>CM062628.1:54314203-54754203 GCA_025617555.3 Puccinia polysora | reverse complement strand
TTTTGTTTGCCTTTTTGATTTTTTTTTTTGGTTTTTGAAGATGCTAAAAATTCAAAAAAACTTCTAAAGAGCTTTTCAATTTTTTTTTTCAGAACTTCATGATTTCATTTTTTACCTCAAAAATTTCCTTTGAATAACCAAAAATTCAAAAACTTGAATTTTCTCATTGAACTTTTGGATCCTTTGGTTTGCCTTTTAATTTTTTTTGAGGGGGTATTCAAGCTTCCAGAAATTTTAAAAAATTCAAAAATACATTCTTAATACAGATATTCTGTCTGCATAAATAAACCTTCCAAAATTCATTCAAAAAATAAATAATACCTAACAAATATGGATACAGATATAAAAAATTGTTCAAAAATGATTTTTTTTTTGATTTTCTTGGGGGAAGCAAAGACTTTTTACCAAGCTCTGAATTCTTCTGAATAATGGTTTTGAAATATTTGGAATCCTTTTCTACAAAGCTTTTCCAAGGTGGATCTAACCTGGGAGCACCCCAGTTATAAGTCTTGAGCTTGAATGAGACTATATGTTTGAAATATTCTAAAATAAAAAAGCAAATATGAGAGGATTTGGGATTGGAGTGGTAGGAAATGTCACGCTTCAAGCTTAAGGGTTATTGTACCTCCACTCTGACATATTCTTTTTCCTCAAGTAACATCTAACTCAGTCCATAAGTGCCACAAACTAGAAGAACAAAATCAGTGGTGCCTTGCACTTATCATCTCTGGCTTTCATAACAACCTTCCATTCTCAGAGACTGACTCAGAATCCACTTGAAAACCTTGCAGTGAACTCTAACTTGGTCAACCATCCATTTGGCTCCACCCTTTTCACCCTATGTATCAATAACCTTTGGGTTCCCATTTACCCTCACATTCTATTGCTAGTTTGCACTCATGCTAGTCAAGCCATCCCAACTGTATACTTGGCAAATGGACTAGTCCCTTACCCTGCATAAACTACAACTTAATATTTGCATTGCTTCTGACGTCATTCACTCATGTCTCAATTATTAAATCCCAATAAATTTGTCCCCTATTGTCTTGCACTTACACTAGAACCTTTGAAACAATTCATACTGTCTTTTCATTTTTTACTCTGTCCATGTCATTCATTGCCTCATTGCTCAAAAATGTAGTTAAACATCCATCAGGTTGTATCTTGTCATTTTGGGTTACTTTATAAAGGCTACTCTGTTTGCCTGGGGATTGTCTCCTCAGTTAGTTAATTTCATACGTTTTTGCATTTGCTAAATCCAGTCATCACATTGGGCTTGGATTTGGTTTCCCTCCATTGGAACATTCATCCCTCTTGCTGTGTGTTAAGTTACTCCACCATAAGTTTGCACTTTGCAGTTAGCCCTTGCTACCTTGAACTCATCTTTCCTTTTGCGCTGAAAATCATCTAAGATTGCCCTATAGTACGTGGGGTGGATGTGTGACAGGAAAATCCAAAGAAAGATAAGTGAAAGGGGTGCACAATTGCCCATCATGGTTCTGTTTAACCCACTTTTTGTTCCTCAACAAGTTTAATGGACTCTGAAGACAAATTGTATCTCAACGGTAAAAGTTTAGTGGGAAGAACTATTCCTAAATTTATTCAAGAGTTGTAAAAGGACCCCTTAAAAAATTTCATTTGATTCAAAAACTTTCTTTCTAGGTTTTTGCAAGCATCCAACATGTTTCCCAATGAATTTTCAAGTAATCATTTGAGGGGAAAACAGAACCCTTCCACCCAAAAAGTGGTTTTTGTATGAAATTCAGGGTTTTTGCAAGTCCAAGCCATTGAAAAATTCAATTTTATAGGGAAGATGTTATTTTCTATATACTTGAGGACATCTTGATGGTCTTCAAAGAAACCCTTTATACAAATGATAAATCAAGCACCCAAAACTAGGAAGATTAACAGAAGAAGAAGTTATTTGGCACTTGCTCTGAGTTCCACATAATTGACCTCTTGCTCCTCCTGGGTTTTAGAGGCCCTATAATTCCCTCAAATAGACAAAAAGCTTTTGCATCCTTCAACATCATAATGAAATCAAACTTTACAGTTTGCTTGTAGCACCAATCAGAGCTTTTTCACGGTCCCTCAAAAAGTCTTTGGGAAGTCTCTCAGGATCTTAAGCCAGCTCCTTTAGTGCATTTAAAGAAAAATTGTTGAAATGAAAAGTTGCTCTTGTTATAAAAAAAAGAGCTTTTTTTAATGTTTTTTGGTTGGATTTCATCCCTACAACATGCAATGAGGGTATTTTGTACTTATTTGTTCCATAATTAGAATCCAGAAAATCAATATGATGGAATTCCTTGAAAAGCTTTAATGAATCAGGGTGCGCCAAGAATAGGACCTCCAAGTGTCCCTCTCCACTGAATTTTGATTGATGAACCCAAAATGAATCTTCAAGTTTCTCATGGAGGAACTCCATAACAATTTTCCCTTGAGCTTGGCTAGCGCTACCTTTTCCTTAGTGTTATAGATTTTTTGTTCATGAAAATAATTTCTGCCATCAATCTTGCTAAATTTTATTTTGAGTTATATTGTATTGAGCCCATCATTCATGGCTTCCCTTGAATTATCTAAGGCCAAACCAGAGGTTTGCATGATTCTACAGTGCACTGAGGGGTTTTCAGATGGTTGATGGTTATGTTGATCATTTCTGTAGGAGATTTTCCACAAGGGGTATGGCTCTGTGTTACTTCAACAGAATAGAAAAATGCACCCAGCATAAATCCACAAATTTATCAAGCTTTGAGTTGAAAACTGTGAAAGCGTGGATACACTTCATTTCCTATGTTCCAAAAAATTTTTTAACCTCTTAACCAATAGGAAAGACTCTCAAAGGAGGTGGTTCAAATGGATCTGCCACCAATAAAACTGTTATACTATGCATTTTGAAAAAACTGTATTGAATTTTAAATGCGCATGTCCAGAGTGGCCTTCTGCTCAAAGATCAGGATAGCTCTGGGAAAAAACCATACTTGACGGGGTAATAAACCTTTCACAAGATTACCTGTAATAGGTTGCCTTTTTTGTGTTTCCTGTCCGGTTTTTATCAAAACGGACAAAAAACTTCCCAAGGAATTCAACTCCCTTCACTCACCAAACACATCTAAGGAGATTCCAAAGGATCAAAGCAACTAAGTTCATTTTGCTAATATGGCACAGCAAGCTGAAAAATCAAAAAAATAACATAAATAAAGAAATAGAATAGTAAAGGAGAAATAATACTAGGAATATTATTTCAAATTAGGTTTTGACATAAAATTTAATGTAGGATCACTCACTGACACCTACCTCAAATTCCCACTGCTTATATTTCTAAATAATTGATGAAAATTAATAAATAGATGTGGCCTTGGGATCTTGGACATTTTAATATTTCAAATGAAACCCCACATATATTTTTCAAAATGAATTTTGTGTCAGAATCCAGGAATTCTGTGATTTAGAGGAGTTACGGACGTAAATGTGATTTGTCACAATTACCACATGCAGCCGCGGAAACAATTACATTTGTGCACGGCTGAGAAGCACCACTTCCACCCTGTCAGCTTAACCTGAAAAGCCAGGTACACATCCCTGGGCATCTGGCAGGTATTCAGCCGCTGGACTACAGACTGAAAGACTGACAGACAGCTTTGGAAGCCAAGTTACCACTTAAAAGTGATACAACTAATACATGGACGTACTAAATATATAATAAATGTCCCTGTGGATATTAGATAGTCTAGAAATAAATAAAATTATATAAAAATACTTAAAAAAACTTTCTATATATTTTTTATAAAATATAATGAAGATACCAAAAATGTCAAAAATAAGTTAACTACAGTTTGAAAAATTTCTTAAAATACTTCACAAAAGGAATTTTGAGAACTTCAAAAAATTGGTATGTCCGTTACATACTGAGGAAATTGATTAATTAAAAATATGAAATATTTCCCATAGAAAATATTTTGAATTGATTATTCCAAGTAAATGAACAGACTTTCAAAAATAAGGATCAATATCAGTATTATGATTTTATTCCCATAAGTTAATACATAATGAGAACCCATATGAAATCAATTTAACTATAGGAATGTCTACTAAGAATAAATATTAACATCCTGGGAGCATTTACCAAGGATAATTAATTAAATTATGATCAGGTGGATGGATTAGTGTTATTCACATGTGAAAACATCAATATAAAAGTGATATAATTCCCATACCCTGTTGAATTAGATGTTAACTGTGTTACAGAAAAAATAACACATAAAAGGCTACCACTGGTAATCGTTCTAGCCTTAGCAACTGTCCTTTTGAGCCCCTTTATCCCTCAGAAGGACAGAATTGGGAACCATAAAGCTATAGAAATTTTGGAGTAGTCCGGTGTTTCAGTTTCTCTTTCTTGTTTTCTGCTTCCATCACTTTCACATCTCATGTCACAGTAGGTGACATCTCAGCCTTGTATACCTCACCTGGGCCGAGCCATAGAGTGGAACCCTTTACCTTCATCCTTTCCACTCTATTCTCTTGTCGGCCTAGGTGAGTCCATCTCTGTTTTCCATTTCCTTTCTTCTCATCACTGAGTGTGCAATGAAACCATCCTTTCCACTCTATTCTCTCGTCGGCCTAGTTTCATTGCATCAGGTTATGAGCCCAGAGCGCTACTAGCAAGCCAAACAATTTTTTTTAAGGATCAGTAAGCTTGCCAATAAAGCAAAGAACATCATGACTTCCCCATCTCCTGCCGTTTCGACTGATCTCGTAAATCACCCCACTCTCAAACTGTCCGGAGTTGAACAACTCAAAGCGCCTGGTCCAGAATCCAACTATATCAACTGGAGTTGGATTCTGAGGATTCATTTCAACGCTACAGGAGTGGGCTACATCATAAATCCAGAAGAAAACCCTGCTCAGACGCTACAAAAGAAGGCAACATGGATGCAGGACAACATGGCTATCGTAGCCATTGTTTTGAGGACAATTCATCCCTCAAACATTTGATTTTTTCCCCAATTTGACAAGGATGCTTGAGGCCTTTGGGAGGCCCTCAAGGCAGCTCATCAACATAACTCCTCGGGTGGAAAGATGTACTGGCTTCACAAGCTCAATAGCTTTTGACTCAACAATGACGATATTTTGAGCCATTTGGACAAAATTCTGAAAGTGTTCGAGCACCTTAAAGCTCTTCTTTCCTCAGACAATCCTCTCACTCCAAATGACATCCTGGCTTCCAACATCCTCACCTCTCTTCCGTCTGACTGGTTGTTGTGTGTTTCCTCCATAATTAATGAACCAAAAGTCGACCCAATCAAGCTGGTTCAAGCTCTCAAAGCTGAACATCTCCGGAGCAGGACACAAAATGAGGACACTCCTCTCCCTGAGTCAGCCTCCAAAGCGAACTCCTCCGGACATAACTCCAATTGCCGCCGTCCACCCTATGATGGTTCCCTTTTTTGCTCCTTTTGCAAACGACAAGGTCACAATGTGGATGTTTGAAAAACCGCCGCAAAGATCTTGTCTGACCACTTGTCCTCTCCCCCCCCAAATCCTCAACATCGCGACAATCAACCCAGGAAGAACTCCTTGTCAAACCGGGGTTCAAAGCGCAACCAACCACCTCAGAAGGAGAAGGCTGGCGGTACCTCAGTTGTGGTTCTTGGAAACCAAACAAATGACATTGACGTGGAGTCCAACTCATTCGACTCAGGCAACTACAATTACCCAGATTCCCACTCAGATCAACCAGCTCGGGCTTCTGCTACCAAGGTCACCCTTCCTATCAAGGTCGCAACAACATCTATGCTGGCTGAAATACAAGACGCGAACATCGACTCCGGCTGCTCTATCTTAGGGGTTCCAAAGAAGAATGATTGCATGGAAAACCCTCTCCCCACCGATTGCGTCATCAGACTTGCGGACAGTTCAAACATACGGGAAACTCATTTTGGGTTTATCCATCTGAAAGCAATCCCAGACACCATCCTCCCCACTCTCATTGTTCCTCGGCTGCACAAACCTCTCATTTCAGTTTCAAGCCTCTGTGAAAACGATCAAACGGTGGTGTTCAAAAAGGAACGGTGCAAAATCTATGGCACAAACAATTTCAATCTCACCTCCACTCCCATCGGTGAAGGGTACAGAAAGAACAAGCTGTACTACCTGCGGGCTTCAGAGGTAAGGTATAACTCAACCTCAGTCGCCAATGCTGTAAAGGAAAGTGATTCACTTTTTGGATATCACGTACACATGTCTCAAGTAGGACTTCAACCCCTCAAACAATACCTCAAATCAAATGGCATCAAGCCAACCGTGAACAACAAGATAGAAGTGCTACGATGCAAGGTGTGCATCCAATCTAAAATGCATTTCCGATCTTTTCATTCTTTTTCCCCTTATCAATTGTCTAAACCAGGTGAACTCATCCACTCTGATGTTGGCTCTTTTGAAGAAGATTCCAGGGAAGGCTACAAGTTTTTTGTAACCTTTGTCAACAATTTTTCCAAATATTTGTCTGTTTTTCCTATCAAACACAAGTCAGATGTCCCCAATTGCTTCAAAATATTCAAATCAACTTTCAAAAAACTGGTCCCCTGTCGAATCTTGTCCCTGCGCTCGGACAATGGTGGCGAATACATATTAGTGGAGTTCAAAAACTATCTCTTGATTCACGGCATCTCTCATTTCCCTGGTCCACCCCATTCTCCCGAACTGAACCGAGTTGCCGAAAGGACCAACAGGACCATTGGCAATCTCGTGCGACGCTCTCTTCTCTCCTCCGGCCTCCAGAAAACTTTCTGGGCCAATGCTCTTCGTCATCTTCTATTCATCTTTAATTCTATTCCCAGCAAAACTCCTGCCGGATTCAAATCTCCTTATGAAACCCTTTCACTGAAATCACCCCCAACCAGCTATCTTCACCCTTTCGGTTGTCGAGTCTGGTACAAAATACCTGAGGCAAACCGAAAGAAACTCAATCCAAAAGCCAACCCCGCCATACTCCTATCTTCTCTGCCGGATGGCAACGGATATTGCCTCTGGGATACCACACGGCGGACCCCTGTCAAATTGCGCAATGTTCTCTTCAACCACTCCGTTTTTCCCTTGACCGATTCTCCTACCTCATCTCCGCCTACTCTGGTAGGTATTCTCTCACCTCCGCCGCTCCAAGTCGTGGGTGTTCTGTTGCCTTGTCCTCGTGATTCCTCCATGGATCTCCCCCCTCTTGAAATTGCTCTTCAACCTTGCTTCAATTGTTGTCTCCAAGGTTCCATTCAAGCTCCTCCTGCTTCCCAACCAGCTTCATCTGAGGCTCCACCCAAACCTTGCGACCCAGTCAAAACTCCACCTTCTGTCCCTCCTTCTCTTCCAATAATCTCTTTCCCATCCAATTCTTCCGATCAACCACAGCCAGTCCCTTCTTCCCCGCCGGAGCCCCCGCCCCTGCCGGTTCAAAGCTCCACCAGAACAAAGAGACAACCAAACCAATTTGGTGAATGGTCCAAAGTGGCAACAGACAAATCCAACCCGTCCATTCCGGCCAATCGGTATCAACTGTTGAAACTCCAGGGAAAGCAACGTTGGTTGGAAGCGGCTAATGAGGAATTCTTGTCGTTGCTAAGAATGGCTACCTGGAGGTTAGTCCCAAGACCAGTTGGTAGGAAGGTGCTCAGATCGAAGTGGGTATTCAAGGTAAAAAGGCGAGTGGACAATAGCATCCAAAAGTTGAAAGCCCGTCTTGTTGCTCTCAGTTTCTCCCAGGTGAAGGGTGTCGATTACAACAAAATCTTTGCCCGGACTCTGCGTTTGGAAACTCTCCATCTGGTTCTCTCTCTCCTCGCTTCAAACAACTGGGTTGGCCGGCAAGTGGACTTCAAGACTGCCTTTCTCAATGGCAAACTCGAGAAGCCGGTCTAAATGGAACAGCCGGTAGGCTTTGATGATCCTGAACATCGCAACTGGATTTGCAAGGTTCACAGGTCCATCTACGGTCTCAAACAATCACCTCGTAAGTGGAACAAGGCTCTTCATGCTGGTCTTCTGTCCTGTGGGCTCCGTCAGTATTGTTACAACCCCACACTCTACTTCCTTCTGCGTTCCTCTCGCCCGGTCTGCCTGGTGACAGTTCATGTGGATGATCTAGCAATTGTCGGCGAAAAATCCCCTGTTCATCAACTCATCTCTTCTCTCTCCCGGCTGTTCAAAATTGGAGCCAATGAAGATCTCCACCATTTTCTCTTGATCAACATCACTCGTGATCCGCCAAACAAGTATGTTTATCTTGATCAAAAACACTATATCGACAACATCTTGAAGCGCTTCTCCACATCGGACTTCCCACCTGTTTCCACCCCCACCGACTCCTACTTCAAAGACCTATCTCCTAAGAAGGACGACAAGCTTCCTTCCCCCGGTCCTTAAAATCAGCTCATTGGTGCCCTGCTCTGGGCCTCCCAGTGTGCCCGGCCCAACATAAGCTTCTCAGTGAATCCTCTATCCCAGTTTCTTTGGAATCCTTCCCTTGCCCACTGGCATGCAGCTCTCCGGGTCCTACACTATCTCGGTTCCACCAAAACTCTGCGTCTTTGTCTTGGTGGCGCTCTGACTTGTGAAGGCTACTCTGATTCCGACTGGGCAGAAGATCTCTCGGACCGCAGGTCAACCTTGTCATACGTTTTCAAGATTGGCAATGGCATGATCTTGTGGAAGTTGAGGAAGCAAACTACCGTCTCCCTCTCGAGCACGGAAGCTGAATACAAGGCCATGTCTGATTTATGTAAAGAGGCGCTGTGGCTCCGTCATGTGCTAGATTAAATTAAACTCCGACCCCGCTCATCAATCCCCCTCCATGTAGACAATGCCGGTGCTTAAGCTCTCTCAAAAAACCCTCAACATCACTCCCGCACAAAGCACATCCATACTCGTTTCCATTTCATACGGGAATGTGTGAGGAAACGGCTTATCACTGTTCTTCATGTCTTGACAAAGGATATGGTTGCTGAACTCCTTACCAAGCCTCTCTCTCAAGTAGCTTTCACCTCTCAACGCTCCCGTCTCAGTCTTTTCTAGGAATTTTTCTCTTTTCTCCTCTTTCTGGTGTTCTCGTGGCTGTCAGCAAGGGGGGGTGTTGGAGTAGTCCAGTGTTTCAGTTTCTCCTTTCTTGTTTTCTGCTTCCATCACTTTCACATCTCATGTCACAGTAGGTGACATCTCAGCCTTGTATACCTCACCTGGGCCAAGCCATAGATTGGAACCCTTTCTCTTCATCCTTTCCACTCTATTCTCTCGTCGGCCTAGGTGAGTCCATCCCTCTTTTCCATTTCCTTTCTTCTCATCACTGAGTGTGCAATGAAACCATCCTTTCCACTCTATTCTCTCATCGGCCTAGTTTCATCACATCAAAAAATACAGCTCTTGGGAGGTTATTGATACCCCAGACCCAGTTATATTTACATCCAGACACTATTCCAAGGTAATAAAATACTTATAAGGAATAAGTAAATCATTTAGGGCTCGAGTCTGATTAATATTATCCATTCTAAAACTCTTCTAATGAATTTAAACTGCTGAAAAACCTTTTAACCCCAGTAACAGGTTTAACCCATCAGTACCTGTCCCAAGCAGGTACCTAAAGGATCCAATAAAATACCAATTAGTTTTATTATCCTTTTTCTGTTGTGGAAGCTTTCTTACAAAGCCTTGCCACTCAATCATATATTTTATATATATATTATCTTTGGGCAATATCTCCTTAAAGAATATAAATTAAAGGCTCCAAAGTAACCAGGTTTAATTTTGTTAAATTGAATTCCCTGAAGAGAGGTGTTAAAGATCCCAAATATTATTGTGGCCTCTCTTTTAATTTATTTGATAATCAATTTATTAATATTGATTAGTAATATTAAATCTTAACCAAACCAATCAACCTTGCAGTAGCTTTATCCAACCATTTTATGCATTTTTGCTGCATTTATTGAACAATATATTTAGTATTTCTTCCATCACCTCTGGTAGCTAAAGGATAGTAAATTTATTGGAATTCAGAAGGCTGAAAACTAAGTACTGAAGTAAGTTCTCTCAAGTAAGGACTTACTTGATTCCTTTTTAATTTTTCAACAATTTAAGTACAACGGGAAGACAAGAGGATGACAGGGTTGAAGAAAATGAAAGAAGACCAACGGGAGTGGCAAAGACATTTTGAGAGTTGGCGGACATTGTTTTGTCTGGAAGGTTGATCATGGAGAGGTCTCACCAGTCACTAGTTCAGGTTGAGAAGTCAAGAGAATGAGTCAATTGAAGTTGAGTAGTCAGTGGTCATGGAGAGATGATGAAGATCAAGGTTGAAGGATCTCTGGAGCTTGAGGCGGATAGCAAGTAGGAACAATGAAAGAAGATGAACTTAGAAACAAGAAAAGAAAGAAAGAACAAGATGATGAAGAAAGAGAAGAGGTAAAATAAGAGGTTGATGATCTCCAGGAGGTTCCCCCTCAGGAATTTCCCGGACTTTGAGTTGAGGGGGGGGGCCTTGGTCCTTGGGTGTCCGCTTTTTGCTCTGAGATGCCGCGGATAACGTAATCTGAAGATTAGAAGCGGGAGAGAGGGAACTGGGCGTCACCAGAGACAGCTGAGTGATACTTCAACACATGTCCAAACATCAACTCCAAAGGATCATTGGGAATGCTTGAGAGGAAAACAACCATTAATCAAATTCCTCAAGAGGGGCCAAATGGAAGATGTCTCACAAAATGTTTGAATAAATTCTGAGCCATTTGGAAGAAAACCCTTTGTCTTGTTTGAAGGATCTGTTTTATTACATCATGAGCCAATTCAATGTCCTGTTTTCAACCAAATAAATTCAGAATCTCCTCAAGAGCCTGTAAATCACCTGGAAGATGGTGATGCTGGTCCCTCCTAAGCCAAATTAGGCTTCCTTCCTTCAACAGTGACACAATGTTTTTCTCAATTGTGTTACTGATGTAGGAAGGAATTTTATATTCATTGATGAGTCTGGGTTAAATTCCAAGACTCAACTTGCTCATGGGTATTTCCTCTCTGATTGGTTTTCTTTACTTATCAAATTTAAACAAACACTAACATCTTTCTTTTTTTTCTTTTTTTTTTACTATTTCTTAGGCCAGGCTGACACCCTTGCAAAAAATGCCAGGGGGAGCATGATGCAACTCATTGGATACCTGGCTGAATTGCGCAAGATCTATTTTTAATTTCTCAACAAAGATGGTAAGAAAAAAGGAGGCACTGTCTCTTTGGATATTGCAAATTTCCTTCTCCAACTTCACATAAAATGCCCACCAAATTTCTTCATCATAATAAATAATGCACCTGTCAATTGCAGTTCAGATTTTGACCAAGTCATCAAGATTATGAAGGATTCAACCAAAAAAACCAATATCAACTTTCTTCCTAAGTACTCCCCCATGCTCAACCCACTTGAATTAGGATTCAACATCATCAAGATCCATGTGAAGCACCAGGACATCCAAAGTTGAAAGGATCTTGCCACAGCTATTTGTGGTGCTATTGAAAAAAAAATACACCCAAAGTTTCTCAAAATTGCTTTGTACACTGTCCAAAGTTTTATAAAGCATGTGGGGACAAGACACCAATGAATGGGACCATTATCAAAATCCCAGTAGTTATCTTAACTCTGATTGAGTTTTTACTTACATAGTTTTCTTGTTTTTTTTTTTTTACTTTTATTCTCATTTATTTATTTCAAAAATGACCTTATTTGTTGATTCTTGTTTTAATTTGAAAATTGTAAAATATTTGCTTCCCAATTGAGAAATTTATATTTTCTTGTTTGAAATTTTTGCAAGCAGATTTTGTGTCAAAAACATGTTGTCCACCAATATTAAAATATGGACAGAATACTTGAAAAATGAGACAATTCATAGAAAAAATTGGACCGTTAATTATGAATAACTGACTTTATTTGATTAAATTCAGTAAAGTAAAATGAAAATCAGGAAAAAATAGATATAAAATAGGACAAAAAAATTATAGGACAGAAATAAAAAAAGAGCAGAAAAGATTTACAAAAATTTAGGACAGTTTTTTCAAAATGCATAGTATCATAGTTAAATATTTACATATTTGACAGCTTCCAATCAGTTTCCATCAAATCAAATGAGTCAAAGGCCAGAGTGAAATTAAAATTTTCTAACCAAAAGTGGTCAAATACATTTGTGAAACACTCTTTTCCTCAATTGTAACCCTAGATGGGGATGCAATTGGGGCTTCCAATGTTTCATTACCCAAATCCTTTTTTTCCGCAGTTTTTCAATGGCGCTATCAATGTAGCCCTTCAACATAGCCATGTTATAATAAGGAGGGCTTTCCACTGTTACCATAATGCAAAAAAATGCAATGGTAATTCATTATTCAATCCAAAGTTCAATTGAAAAACTAAAAGGTTCAAGTTAACCAACAGGCAGTAAAAATTGACTATTCTGTTTTCCAATGGGAATTTGAAGGTGTAATTTTTGGGATATTGATGATCCCAAATGTTATGCTTTCCAAAGGCAATGATTTTGATTTAAGTTACAGTTTATGATTTCTAGGTGTGGTTCAATAATCCCATAAATTGAATGTTGATCCCAGATTTGGGTTGATGGAAACCAAATGTGGTCCAGGGGGTCCAAAGAAATTCTTGGGCAACCTGTTATAATTATGGCCAGCAATTAGCTTAGGCAAATGAGCAGAATTTAAAGAAAAAGAAATGGTGGAAACTGGGTGTCAATAGTTGCTACTGGGGCTCTCACAATGGGACAATAAATTGGATGAATTCAATTGGATGATGAATGAATGATGTAAAACAGCAGGGAGAAGAGGTCCTTAAGTACAAAAGCTTGGCCTCTTGTGATCCTATGATAAAACAAGCCAAAAATCAAATTTTCCGCCCCAAAAGAGATCTACAGTTTCTACAGACCTTGTTACTTAGTTTGGACTACATCATCCTGCATGGCATTGGGCCCTGAACCCTTAATACCAGACCATTCCTTTCCATTCTGGTGTTTCCACCATTACGGGGCTGAACCATCCCCTTTCTGTTCAGTCCCTTGGCTGTTTTTCTGTTACAACAAGCATTGGCATCCTTAATATCTTGCTTACGGGCTGGTTGCGTAATGCAGCCAGCCCCTGGCCTCTCAAATGGGCCAGGTGGGACCCAGGACTCACCGGGGCCTGGTTTCAACCTCACTAGGGGAGGTGTAACTGGCGGAAATGACACCCCCCCCTCTTTCTCTCAAATCCCTGGTGGGGAAGATCAAATCCCCTCACCAGGGGCCCTGGGGGTCAATAACCCCAGGGCTTTTTCAAGGAATCATTGGGCTGGGGGTGGTCACAGCCCCTTTGCTCCTCCCCCTTGGTAAAGGGGGGGGGGGAAGAAGGCCCCTCCTTGCACTTTGCTCTGTGGTGGGAGGGTGATAAATCCCCCCCCCACCGCCCGGTTGCACTCCTTGCGGCCAGATCCATTGTCTTCCCTGGGCAGGAGGGTGGTCGGGTCCCCCCTGCCCTGACCAACCGCGTCATTGCGGCAGGTTTCTGGCTGGTTCAACCCAGCCAGCCCGCCCCCATCCCCCTTGCAACGGCAAGAAAGGGGAGGGGGAGGGAGCCTGGGCGGCAGGCCCCTGCTCCTGCGGCGCTGGCTGCCGGGCGCCACCAGCTGGGCCCGCGCGGCGTTGCACCGCGCGGGATCTCCTGGCCGCGCGAAGACCCCGGGTGGGCCATTCCGAGTGGCACAAGCAGCCCTGAGCGGGCCGCAAAACAGGCAGCAGCCCCGGGCGTGCTGCAACACAGGCAGCAGCCCTGGGTGTGCTGCAACACGGGCAGCAGCCCCGGGCGTGCTGCAACACGGGCAGCAGCCCCGGGCGTGCTGCAACACGGGCAGCAGCCCCGGGCGTGCTGCAACACGGGCAGCAGCCCCGGGCGGGCTGCAACACGGGCAGCAGCCCCGGGGGGGCTGCAACACGGGCAGCAGCCCTGGGCGGGCGGCAACATGGGCTGCGGCCCCAATGGGTGGCCAAAAGCCCAAAATGTGAGAGATGACTACTTTGGCGGGCCAGCCCTTCTGGCCAAGTATGTCCAAAATAAACCTTGGGCCCAATTATGCCCATACAAGCCCATCTGGCTGTATTTGCCAATATACCCCACCGGGCCTGTTAGGGCCCGTGTACCAATGGGACTATTTAATGTTTTTTGAGGCCATTTCCCCCAATCCGTGACATCCAGAGGGGCCTGTATGGTCTGTGTGTGTCTCCAATGGGTTGCAGAGGCCCATATGTGCATCCCATTTGGATTAAACTTATAAGTAGCACACGCGTAAGTGCATACGTATTTTAACACAACCCCTGGGGGTTTTATACCCATGTACACGGGTCCAAATGGTTTTGTACGGGGGTAAAAAATTAAAGAATTAAATATGTGGAGGGGCGGTATAAAAGCCCCCTGGGGGTTTCGCGTGTTTGGAACAACCCTCTGGAGTTTTATATGGGCACCTATGCGTTGAATTCAGGACTTTCCCATGTCCCACACAATTTGAATTTTTAATCAACCTTTATCTTGGTTTCTATTTTCTCCATTAATATGGTGGAATACTAAGGCTAAGTTATCTGCCTTCCCACGGGCATCTAGACTTTTTGATATTTGTTTTTAGGTTTTTTTTGTTTTTTTTGTTGTTTCATTTTTTTTCATTTTTTTCATTTTTTTTTCATTTATTTTTATTTTCATTTTTTTTCTCATTTTGTGGAGCCTGTTATTTACAGAAAAATGAACAACTTAGCCAAATTTATTCATCAACCTGATTGGCAAGAATGAACCCTATCTGGCTGCTTCTGCACATATGGGAGGCATGGTGGGAATGCCTGAAAGAAAGGGGATGACTTGGCCTAAGTTTTCCTCCATGTTGATGGAGAAAAAAATAAAGAAAGAAAGGAAAATGCAACATATTCAAAAAAAAAAACTTTAAAGAAATCACAATCCCTCTGGCAGGGTGGAAAATTCAGGCTATTTTTTCCACCATGCCAGACCAAAAAAAAATTAAAATAAAATAAAATAAAAAAAATGAAAAAACCCAAAATTGTTAAAATCACAAAAAAAATCAAAAAAAATCCTGGACCACATTGGGGTTCTGCCAGCTGAAATTCTTGGTCCTGACGTGCAGACAGGTTCACTTAGTATTGAGTAATTGAATGTTTGATGGTGTTTCACAAACACAGTTTTTAAAAACAGGATTGAAAGCGTTAATATAGCAGATCAAAAATTCTCTCATTAATCAACTGTTAGAACAGATGAGGCCACAATAATTGAAAAGAAAATGTACCTGAAAGGTGAACACAAGTGAAAATATGACCTTGAGGCTTAGAAGTGTTGTTACTGTACAACAAAATTATATTTGGGGAGAACTACAGTGAACTAGTTTCACAGAGCAGAAGTACGACAGTAATTTCATGTACATAAAGTAGGCTCTATGGTTCCCCAGGTAAAAAATACAAAGTAGGGCAGAATAGAGTAAGAATAAGTAGGAAATCATATTGAGAAATGAAAACAGGTACAGAACAAAAAACGATTATTGTCAAACAGTGATTTTTCTATACATTGGGGCAATTAATCATTCATTCAAAAGCATTGATGTCCAAGGAGGGATAAAAAGGCATTTTTTGTAGCCAATTAATGGGGATTAATTATTTTCATATCTCAAGACAAGAACCTTTATCTTACCACAAGATTTTGGGTGACTCATACTTTAACACCCCCAAGTTAAATGATGTGCAATGCAGTGGAGGGTTTTTCAACAGGTTTGTTTGGTTAATATTTGGGCCAGAATATTTTTGCTTTCAGGGTATTGCAATTTTATAATGGAATTTTTTATTATTTCTTGAACAAAATGAAGTTTTATTTCCACATGGTTAATTCTAAACTTTGTTATCTGTGTCAATTCAGCCTTGATTATTTTTGAATACCCTGATTGGGCCAGTTTCTGAGTCAATAAATTTGATTTAAATAAGAAATTTTCAAAGCAATAATGATTCAAGGGTGAGTTCATTTAGCGCTCAATAATTGGCCTCAGCTGTAAAGAGAAAGATACAAGGTTGTTTCCTTGTTCTCCAACAACTTTAAAATTTTTGAAAAATTGCTAAGTATCCAGTGAAAGACCTCCTAGTTTTGAGGCAGTTTCCCCAATTGGCATCTGAATAGGCCAATTCAGGACCTGATATTTTTTTTCAAAATGATAATAACTTTTCAGCCTCCTGGATGCCAAGATCTTTGCTACCTTTTAGCTACCAGATGTGATATAATAAATAATAAGTATATTATTAAAAAGATTTCAGCAATAATCTGTAGAATATTTGGATAAATCAAATGGAAGGCAATATGGTTTGGTTATTAATAGTTTTTATAATCATTATTTATAAATTGATTATTAAATATATAAAAATAGGGGCAACAAGGAATATTGGGGATTTTTAACACCTGTTCTTCAGGGAATTCAGTTTGAAATACATAGACCTGCTTACTTTGGAATCTTTTATTTATATTCTTAAAGGAGATATTGCCCTCAGATAATATATATATAAAATATATGGTGGATTGGCAGGGATTTTTGACGAAGCTTCCACAACAGAAATAGTAAAATAAACTTACTGTTATATAATTTAATCCTTTAATTACATGTTTGGGACGTTTACTGATGGGTTCAAAGCTGTATCTGGGTTAGAAGGTTGTTCACCAGTTTAAATTGAGAAAAAGGTTTTGGGATGGATAATATTGATCTGAATAAAGCCATAAATCTCTTACTTATCTCTTATAACTTTTTGATCACCTTGGCACAGCATCTGGATTTATATAGAACTGGTTCTGGGGTATCAATAACCTCAAGAAGGGCTCTTTATTTATGGCTTTTTGGGTTCTCAATTTATCCTTTTGAGGGACATAGATGCTCAAACGGATGGGTGCTAAGGTTAGGAGGGTAACCATTGATAGCTCATAAAGATTTCTTGTTGCTATTACATGGGTAGCATCTAATTCTACAGGGTGAGTGAATTATTCTATTCTTTGATTGATTTTTTGGCATGTGAATGACACCTTATTCATTCAAATGATCTTTTTTATTATTATTTATACTTGGTAGATATTCCCAGATTTTCAATATTTCTTCTTAGTAGACTTTCCCAAGATTACTCTTATTTAATGTAAGTTCTCATTATGTATTAATAAATGGGAAAAAAAGCATAATAATTCTTTTGTTCTTAATTTTCAAAATTCTGCTTATTTAATTAAGATATTTAATTAAAAATATAAACTATGGGAAATTATATAATTCTTTAAAATATTTATTCTCCTCATGTTGTCACGGGTATTTTGATGTCTTCAGAGTGCTCATATTTGTCACTTTAAGGTAGTTTTCAAGGTTTTTCAATCTGCTGTTATCTATTTTTGACATTATCATGTTTTCTGAGTATATTTAGTAAAAGGGAAATCTTAAATTCAAGGATCATTGAGACAGGGACACAGTTCAAAAGGGGGCATGTGGCATGCCACACAGTCCAATCCAAGCCGTGTACAACCTCCCATGGCTCAAAGAGTTGGGTGGCTGACCCAGCCTGGTCCGCTGGCATGTTGGATTCCACACGACTACATTCAAGCCGTGTGGAGTTGTACGTGGCTCAAATGTAGTCGTGTGGCATCCCCACAACAGCAGACCGCGGTGAGCCAAAAAAAATGGAATTAAATGGCACTAAAATAACTCATGAATCAAATAAGGGAGATTTTAAATTCATGACTAATTGAGCCATGTACAACCCCCCACAGCTCAAATAGTTGCGGGGCCAACCAAGCCTGGTCCACCGGCGTGTTCAATTTCGCATGACACCAGACCGCATTGAGCCAAAAAAAATGGAATGAAAGGGCACTAAAATAACCCACAAATCAAATAAACCTTCCAAAAAACAGGAATAAACCAAAAAATCAAAGAAATCAAAAAAAATTGATTTTTTGGTTAAAAAAAAGAAACAAATAAATAAATAAATAAAAACAAAAAAACTGGGACAATTAAATGGAATAGCCCTAAATTGAAAATACCCCAAAAAAGACAAATAACTGGACTAGCCCTGAACTAAAAACACCAAAAAAAAGACAAGTAACTTGAAAAGCCCTAAAGTAAAAACACCAAAAAAAATAAAATTAACTTAAAAAACCCTCAAGGAAGTTCAACTTGAATAGCCCTAAATAAAAGGAAACAAGTTGAACTGACTTACCATTAAAATCTCATTCAAAACACTCAATATTATGATGTTAGCTGGCATTGGTTTTGAGTTGGTGGACCAAGTTCCTTGCGGGCGGTATGGATGTGATCTGGTTGGTGCATGCAGAGACCATCTCTGTTTTCCACAAAAAGATTTCATAAGATTTTAGTCAATCTTCCTTTGTGGTAAATGTTGAATTTCTCCTTTAGGGATTTGAAAAAATTGGAGGATTCACCAAATATGACAAGATCTTTGACGTAGCACAACAGAAAAAATTTGAGTTGGCTGTGGATGAATAGACATGGGTTGGGGGAGCAAAAAAAAGAAGCCTTAAGTGCAAAACCAGGCCTTTGAGGTGTAAAAGCAGCTCTTTGGCGCTTTTTTCAAGCCATAAAGAGCTTTTTTGAGTTTCAGAAAAGGGAACGGTGAGTTGTATCTTGGGGGAGTTTTGATGAAGATATCTTCATCCAATGGAGCACAGAGAAAGCCCAATTTAATTTCCATTTGGACAATGGGGAGGTTGTGATGGATAGAAAATACAAGAAAGGTTCAATTTGTCCATTTGTTGCGTTTGTTTTGCCGTAGTCAAGGTATTGCAGTTTCCAGAATCCTTCCGCGCAAATTCTTGCCTTGAAAATTAATCCATTGCCATCAGTATCCATCTTTAATCTTTACAACCAGACAGTAGCCAGGGCCTTCATTCCGGGAATTCAGGAGTTGCAGCCTTCCAAAAAATTTAAATCTTGAATTCTTTTGAGCTCCTTTTCCAATCCCAAAATACAATTTAGCTTTTAAGGCAAGTATTTAAATTAATGATAATTCTTTGGGACCGCATGCATTAGGAATTCATATTTCTTAGTTTTGGCCAGGGTGGAACAATCCATAAAGACAGGAACCTTTTGGTTGATAATCAGTTGTTTATTAATGCATTCATCAGAGGATGAGCCAGTGGAGGAGAAGGATTTACCTGGGGAATTTGAATCTGAAATGGTTTTGTCATTGGGAGAAATTGTCTCAGGTGGGGCCTCATTGAGGGGGGAGGAGGTGGTCTGATTGGTGGGTTTGATGGATGAGATAGAATCAAGAAGAAGAGAATTGTGGGTACATAGATAGACAAAAGGGGAATCAGGAGAAAATTTTCATTATTTAATCTTTCCCCTTCAAAAATTTTGATATGCTTGGTTCAAATTGTTTGACTGATTTCAGGAAGAAAGAATTTATATGAGTTTTTTTGGGATTCTGAATGAACCATTCTCAAGAGAAAATGCAATAAGCTTCAAATTGACTAATTTCAAAACAACTATATGACAATAATCCCACTTCAAATTGATCTAACCATTGACCCTTTTCCCACAAACTTTGACTCATCTCATCAATACTTTCTGCAATTTACTCATCCACTTACCAGTCATCATTAAACAATTCAACCTCCCTAAACCAATTCAAGCAAAACTCCTCAACTTCCCTTCAAATATCATTCATTAACTTCAATTGGGTAAACACCACCTCTTCCATGCCTTTCTGGTGAGACTTAGCCTGAATTCTTGTTACTTTTTCTGTCCAAATTTCTGTGATGTTTGTTTCTCATTAATTTTGCTGTTTGTCCTATTCAGTCCTTTTTTGTTCCATGGCTTTTATTCAATAAACCTCTGCAAACTCTTTCACAGTTAAAAGCCAAAAGGCAAATCTCTTAAATCTAAACCAAATTTTAAGAAGTTTCTGTGCACCATGGATCCCTTTGAAAAGCCATGCTAAAAACTGCATTAGAAACTATACCAATGCTTGGCAAAAAAAATTATCGCATTTTGAAGGATAAAATGGAGGCCATTCTTGATTTCAGAGGGTGCTTGCAAATCCTCAACTCCAATAGCCCAAACCAACTCAAGGCCAATGTCAATGAAGAACTCAAACTTGTCATAATTTCAAAACTTGAGTCCACTACCCAAAACAACTTTGTAACCTCAAAAAATAAGAACTCATGCAAACTTCTCTGGAAGGAAATTATTGATTAATAAGCATCCTTGCAAGCCTCAAACTGCGCCAGGGTCTTCAACAACTTCCTTTAACTTTGGTTCAATGGTGAGCGCACAGAAAAATGTATGGCAAGAGCTAGGGTCTGTCTCAAAAAGTTACCCAAAGTTGGCATCATCCTCCCAGGTGATATCCTTGCTTACCTCATACTATTCAAATTCCTGGACAGCATGAAGGACTTCAAAAGGCAAATAATGCAAACCAAAAATTATCTAACTATTTTATTCATATTAAATCACCTCAATCAGGTGAATAACAAATAAATTAAAAGGTCAGAGATTTATGGACCCTTCCGTTTCAATCAGACTTCAATAAATATTCATTTCAGTATAGATGGATTATGGAGTGAAGGAGAAAAAAACAACAAGTAGGTTCACCTTCAATATAAAAGACCAAACACGACTATGAGCAAGGGTTTAAGGATGAAAAGCTATACAGGCACTGAGATTGATGAGGAAGGGCCCACAGAGGTAAGATGGACACATAGCCTAAAGTAGGCTGAGAGTATGGAAACAGTGATCAATAAGAAAACAGAACTTACGAGTCTCAGAATCCCCAGATGTCAGTGGTATGATTTGGAAATTGTACAAGGAAAAAATCTCAAGACCTGAGCCGGCAAGACATCAATTTAAGTCTTGGCCGCTTGAGAATGAAGTGCGCCCGCTTGTCAATGGGGTGTGGGCACTGGGCAAGTTGCAGTGCTTGAGCCATGAACTGCGCTGTAGGCTGCACCAGGGTGGCCCAAGTAATAGGATGGAGTTAAGAAGAAAAAGACAGGAAGAATCCTATACCTCAACACCCACCCAGGCTTCTGCATTTACAGCTGGGAGTCCCAAAGTTGAGCGCCTGGAGCTGTTGAGTTAGAGATAGGAAAGAGACCAGCTTGGTCAGAAAGTTGGCGGGATTGCTTTTGGAATCAATTTGCTTGATTGAGATGGTCCCCTTTTCCATCTCCTTCTGCAGGAAGTGGTGGCATAGCTCCGTGTGTTTTTTTTTGAAGGTTGCATGATTTCCTGCGCTGGATTCAAGTTTGACGCAGCCATTGTTGTCTTTGTAGATTGGAATTGGTGCCTTCACAGGACATTTGGATCTCTTCTGCCAGAGACTTTGCCCAGAGTACCTCCCTTGCTGCTTCCCCAGCTGCCTTTTACTCTGCTTTGGTGGTGGAGGGGTGACTGTAGCTTGTTTTTGCAATTTCCAGCTGATGATTTTTTGGTTCCACAGCACTACAAAGCCGCTAATGGAAAGCCTTGTTGAAGGAAAGGTGGCCCAATTGGCATCTACATGCGCACTTATATTGAAATTGCTTGACTTCTTTGTGAATTGAGACCCAACAAGCTTGTGTGAGCTAAGTAGCTAAGAAACATTATAGCCTCCTTTTAGTGTGCTGGCCCAGGTGCATTGAGAAATTTCAACAGATAGTTAACTGAAAAAGTGACTTCTGGGAAGGTGCTACAGCTGATGTAATTGAGTTCCCTGACAAGCTTCCTGTAGTCCAAACAAGTCGCTAAGAATGCCTTCTGCTCCTCTTCCGTCGCGGGAAACAGCTTTCCAAAGGGCTTGAGGGGATGGAGCACTGCTCATGGCTTGGAAGATTGTAAAGTCTTGAGATGTACGTCTGGTGGCTGAGATGAACCATTCCAGGGGTCTGCTTTACATTCATTCCGAGCAGCAGCTCAGCCAGCCCAAGTTCTTTAATTTTGAATTTCTTCAATATGGTGTTTACAAAGTCTTCTGGATCTGGGCTGAAGATAGCAATGTTGTCCACGTGTATGTATAAGTAGCTGTCTCCTTTCCAGAAAACACATTGGTCCCCATTGCTTATTTGTAAACCTATTGCTTGGAGCCAGTTGCTGAGAGTATTGTACCAAATCTGAGGCGCCTTCTTGAGTCCATATAGGGCCTTTTTTAGACAGAAAGCCTTTCCAGGGGAAATCAGAATGTTTAGAGGCACTTTGACATGGAAGTTTTCCACCAGAAAGGCATTGAGGAAAGCTGATTTGACGTCCAGTTGGTGAAATTTGAGCCCGCGTTGGACTGCATAGGCAATAAGAAAGGAGAGGGAGGATTTGTCCCCAGTGGCAACAAAAACGCTTGAGTAGTCAACCCTGTACTTCTGATGGAAAACCTGTACACACAGTCTTGCCTTGAACTTGATTATCTTGTTGTCCTTGTTGCACTTGGTCTGGAATACCCATGTGCACTTAAGTGCTTTCATCTATGATGGTGGTTTGCATTCATCCCAAAATCCATAGGTGAGCAGGTCTAGGATCTCCTTTTCCATTGCGGCTATCCATTCCAATCTGTGAGGAATTGAAAGGGCTTTATCCAAGGTTTTGGGGTCTTGGTGCTGAAACTTGCTCAGGTTGATCTTAGGGTTGTTGCAACAACAACAACGGTTGTGGTCAAAAATGTTTTTCTCAGAGACTATGCTGTAATTAAGGGAGAAATGCTGGTTATTACTCCAATCTGGAGGTTCTGAATCAATAATATTGGTTAGGCAAGGAAGAGAGCTTTGGGAATTTGTATATTTGAAAGGGAAGGAATTGTGGCAATTGTAGGCCTTCTCAGAAACGCCAGAAGGGTTCCCAAAGGTGCCTTCTAGGAAGGTGACATTGGCGCTGATGTGGGTGCAACCAGTGCGGTGATCCAGAAATTTTTACGACAAAAAATCATTTACATACCCAAGAAGAACACACTTTTCTCCATTAATACCTAAATTTGAGTCTCTTTTGATTTTTGGAATGAGAGAGTACACTGTGAAGCCAAACGGTTTGAGGAAGTCATAGTTGATGTCTTTCCCCGTCCAAGTTTTGTACGGCATGATGAAGCCCTTGGAAACTATAGGGAGCAGATTGATAAGGTCTCTTGCTGTTTTCACAGCTTTGTCCCAATACACCCTGGGTAGTTTGCTTTGCATTAGCAGGAAGCAAGCCTTGTAGAGAATGGTTTGATTGGCTCTTTCTGCCAAACCGTTTTACTGCAGTGTATATGGGGGTGAGAGATTGTTTTCTATTCCCAGCTCTCTCAGATAGGCAGAGAGACTTTCATTCACCAACTGGCCTCTGTTGTTGGATACTAGAGTTCCAACCTTGGTGAAAATTTTCCTTTCCGCGGGTTGAATAAAGTCCTTGATTGCAGCCGGTGCTTGGTCTTTTGTACAGAGAAATGAGACTGACTTGAATCTGGAGTTTTGGTCTACTATGGTGAGAAAAAAACACCATCCACCAATGGATTGAACGGGAAAAGGGCCAAAAATATCTGAATTTGTAACTTCAAGAGGTCTGGTGACTGCCTTGAAGTGGTTGGGGAATGGTTTGGCAGTCATCTTGCAGCTGCACCGACTTTCAAAATGGGCATTAGACAATTGATTGGGAAAGAGGTGGTTAAGCACCTTGTTGCTTGGGTGCCACAGTAGGAGGTGCCAAGTATTGCTGATAGGCTGTCTTAGGAGAATAGCCCCCTTAGTTGACTGCTCCTTGATAAAAATACCGCAGACCTCCACCAGATGGTTTGCTGCTGAGCCCAAGGAAGAGAAGCTGTCCAGGGAGATTTCATAGCCCAAGTAGCCTATGCAATTGATGTTTGTGGTTACCTTTGTGAGTTTTGACAGGGATATGAGGCATCTGTTGATGTTTGGAATGAGAAAAACATCCTTGAGCACAGTGCTTTTGCCCAGGTGGTTGGAGATCAAGCATTTGCCTATGGCCGTTGCCAGGAGAGTGGAGCATTCACAGCCCATGCAGATCAACACTGAAGTGGGCCTTGATTCAAATAGGTATGCTGGGTTGTTGACTATGTGGTGCCTGCACCCTGAGTCAACAAAGGGTAAGAGGGAATTAGGTGAAGGGATGGGTGCAGGTAAAGTTTGGCGTTGAGGAAGGCCTGAGGTTGTTTTGAAGGATTCTGGGAGCTTTCTACTTCCTTTTGGGAAGAATGCAGGTGAGATTGTGAATGTGTTTTTGACTTGGTAAAGTCAGGTTGCAGTTATGGATTCAGTTGCCATCACCGGTCTTCTGCATGTTCCGCAAGTGGGTTGTCCTTGCCCTTGGAAGAGGAATGTTTGGGTTTTCCTTTCTGATGCAAGGCAGATTTATGAAAAGCTACGGTGGAGTTAGTGGAGGAGGCTTGATCCAGTGAGTCTTCCATTCTAGAGGATTCTAGATGGATTACTTCTCTTAGTTTATTTAAGATGGCTGTTGGATTCTTGAGCATCCTATTTTTGAGAAGTATGGTTTCCAAAATTTGGTAGAACCAATTGGGGATTTTGGCCAGAATTGTATAGCTGAGGATGTCCTGCAGCAAGTTTAGTTTGACTAATGAGAGTTCATTCATCAGTTTTTGGCACTTGTTGATGTACTGATTGAGGTTTCCCTTGCATTGATATTGGACCAAGCTTAGCCACAGGCGTCCTCAATTGTTGGATGACTGGGAAGAATATCATTCATTGATGGCTTTGAGAATAGCTTTTGGATTGGCATTGTTGATTTTATTGACCACTGCATCAAAAGCAGTGTGGCCTAGATGCTGAATGATTGTGTCTACAGCCTCTTATATCTTCTTCTGGGAAGCATTTGGTGTCAGAGAGGGGTTGTATTCATCAATAATTTTGAGAAATCCTTTTATGTGTAAGTAGCTTTTGATTTGCAAAAAACAGGCTGGGTAGTTTGATTCCATGAGTAGAGGTATGTTCAGCTTTGGGCCATCCTCCTGGTCTTTCATGGTGGGTCTTCTGAGGAGCAATGCTTTGGACTTTAAATCTGTTGCAATCAAACTTCAATAAAGATTTATTTATACTGGTCTCAGAATCCCAAGATGTTAGTGGTACAATTTAGAAATTTTACAAGGAAAACATCTCAAGACCTGAGGCGGCAAGGCATGAATTTAAGTCTTGGCTGCTTGAGAATGAAGTGCGCCTGCTTTTGAATGGAGTGTGGGCACCGGGCAAGTTGCAATGCTTGAGCCATGAACTGCGCTGTAGGCTGCACCAGGGTGGCCCGAGTAATAGGATGGATTTAAGCAGAAACAGACAGGAAGAAGCCTATACGGGGGAGCTAGTGCGGGGAAGAAGGTTGGAGTTGGGACGCAGGACAGGGGCTCAAAAAAAAAAAAAAAAAAAAAAAAAAAACTCTTGTTCCTTCTTATCTATTCATTCTTCCTTTTCTTTTTCTTTCTTTCTTTTCTTTCCTCTTCCTGTCTTGCTCAAGGATGGCGTATGCACACTGGCACGCCAACGTCTCCCCATGTACTCTTGTGGATACTCTCACTGGCGCGGATTTCTCACCTACAGACTCTCACTGGCGCTGATTTCTCACCTTCAGACTCTCACTGGCGCGGATTTCTCACCTTTTCCAGTTTCTCACTGGAACTGATCTTCTCTCTCCAAGGCACGGATATTGCGCGCAGTTCTTATTCTTGCTCAGGGACTCACAAGCCCAAAGGCTACTCAATTGCGCACAACATATGTCTTTTTGTGTATAGGCGCTAAATACAAAGGAGAAAGGATAACTACGGAAGGTGAGATGGTGGGAGATCTCTGGGGACAGAACTCAAGTTGGGGGGGGATGTGGTGCTCTTTTATGGATGCGAGTCAGGAAAGGGCTGCAGGCGGCGCGCTCAGCAATGGGAAGGGCCTTGCCGCAGCTAGCCGCGCTGCGGGCTCAGCAGCAGTCAGGTAGGCCTGGAAGCGGTTGGGTCGGGCTCAGCACCTGGAGACGGGAGAAGACGGATTGCGCGGACCAGAAAGCTTGCGCGGACCAGAAAGCTTGCGCGGATTGGAAAGCTTGCGCGGATCAGAAGGCTTGTGCGGATTGGAAAGCTTGCGCAGACCAGAAGGCTTGCGCGGATTGGAAAGCTTGCGCGGATTGGAAGGCTTGCGCGGATTGGAAAGCTTGCGCGGATTGGAAGGCTTGCGCGGATTGGAAAGCTTGCGCGGGTTGGAAGGCTTGCGCAGATCGGAAAGCTTGCGCGGATTGGACGGCTCGCGCGGACCAGGCAGACAGCGCATCGCAAGACGCGCGGATTGGGTCACGCGGGTACGCGGATACCTGGAACGGGTTGTTGGGCAGATGCCCGCGGGCAGGCAAGCCGGGCGTACGTTGATATTGAGGGGCATGGGTTATGGGGCAAGGGATGGAGGGGTAGGATTGGGCTAGGGTTCTGTGCTTAGGGGTTGTATTTCATCATTCTTGCTTACTTGTGGTTGTACTTAGGTTAGGGTTGAGAGGGAGGACTTAAATACATTGCTCTCAACTCCGGGTTGTAGGAGAAGCACGGGGGGAGGGGAGTACGGAGAAACACTTCACTTCACTTCACTTCACATCACTTCACTGGACTTCACTTCACAGACTGGACTGCACTTTAGGATATTACTTTTTATGGCATCAGATTGGATTGGATTGGAAAAGAGGGAATTCATCTTATTATTTCTCTCTCCCTCTCACTCTCTCTCTCTCTTGAATGGCTGCATTCAATCTCCTTACAGACGCTTTGATCAATAACTTCCGGAACTCGAGGACAACTTCTGGGGTGTTGCCCCTCTAAATTTTCCACACCGTCCTTGCAGACTATATGACCAATGATTTCCAAGGCAGGGAAACAGGCGGCAAGTTTTGATCCAGAGACAGTAAGGCCAGATTCCTCAATTCAAAACAAAATTCTTTCCAAGACAGTAGCATACTCCCAGATAAATGGTTGAATTCCTGAGTGCCAAGGTAAGAGCTCATTATCATAGTCAGAAACTGGACCTTTAATTCCACCATCATCAATAAAGATACCCGCATGATCCGGGATTTCGTCCTGGAGGATCCACATCATCTGAGCCTGATAGACTGCAACCAAGTTGGTGGCACCTTGAGGCAATAAATTCAGCTGAAATCGACCAAGGGGTGTATCGAAAGTAGTGAGGGTACAAGAAATAGGATGCAAGGATTGTTCATCATAGCCACCCATAATGTCACCTAGACCATAGCAAGCTCTCCCAGAGAAGGATTCAACAAATTCTTCAGTGGCAGGCGGCATACCAGAGTCTTTAATAGTAACTTTATTAAGAGGTTGGAGATCATGAACTACTCTAAGTTTACCATTACTCTTTAGAACACAGAAAACAGGACTGGAATAGCTAGAAGTTGATTGTTTGTATAAACCGGTTCGGACTTGTTTGCGGACCAACTTGATGAATTTGTCAACTTTAGCAGCAGGGATCGGGATCTTTTTCTCTTGCCAAGGGTCATGTTCAACTACAGGGATGATGTAAGGAAGACCATAGGATTCTTTCAAGAGTCCTCTCTCTTCTTCACAGAATGCAATAGATTTTTCCCTTAGAGAAAAAATATTTTTGATCAAATTTAACTCATCAGGAAGAAGCCATCCATCTGGACCAAAGTTGACCACTTTCAGACGTTCTTCAGTTACCCAACCAGAGGGAATAAATGGACCAGTGAGGGATTCAGATAGACCACAGTAAGGATCGCGGGATAGCGGAGGACGCATAAGAGGAGGATTGAGGTTGAGAGGCATTGGTTGGTTGACTGGCTGAACCCTCTTTGCAACTGGTTTGTACTTGGTGGCAAAGGAGAGGAATCCCTGCTTCCTCCAAGCATTGACCAGTGAGACCTGACTACAAAAACTGAGGCCATGTTCCAACATCTTCCAAGTCCAATGTTTTGCTACGTCCTTGAAAGGTGCCTTCTCCATAAAAGAGGATCCCAAAGATAACACATTGCTCACATGTCAGGCACAGAGTAGAGTTTGGAAAACAACAGTAGTAGAAGCCCCTGGTGGTGCACAATTGGGAGGACTTACTTCTACCCCAAATTGCCCCCACCTAAGACCAGACTCCTTCATACCAAAGCCACCAAGAAAAGAATTGAGATCAAGATCTAGTTTAGACTCATTGCAGAGATTCGAAACCGGAATAGAGGATGAGTGATCAGGCTGAAAAGAAAAAGAAAAGGAAGATACAACAGATCCAGACAGAGAAGAAATATTTTTGGATTTTTCGGATTTTTCATGTGTTTGGGTTTTGATCTTATTTGGATGAGAAGAAAATGATGAGGAAAAAGAAAGATATGCCTCTGAGGTTGGAGTTGGTCCATGAGTTGAATTCTGAGGCTGAGGAGAACTACAACTATCAGTAGGGCCAACTATTCTGCTAAAAAATGAGGATGAAAGGAATGAGAGTTTTCTTTCTGCTTTCCTTTCAGGACAGATTTGGGAGGATGACCAAGGAAGTCTCTTTCCCAACAACCAGAATCCAAAGAACAAAGGGGAACTTCAATATTTCTTCCATCAGCATCTGGGAGGAGAATTCTCTCCCCAACTTGATCAGAAAACATCAGGGTAGCACCAAAGTCCATTAAGAAAGGCCTTCCCAAGATCATGGGACCATCCAGACGAGTGATCCAGAAGTGACAGGTGCCAACAATATTTCGACAAATTCAAACAGGAATATCCTCAGCAATACCAACCAGTTCACAGGACTGATTCCCAATTCCATAAACTGCAGAGTTGAAACTGACCCTTGGGCTAAGTTTAAGCTTGCAGGCCATGGAGTCCGAAATCAAGTTGAGCTGAGAACCCAAATCCACAAGGAGAGAAACCGTTTTAGTTGATTCACCAAGACAACATGGAAGAAAACCAAGAGGACAGGAATACAGGTTGGTATCTGAAGAGTGATCTGTTCCACCAGAATCCTCTATCAGAGTACCAGAGGAGACCTTTAATTTGTCCGGACCAATCTCCACACGTTGACAAGAAACCCATTTATTCCTCCCTTCTGCCACAGATGGAGAGATCGACAGCAGTTCAGCCACAGATAGATTGGGTATTTTAAGATCAGAAATTTTCTTTAATACTCCTCCCACAGCATTAGGGTAGTCCTTGGAGATGCCCCTCTCAAATCAAACTTTGGGCTGGGTGGAGGGAGGAAGATCAGGTGTAATAGGTGATGGAAGAGGATCTGAGGGTTGAGCAGGTTGAAGAGGGGGAGGATCAGAGTTGTCTTGGAACCTTTCCATAAGTGGTTCCCTTTCTACTTCCATGTCTTCCACATCAGAGGAAGGAGCCTCAGGTGAAGATTGGCGTTTGACGGGTTTTTGCAGAATGGAGGATGGAACAGGAGGAGACTTGTGAGGTTTTGGTTCCTCATGGTGTTTCCTAGCTGGATCGGATTGATAGGTGCCAGGGAAGCTGGAAGAAGTGATAGCTGGAGGATAACAAGGTTTTAGAGTTCCACAGGATGATTGAAAATCCACAGAGACCAAGGATGCCTTCTTATAAGTTGGTGGTTGGTATGAGGCCACCACATGATGGATCGGTCGAGACAAATCAAAAGGGATCAAAGCACCGTTAGGAAGGAAGAAATTATTTCCCTTCTGCTCTACTAAATTCTCCTCCTTGTCCTTCTGGAGTTCAGGACATCTACTGGTACCATGGCCTTCCTTATGGCAATAATAACAAACTATAGTAGACTTAGGAACATAATTAGCAGGTTTAGGAGTGGCTAAAGAGGATATTTTCTGATCTATTTTATTCTCAAATGCCTGAAGTAATTTAGTGATCTCATCCATAGTAGGTGTCTCCCGGTGAGTCTGAGGATTTGGTTTAGGTCTGCGATTGGCTTCCATCTTATTCATGATTTTGTTAGATGCTTGAAAAGAGGGGGCAAGGACTGGTTCAGTGATTTTAGGTTTTTCAAAGGTGAGAGCTGTTTGACCTTTCATCACTTTATCCACAGTATTCCTAAGAACCATGAAAGCAGGGAGCTTGAACTGATTGTCTCTTGTTGTGATCATGGATCCAGATTTCACCAATTCATCCTTAATTCTTTCCTGCACTCCTGGAGAGAAAGACTGAAAAAATTGCACTCAAATTTTGTCCAACGTATCAATGTGATTTTTCCGGATAAGATAGGACTGGATAGGGTCCCAAGATTTTCTAAAAGTCTGATAGTCAGAGGCTGAGGAGATACCACCATTGGAGATCCATTGAGAAACAAGGGCATCCAAGTCTTGCAAAGTAAATCTGGCTATATCTATTTTTCCCCAATAGGCCAGCATAGCCTCCTTCAGGAGCCGCCAGTTGTGATTTTGGAATCCCTCAAATGATTTGATAAACTCAGTAACTTTTTCAGAAGAGATAAAAAACCGTAACTGATAAGCCATATCATATTCACTGGCACCATCCACTTCCGCAGCCATCTCATAGGAATCCAGGAATTATTTGACATTGGTTCCATTGAAGCCTAAATTTTTGTTCTGAGGTTTGATTTTGACCATCTTGGCCCAAACAGATAAAGAGGATCCAGAATATTCCATGTTGAAGGGTTCCGAAGAGATCCAAACAAGCAGAGTTCCAAGGTGGCTCACAAGTGTGGAAAGAGTAGAGTTTTCACAAAACAACAAGGAACTTGCCCAGGCGGTGCACAATTGGGAGGACTTACTTCTGGACCAAGTTGCCTCCACGGATCAGATCTGAAAAAAAGAACAAACACAAAAAGAAAAGAAAAAAAATCGGATCGGATTTTGGAGTTGATTCTTCAAGTTGGGACTGTAAATCCTAAGGTTGCTGGTTTGATCCCGGCCCGGGGGACCAAATGTAAGACTCCAAACAGTGCTAGGCCGTGGAAGTTCTGCGGAGGGGAAAGGCGCTGTTTAGGCTGCCCTCCTGAGTGTTACAAAAATATTTAAATGTAACCAAGATCAAGGTCCAGAACCTGGTAAATGAGGAATCAAGGAGTAGAGGATAAAGATGATAATAGTTTGGTAGCGACGGAACAGAACTATCTGAGACAAGATTATGCAGGGAAAAACTTGAACAAAAGAATTTAAAGTCTTCTTAGAGTTCAAAGAACAAAAGCTGTTGCATGTAAACAACGCCCACAAGCTAATAACTCTGGTCATCAGCAGAAGATTGGGGATGATCAACACAAACCCAAGCAACCTCCAGGTTCTCAATGAACCTGCCCAACTCTCCGCAATCAAGCGCTTGAAGGGTTTCAGATAACTGAGGGTGGCTGTACAAGACAAAGCACAATGTTTAAGAAGCTCTAAAACAAACAGTAACTGATTTGAAGCAAGGATAACCTCAACACTTCTCAAGGGACTCAAGAGTAGGCTGGCAGAATGCAACTCCAAAGAAGCTTAGGGGAGGTATAAAACTCCAGGTCTTAAGCTTAATAAGACCTCTTCAATCAATCGTGATTGGCTCCAGAAAGGTGATCAGGGATAAGGACCAGTATGGTCAGAGAAAGGGATCAAGGAGTGGTATGACACACTCAAAAATTCCAACAGACAGAATTTTTCTTCAACCAGCAAGGCTATTGGTTGGTGATAAGGATCAGGGATCAAGGGTTGAGTATGGAGGCTCAAGGATCAAGGGTGTGCTGATTTCATGCTGGATCATTTCATGCTCTGATGATTTTTCAATGATGATCAAAAAGGCAGGGGAAAGCCCCTCCTTATATGGGCAGGAGGCCCTGTTAGACTATGTACAACGGATTCTACAAATAGAGCGGAAAAGGGAAGACAACCATGTGGTCAATCGCGTCCGTCTGTGGATGGGCGCGCGCAACAATACCAGAGTCACCCACCCCTTGTCCGAAGGCGGACGGGGTGGGAAAGCAAAATGAACCAAACGGCTGCAGATGTCCGCGGGCGGTAGTTGGCACTCTTCCGAAGGCGGAAGCGGGTGGGAGAGTCCCAGGAAAGGTGACGGATGAAGTCCATGAGAGCGCGGATGGGCAGATAGGAGATTTGCTTGAGAAAGTTGAGTAAATCCTGACAGCCTTGAGATTCACGACTGATAGATCAAGTGCAATGGGAGATTTGATGGATCCAAGGATTTGCCAAATGCTTGGGGGTGCGGTTGAGATGGTTTCAGTAAATCATGGATGAGCGCCGCGCGACGTTAGCAATAAGGAGATTGGGACGCGCAACGACAAAGATGAGGACGCGCAACAACAAAGATGAGGAAGCGCTATGACAACGGCGGAAATGACAAGCAACACGCAACGGCAAGGATGATGAGCAACGCAGATATCGGACGCACAATGCAGATAAAGGAAGCGCAGCGCGCGAGGATGCAGGATGGTTTGGATGAGCCTGAGGATAAGTTGCTCGGCCGGATGGTACGTTTGCGCAACAGTTTACGGATTGAGGTCTTAAGGCGGCCAGGGTGTCCAGGATGGGGCACCACACCGCCTGATTTCCTGCCCCATGGGTTGGCCTGCGCTTGCAGGCGCCTGACCGGATCCTATAGCCCCAATTTCCCCGCTCTATCCTCCCAAACTAGCCAAACCCGGTACAGTTCCCAATACAAGGCTATATAACAACACCACATCAGGGTCCAAACTCAAATTATCATTGTTGGATCCCAACAAAGAAGATATCAATAGGGTAATTCCTGAGGATCCATCTGGTTGCGTTGAGCCAATTGTTGAGCCAAAAATTGCCTCATCCAATCCTCCAAAAAGGACTTTACCAAACCACTCAAAACTAAAACTTACACAAAGTTATGGGTTTTATCATCACTATGAACCAAAAAGCTATGAAAAAGCTATTACTTGCAAAGAATGCAAAGAATGGGTGGAAGCTATGAAATAGGAGCTAGTGAAAATTGAAAATTGGAACATATTGGAAGATTACTATGGACCTCCCCCTAAAATTGCTTAAATACGACCTGGGAGTATAGGATCAAGGAAAACTGCCATGGTAAACCTGCTAAATACAAGGCTAAAATTTTTGTTCAAGGATTTAATTAAATCAAAGGTCTCAAATACTACAATAATTTTGCACCAACCAGGAAACCCTCAAATCTTAAATTATTGCTTCTCTAAGCCATGAAAAATGGCTTATAAAATTGCCATTTCAACATGAAAAGCCCTTCGCTACATGTACCTATTGATGAAGAAATTATTATCAGAGCTCCAAAGGGGTCTAACCAAACTTCCAAATTTCATAGACTCAACAAATCAATTTAAAGCTTGAAGAAATTGTCAAAAAATCGATATGAAAAATGAACTGAGTGGTTCAAGAGCATAGGCTTCACTGATTCAAAATGTGATCCTTGCCTATATATCTCTCAAGACAGATCATCAAGGCTTTTCTTTCATTTTTATGACTTAATCCTGGTAGGCAATGGAACCAGTTTTGGAAGAAAGTTCTTGAAGAGATTCCCTGGATTGAAATTTCAAGTTCCTCAGACAATATTGGGCATGAAGATTGAAATTGAAAAATATTCAATTTACCTCAGTCAACCCAATCACATAAACACTGGGCTAGAAGAATTGGGATTGAATATTGCCAAGGAAATCTCTTTACCACTGACCCTGGGATTAAATCTCAAACCAGAAAAAAATGACAAGCATGACGGATTTAAACAACTTAATATCAAATTCTTCTCTGCCATTGGTCTGCTCAACCAGATATCCTGCTAAACCCAGCCAGATGTGAGCTTTTCAGTATCCAGCTTGGCCATATTTTCTGCAAAGCCTGGGCTCACTCATTGGAATGAATTAAAGCAAACATGTCATTATCTCAAAACCACCAAATTTTTGAAAACTAAAACTTTGTTTCAACTGTCTAAAAACCCCATTAGAAATTTTTACTGAAGCTTCTTGGGCCAATCATCAAAATACGCAAAAGTCACATTCTGGGTACCTCTGTCTTGTTGCTGGAAGTGTTTTGTCATGGAACAGCTGCAGGAAAAGAAATAAAGCTTGGTCATCAACAGATGCAGAGCTTCATGATCTAGTTGAGGGATTCCACAAAGCTACTTGGATCAAAGCCTCAAAAAAAATATCTTTCAACTTGACATAACAACCATTACCCTAAAAATTTACAACAGCAGCCTGGACAACAAAATTCAAAACTTGGATCAAATTCAAAAACTCATCATCTCAACCTCAAAAAAAAAGGAATGAAAGATGAGTTAAATGAAAGCAAGATAATTTTGGAAACTATCCCCTCTGCAAGCATGCCGGCGGATGCGCTAACTAAATCTTGTTCTGCTCTAAGTCAAAACTTACTGATCAAATGCTATGCAGGCAAGGGATAAATTCACTACAAACCCAATTTATATGTTTCCACTGGTAATATCTATTATTATTATTTTTATTTCTTTTATTTTTACTGGTTTGCTCTCTGGGTGTCTGTGAGTGTGTTTTTGCACCTAAGTCTTACAAGGCATGGAGATGTGTTGGGATTCTGAATCAACCATTCTCAAGAGCGTGTGCACTAAGCTTCAGATTGACTACCATCAAAAGCACTATATGAAAATCACAACTCTTCAAATCCATCACCATTGACCCTTTTCTCACAACCTTTGACTCATCTCATCAATACTTGCCACAATTCACTCATCCACTAATCAGTCATCATTCACAAATGGAACCTCCCTAAACCAATTCAAGCCAAACTCCTCAACTTCTCTTCAGATCTCCTTCATTAACTTCAATCAGGTTGACAACACCTATTCCATGCCTTGCTTGTGAAACTCAGCCTGAATGCTTGTTAATTTTTGTTTCCAAACTTCTATGATGTTTGTTTCTCATTAAGTTTGATATTTTTCCTGTTAAGTCCTGTTTTATTTATTGGCTTTTATTCAATAAACCTCTGCAAATGCTTTAAATTGAAGTTTGAAATCATTGCCTACAAGAATTCCCTTAAGACCTTTTTGATTATACTTTCCAAGGTTTTGACGCAGGTTGAGTAAAATGGCCATGTATCCCAGTTTTAGCACAAGATCAAACCATGGTTTTGAAATAAAACAAAATTTGTATGCGGATTGTCCACTCCCTTTTGATTTTCACAGATTTATGACTTTGCAACAGCCCACAATGATCTTTTCCCACAGAATGAGATGGAAGTTCATGTCTATCATTAAAGTTCTTCCAGCTTCAACAAGGTTTTGGTTCCCTCTTTTGGGAATGAGGTTATTTTGAGGGGTGGATTTTTTGGAAGTTGTGTGCTGAATGCCTCTTTCAGTAAAGAGTTTGGTCAATTTGAAGTTTTTTGATTATTTCTCATTGTTGGAGTGGAAGTATTTGAGTTCAAACTCCAAGAATTTTGATTGGAATTTGATGAATTTGATGATTTCATGCATAATGTCTGATTTCATTTTAAGGGGGAAGCAAAATTTCATTATGGAATATTTTTCTGTAAGTATCAGAAACTATTTTATCCCATTTCTTGACATTGGCTTGATTGGTCAACAAATGTTGGAATGGATTCCATGGAAAGGCCTGGTGCAATCTCTTATATGATCCTTGAAAGATGATTGATGTATTGTTGCAAGAGGACATGATTTGCAGCTCAGCTGATTCTTACAAAGTTTGGGGAATTACTTTGACATCAAATTGGTTTCTTCAATTTCAGGATGAGAAAAACTGTTATGAATGGTGGAGAGAGACACAAAGGAAAAGGCAGATTCAGGGTGAAATGAGGGAAAGTCTTCTCCTTGAAGTAGGTTTTTAATGAGCCTTCCTCAGAGGATAAGTTGTGCTTTCAGTTGAAATTTGAGCCTGTCGACCCCTTCCAACTTAATTGTGCATCCTTGCTTCAAAAGTTGACCCATGGAAATTGGATTGAACAAAAGATCTGGGAAAAAGAGGGAGTTATCAGTAGAAGGGAACAGTAATTGGAAAAAATGTTTTGGGGTGCCAGAACATCTTGAGTTGAAACAGGCCTCGGAGTTTCCCGTGTGAATTCTAGTTTTGTCATGTTTTAAGTTTTCAATGAAGCTAGTATTGTTGAAAAATACTTGCAAAGTGAAAGATTCAAGGAGGATGAAATCCTGTTCCAACCTGTTTGAGTTGATTATGGCAAATCAGTATGAAAAATTTGCGGAGGCTCCGGTTTTGCTGTTGGAGGGATTATGGTTGTTCTTTGTTGAAGTGAAAGGTTTTGGTTGGTTAGGTCTCAAGTGTGGATTGAGCCACCAGCATTTCTTTTTTGGATAAATGGATTGAGGGGTATGCCATTTTGTGTTGCATTCCATTAATTCCCTGTGTGGTTATTGAATATATATCTTCTTCCTATATTTGTTTATTTATTCTTTATTCTTTTCTTCTATTCTATTTTCTTTATTCCTTATTTTTTTATCATTTCTGTGATACTCTAGTCTCCTGTCTGTAACACTCTTAATACACCTATGCGCTCTCATGGCTCAAAAGAAAATCTCACCCATGATGGTTTCCTCTATTCATTATCACATTCAACTACCTTGGCTTGCTCCCAATCTCAATAAATAATCACAGAAGTTCTGGGAACAGAGAACCAAAACTTGTCAACTTTCTTTTCTCATTCTCAAGAGGTGTTCAATCAATGTTGGAAGGCTCTACAAAAAAAATCTTCAAAGAAAGAAGACCATACCACCTGGAGGATAATATTAATTTTTTGTGGATCTTTTCCATGGGTGAACTCAAAAAATAATACTAAATCATAGTCCGTCTTTCTTCAACAGAGCTACAGAGAGAGAGGAGTTTCTTTTTTTTAAGGAATCATGATTCAACCTGATTAATTTGACATTTTTGAGAGTGCGGGTATGAATCTTTTCTTGATCAATGTTTAATCTGATGATATTCTAATGAATTTTATCTCAGTTTCTGGTTTTGCTTTAATAAGAAATTCAGAAACTTACACAATTAACAGTTGGAACATCTACAATGAATAAGGACTTCAACCAGAGATCAGCAATGTCAGAATCACTTTCAGAAACCATTGTAAAAACGGCAATTGAAGCCACCCCTCTCTTGACCATGTACAAATTTTTCATCTGGCGTAATTGCGTGGTCAAAATTATGGATCTTCAAGAGGATCTCTATGCTAGACTCACAAATAAAAACGTGGATGCCAATGGAACTCCTGTTGGCCTTAGCCACATGGAACATTTCTGCATCCAAACAATCTTAACCTCCAAACTTGATACCTCTGTTCAAGCTAAAATTATTATGCCAGAAAATGAAAAGGATGCTCATCTCATCTGTCTCAGTATCCATGAATATTTTTCCTCCAAACCTGCCTCAAACCACACTAGAGTGTTCAAGGAATTCTTTAGAACTCCCTTTTTGGCTTTGAACATTCTTGGCTTTATTACTGACACCAAGACAACCATCTCAAGACTTCAAAAAGTTGGAATCAAACTAAAAAGTGATATTTTTGCCTATCTCATTATTGAAAATTTACCTCCTTCTATGGACACGGTCATACAAAAAATAAACCACTCAGATAGTAATCTCACCCCTGATCAAGTCATTGATCATCTTTGCCCATTTAACAACAACAGGACGCTTGGAAATACTTCCAAAGACAAAGGCAAGGAAGACAACCTCAACACATCTTCTTTATTTAAAAAGAATATCAAACCATTTGAGGAAAGTTGGCACAATCCTAGAGCCTCTCATCCAGAAGGTCAATTTTGGAAGCTGTATCCTCAAATGAAACCAAATTTTGCAAAGAAGTAAAAGTTGGAGGGGTTGGAAGAAAAAGGCACAATAAAAAGTGTTAGATCCTTTCACTCTCATCTTAAAAATCACATTTCAAAAACATTTTTCCTCAATTCAGGATGTTTGACACACATTGTCTCTGATGATTCATTCTTTGATCAACTAGACCAATCAATAATAGGATTTATCTCAACTAGCTTGGGAGTGGATAGTCTTTGCTAAGAGAGAAAAGGATCAATAACCCTCATGAACAATGAACAAAAATCAGTGAATCTAGCTAGTTTTCTATACAGTCCACTCTCCACTGCAAATCTTATATCTCTTTTTTCATTTCTGTTAGATGGGTTTGATGTCTCATTACAAACTGATAAGGTTCAATTGTCAAAAGGAAGTTAGTTTACCACTTGGGAATATGCTTGAAATATACCTATCATTCATCTGAGTCATACTACAATATTGCTTCCAGTCTCCTACTTAAGTCACAACAAAGTTCTTCATACGTCTCTGGTCAATGCCAGTTATCATCATATTAGGCAGAAGCTGGGAATCAAGGTATCTAAGCCGGGCAAGTGAAGAGCTTGTGAATTCAGAAATATTACGTAATCTCCATAAAAGGTAAAACATCTGTGGACCAAAAGACCATTCCAAGAGCTTCGCTGTGATTTGATTGGACCCATCAAACCAAGAAGCATTCATCAAAAGACCTATATTCTAACTGTTTTTGACAGTTGCACCAGGTTTGTGGCTGCCCTCCTCATGAAGGAAAAGATCCAAGTCAGATCCACACTCCATTTCTTGATCAATAAAGAATCTAGAAGGTTTTGGTACACACCCATGATTCTCCATTCTGACAGGGGGAAAAAATTTTTAAATCAATTTATGAGATTTTTCTGCATAGAAAACAGCATCAAGCAGACTTTTGCAGATCCCTACACACCGCAGAAAAATGGCCTGGCAGAAAGATTTAACCATACAATACTTGAATGCCTTTGGACCATGTTATAAAATGGGGGGTTGCCCAGAAACTACTGGGGAGTTATTCTCAAGGCCTGTTTCCTGATACTAAATCAATTTCCCTTGAAAAGGTCCAAAAAATCTCCCTACAAGCAATTCAAGGGACGGAAAATTTAGCTGAGATACTTTTCATCCTATTGGAAATGCTCTCACCTTTATTTTTGGGGAAAAACCCAAATTGGAACCTTGTGGCTCTTTTGGATGGTTGATGGGTCATAAAAAAGATCTGCTGTTGTATAAGATTCTCACTGAGGATAACAGACTTGTGGACACAAAGAGTGTCAAGTTCCTTGATTTTGAGACCTCCATCCCAAACTTCAGTCCTGCGCAAGATATCAATTCATCAGAGCTGGATCTTGATGCAAGTGTGAATCCTCTTCCAATGCCTACTCTGGAGGGTGAGACATCCTCAATTCAAACAGATGACAACCCTCAGTCTGGAATTCACAGGAGCAATTCAGACAATGGACCGGGGGATGAAGCAGTGACATTTCTCCAAGATTGTTCAGAATCATCTGGTCAGTCTTCAACCCCAGCCAATACTACCGCTCCTACATCTCCAAGGAGGTACAATCTGAGGGGGCGGACGGAGAACATCAAACAAACACACTAATCGCACAATAGCAGGTCAAAAGTAAATTGGAAGGATTCACGTAGAACAGAAATAGAAGACAGAGAATCAGGAAGGTTGGGAAGATTACAAAGGTACTCCGGATCATTTCTTGAGAACTATGTGCGTGGATAAAGTAAAACCTGCAACACTTTCATTTGCAGGAAGGAAGAAATCTCAGATGTGCATCATGGGAAACCTGCTAATGCCTGGAGTACAGTTTGGTGATACCTTTGCTCCTACAGGGAAGGTTGCTACATTAATTCTCCTTCTTATTTATGGGGTTGTGCAAAAACTGAAGTTTTTTCAATTTGACGTTAAGACGCCATTCCTTTTTGCTCCTCTTGATGAATATATTTACATATTGCAACCGGAAGAATGAAAACGTAAATCAACCTTCCTAAAGTTGCAAAAGTCACTGTATGGTTTACATCAGGCTCCCGCAAACTGGTTGAAAACACTAACTAGCTGGTTAAGCTCCATAGGTTATAAAGACTTGAAATTGGGCCCATGCCTGTACACTCACAAAATCAAGAATTCTTTTTGGTTCTTTCATGTAGACAATATTGTCATTGTGAGGGGACAGAATGGTTTGAGGGGCTGTTTCTGAATCAATTTCCAAAATCATCCTATCAAAATCCAGAAACTTTTCTTAGCATGGATGTGTCATCTGAAGAAGGAAAAATAACATTCAATCAACATTCACTCATTGTGGATACCCTGGAAGAACTTTTTCTGGCGTCAGGTAGGCCTGTAATCACTCCTCTGACACCTGGTCTGCAACTAGTACAAGCCACGGACAAGGACCATGAAGATTTCAAGAGGGTAGGCATCAACTATAGACCATTCACGGGTATTTTAAATCACTTATCCTGAAGAAATCTTCCAGATCTTTCTGCAGTTGCATCTCTGTTTTCCAGGTTCAATCAAAGGCCAGGAATATCACACTGGAAGGAAGTGCTAAATTTCTGGAAGTACCTGGCGGTAACGGTCAAATACTCACTCTGTCTTAATCCATGCGCAGACGGAAAAGGTCTCAAAGTATTCTCTGATGTGACATGGGCAGATGATCCAGACACAATAAGATTGAAATCCAGATTTCTTGTCAAATGGATGTCATTGCCAGTTGCATGGAAAATCCACAAACAGAAAAAAATCACTTTATCTCCAAAGGAAGCCAAACTGAATGCCTTGACTGATGGGGCTCAATTATCTGTTTGGCTCAAATCAATCACAGAGGAGCTATGGTGAAAAAAATCCCTCCTACATATTTTTTGATTGATAAAAAAGGGTTTTGCAATAAGATCACGCATTTTGGGTCAAACTCAAAAACCAAGCATATTGACATGAAGGTAAAATGGATCCAATAGCATTATTAGAGGAATGTGCTCAGTTTTTACCTCATTCCATCTGAGGAAATGATTTCAGATGCGTTTTGAAAATCCTCCAGAAGAAGGATGATTTATCCTCTTATGAGACATTTTTTTATCCACACCAAATTATGGGGGGATGATGAATATATTTCTTCTTCCTATATTTTTTTATTTATTCTTTCTTCTTTTTTTCTATTCTATTTTCTTTATTCCTTATTTTTGTTATCATGCCTGTGATACTCTAGTCTCCTTTCTGTCACACTCTCAAGACACCCATGCACTCTCACAGCTGAAAATCAACTCTCACCCATGACTGTTTCCTCTATTCATCATCACATTCAACTACCTTGGGTTGCTCTCAATCTCAATACATAATCACAGAAGTTCTAGGAACAGAGAAAAAAAACTTGTCAAATTTATTTTCTCATTCTGAAGAGGTGTTCAATCCACGTTGGAAGGCTCCACAAACAAACTCTTCAAAGAAAGAAGACAATACCACCAGGAGGATAATCTTAGTTTGGTGCGGATCTGTTCCATGGGTGACCTCAAATGATAATACTAAATCATAGTCCATGTTTCTTCAACAGAGCTAGAGAGAGAGGAGTTTCCTTTTTTTTATTGAATCATAATTCAATACTGATCACTTTGACATTGGTGAGATTGCGGGTATAAATCTTTTCATGATCAATTTTTCATCTGATAATATCCTAATCAATTGTATGTCAGTCTTTGTTTTTGCTTTAAAAAGATATTCAGAACCTTACAGTGGTTATAATCAATTTACAAGGGCTGAAGCATAAGTGCAAGCCTTGATTTCATGATTAATTTGATGGAGATGAAGTAGGACCAAGTAAAAATTGATTTTGGTTTTTCTGAGTGAATGAGTGATTGTGGTTTTGAGGTGTTTGAGCTGTGGCTGGAATTTTTAGAGTATTAAGTAGGCCACTATATCATTTTCCATTTGAATGCCAATCTTTTAGATTTCAATCAGGCATGGATTGACTTGTGTGATAAATTGTTCTATGTATTTTGGGTTGAATTGAAGGTTCAGCAATTTTGAAAAGACCCTGAAGCAGTTTGCAGTTTGCAAGGAGGCATAGTACTCATTTATCAATTTCCAAATTTTGACTCTGTTGGTGAGATAGTTGTCCTTGAGGCAATTTATATATGTTTGATTTTGCCAGGATGTATCCTACTATTTCCAGGCTGACTTCAGGAGGACATTATTCAGATTGTTTTGAGGTAACCTATTGCAAGATGCTTTTCAGAAAGAATATTTTTAACATTATTTATCTCCAAATGATAAATTTGAGTCGGTGAGAGTCGGAATGGAATCACTGAGGGATTAAATGAGATTGGAGTTGACTTCAGCAGGTCATGGGGAGTTCATTTTATTGGTAGTTCTTGATTTTTTTTAATTATTTCTGATCAGATGATGATGACACTATTTGGCTTTTAAAAGTGAAGACCTAAAGAAATTGAATTCCAAAAACCAACCAACTAGCCAGCACAAATAAATCAGGAAAAAAAGGACGCAGAAAAGGAAAGAATAGATTTGAGAAATGAAAATAGGATATCAATGAAATAAGAAAGTTTTTTAGGAAATTCATTTCTTACTTGGAGCCATCTGAGTTTGAGAAGGGAAGTATTTAGTATTTGGTAATAAAATTTGAATAAAATTAAAATAGAACGCTAGGAAATGGATTATCTGAAAAGATTGAAGGATCAGTCAATGATTGGCATTGAGATAATTTAGCTGAGTCAATCTCACATCTGTACATTGGAAATGAGATACAATGAACAAGTGCTTTGAGAGAGCTGGATTTCAATGGGCAAAGTTTGCAGCTTGAGAAGGGAGCATGGTTGATGGTTGAGGCTTGAGAATAAATTGATATTTGTAGTTGTACCTTGAGGGGGGAATGCAATCAATGTTGGTAGGATTGAAGAATTAACTGAAGGAAAAGAAGGGAAGGAAGAAAGGAGGGAAGAGAGGAGGCAAGACGTTATGGGAAAAGAGGAGGAGTGTGATGAGAAAAAAAATTTTGAGGGTGGGGAAATGGGATCATGCAAGAATAAAGGGGAGAACATGAGAGTGAAGAGTGAAGAAGGAATCCAAGAGTTGTTGATCCATTGGGAGCAGGGTCCGGATCAAGTGTTGAGATTCTGCAAATGGAGTACCAGCAGAATTCCAGAAATAGTGATTCTGTCTCATTCCAACAGTGGCTTAAGGATCCAATTGCACTTTTGTAGTTAAAATTTAACAATTTGAATTTACTTGTTTTGTCTTCTGCAGAATGTTCATGGTGATTATTCAAAAAATCGGCATGGGTACTGTTACAAATTCTGTCATGAAATAATCATGAAGTATTGATTTGGAATAGTGAGCTTGAGGGAGCTTGATCATTTCTTCCCTTTGATAGAATTCAATGCTAAGCAGTAGTTCAGTTTTACAAAGATCTTTCATGTCAAAATCTTTCTTATTTCAGTTTTAAACGTTTGGACATTTGTACTGAATATAGAAATATCATTGATGTTAATGAAAAGCCAGATTGGTGAAGTTACTCCCCAAAAGGAAATGCAAGTGTCAGTATTTGAGGAGGAGATACTGGATTGGATTAGCCATTTTGATAGTCAATTATAAAAATCATGTGGGGCTTGCTTGAGGCAATATAATGCTTTATACAATCAATAACTAAGGTTTTTGGGAAGATTAACACCTTGAGGTATGGATATATGCACTTCTTCATCCAATGGGGCATTAAGGAAGGCTGATTTTACGTACATCTGATGAAAATCAAGTTCATTTTAGGCTGCATGAGCAATAAAATCCCTTGTTAACTTTCCATAGATCCTCCTACTACATGGACTCTTACGCTCACCCCTCAATGGGGAACCATTGTCTGACCTTGCGCGCGCTCCGCCTTACCCCGGAACGGGGAATCCCCAAATGTCTTGCTCTCTCGTCTTAACTTCCAATTCTCAATCTCTTCTTTGGTTGACCGCCCTACGATTGCGAGCCCTTCAACAACAAGTCTCTGACTGGTAAGACTCCAAATCAACTGCTGCTCTCAACCATCCGATCTAACTCTTCATTGTGTTCAGCCCATCTCCTCAACATCCATCCTTATCTGATCTGATCACGCCTCAACCTCTCACTCAAACCCAAATAGCCAACTTTTCTTCAACCGTTGATTATGGTCTAACTTCCGCTGGTTTTGTGTCTTATAAGTAATTTAAAACTATTTCATTATGGTTAAAAGCCAAAGATCTACAAGCAAACTCAATCAGCAAGACATGAACGAACCAGTGGGAGGAAATGACTATTTCCATCAAGTGGAACTCAAGGCATGTGTTGACGCTATACCCCCTTTGAACAAAGAGAATTTCTCTATATGGCAAGACAAGATGCTATGCTATTTGATCTCAAAGGTATCAAGGAGGCTATTACTTGGAACTCTGGTCCAATCTCAACAAAACAAGATCACAAAATACGAGAAATCATCCTCTCAAAACTTGACAGTACAACACATGCCAATTTCATCAACTCCTCTAATATCACCTCTTCAAAACTTTTATGGGCAGAGATAACTCAAAGATTTGCGTCTTCAGAGACAGAAAATCAAGCTAGGTTATTCAATTACTTCCTTCATTTGGCATTCAATGAAAACGCAATTGAAGGATTTATCACTGAAACGCGGAAGGCCATCACAAGAATGACGGACGTTGGCATAGAACTACCTAAAGATATACTAGCTTATCTCCTACTCTTCAAATTTCCCCCCATCCTTGAAAACCTTAAACAACAAATTATGCATGTCAAAAAAAATTTTACTACAGACATTGTTTTCAGTCACCTCACTCAATACAGTAACTAGAGGAAAGCTCAATCAACCACCACCAAATCCTCAACTGAAGTCTCTCTGGTTGCTACTAAAACTTGAAGTAATAAAGACAAGAAAAGGACCAAAATGAAATGTCAAGAGGGATACCACAACCCCAACGCTCCTCATCCAGAATCTTCGTGCTTTCACCTACATCCTCAGATTGCTCTGGACTGGTGGATTGAAAAACAGAATGAATGGAAAAACAAGACAAAACAAACTCCTACAATAAATTACCATGCTCTACTTACCTTGTGGATCAAGGCAGACAATACCCCTAACCTTCTTCTGGACTTGGGAGCAAATATTCACATCTTCAAAGATCTGAAGTTCTTCTCTACCATCAAACTCCAGGATGAACCGGATGAAATCAAGAAGGGCAAATTGGAAGCTGGTCTGAAGATATGTGGCACGGGAACGGTCAAGCTAGAATGGAGTGACTTGGTAATCACCCTTGAAGATTGCGCGTACGTTCCAGACATTGTTGTCAACTTAATTAGCCCCAGACTCTTAGCCAAAAAGGGGTGCTCCCTTTCTCAAGTTCGCGACACATTCTGTGTGGTCCAAAATAACCAACTCCTGCTGAAAGGCTTAATTTGAGACAATCTATTTGTCGTCACAAGACCCTGATCTGCTGAATCATACCAAACTGCAAACCTGTTGAATCTGCCGCCTGGATCAACTCTTCCTCTTCTTGATATCCATCAGATTTATGGACACGCTTCTCTCTCTACTCTCAAACCTCTGATAAAAGACCTCTATACCAATGAGGAAATCAACAGTTTCCAATGCAATAGTTGTGTGAAGAGTAAGATTACAAGATCTCCGTTTTCCGGCTCCTCTACCCCTGCTAGCAAACCCCTAGACAGAATTCACCTTGACTTGGTTGGTCCTATCAGTCCTCAATCTAAAGCCGGTCATCAACACCTTCTTACTCTGGTCAATAATTACACTGGCTACTTAGCTGCTTTTCCCCTTAAAACCAAAGATGAAACACCTGAAAATATCATCAGTATTCTTGAAACCAAGTATAAGAGGTTAAATTACTACCCTTCCGAAATATTCTCCGATAAAGGTACTGAATTTACCAATTCTACCCTCAAGGACTTTGCTAAGAAGAAACATATTAAACTCCAGACGTCTAAACCCTACCACTCCCAACATAACGGACAAGCAGAAAGGGAAAATAGAACTATAATAGAGTCCGCAAGAGCCACATTCTCCTCATCCCAACTAGCAAAGAATTACTGGCACATTGTGGTATGCAGTTGTTGCTTCATGCTCAACCAGATCCTGAGAGAAGGTATTCAATCTTCTCCCTGGGAACTTATGTTTGGTAAGAAACTTCCCACTAATTATCTAAAACCCGTAGGCTTGTCTGCTATATATCTCGCCAATCAACTCCAGAAAGGTCGCAAATTCGACGAGAAAGGTCTCAAAGAAATGTTGGCTGGATTTAATCCCACCTTCCACTCATATCTAATCCTCAACTTGCTTGGCAGAATCATCAAAACAAAACATATCAAGTTTCTTAAAAATTGCCTAAACAACTTCCTTTTTTTGGAGTCTCTTGGATCAGAAATCTTCTCTCAGCCTGGCTTAGATTCTAACAATAATGACTTCTCTTCCGTTGATAAACAATACTCAATCTGAGAAACTGACTCCCAACTAATCGAATCCGATTCAGATCCAGATGAAATTCAATCATCCAATTCTCAAATCTCTGATTCCAATCCTGTCGCCGTACCTGAACCACCCACTTGAGAGATAAACCTAAGACCTAGACGTGAAATTTGGAAACCACAGAGATACGGGTTTCATCACTATTATGAACCCCCTTCATACAAAGCTGCTTGGAAGTGCCCCAAATGGCCCAAATGGAAAACAGCATTGGAAGAAGAACTCACCTCTATTGAAGCTCAAGAAGTCTGGGAAGAGTATTACGACGAACCCAACAATATCTTGAACACTACCTGGGTGTTCAAGGTGAAGGAGAACTGTCACGGGGAACCAGTTAAGTATAAAGACCGCCTATGTGTTCAGGGTTTTGATCAGATCCAAGGCGTGGATTTCGACAAAACCTGGGCACCGACCGGCAAACTGGGATCCCTTTGACTTGCGCTCATCTACGGACTCAAGAACAAGATTTCCTTCACTCAATTTGACGTGAAGGGGGCCTTTCTGCATGCTCCACTAAACAATACCGTGATAATAAGGACCACTGAGGTCTCTGCTTGAAAATCACCTTATCTCAAATTAAACAAATCACTATATGGTCTTTGGAAATCCCCAAAAAATTGGTACAAGAGTATAACTGGATGGATCAAATCACAAGGTTTCCACAAATCAACCAGTGATCCGTGTTTGTATCTAAACCCAAAATTGGGAGAGGTCATTTACTTTCACGTCGATGACCTCATCCTTGCAGGAAAATTGAACAAATTTGCTACAAACTTCTTGAAAACGTTCTCAAACTCAGCCTGTCACTCTCCAAATACCATTCTTGGCATGCTATTGGAAATCAAAGGTGATAAGATTCATTTGAGTCAACCTAAACACATAAACCGGGGGCTGGAAGAATTGGGACTTACTGACTGTAAGACTATCAACTCTCCTCTCACTCAAAATCATCATCTTGAACCAGCCTCCAACAAAGACCATGCAGAGTTCTCTCAGCTCAACATCAACTACCAATCAGCCATTGGACTCTTGAATCATCTCTCTCAATAAACACGGCCCGACATCTTTTGCGGTATCATGTCTAGCTAGGTTTAACACTAAACCCAGTCTGACACATTGGAAGGAAGTGCGCAAGGTGTGGAAGTATTTGAAAACAACAAGAAATCTCAAATTAACAATTGAATACAACTCATCAAAATAAATTATATCCGGGTACAGTGACGCTACTTGGGGAGACAAACCTACCTCTCGCAAGTCTCAGATGGGGTATATCATATTCTATCATGGCATTCCGGTCGTTTGGAACTCATCAAGACAGAGGAATATAACCTACTCGTCAACAGAATCAGAATTAAATGCAATGCTGGACTGCTACCTTGAATTGAAATGGATCACTCAACTCATCAGCAAAATAGATCCCTCTACCAAGGTAAAACCTACGATACATATAGATAATCAAGGATTAGATGATAAAATAAAAAAATTTGACTCCCACTCTAAATCCCGCCACATTGACATCAAAACTAAAGGGCTGCGCAAAGACTTCTCCCTATCCAAATTCAACCTTATTCTTGTCCCTAAAGAGAAGATGATAGCAGACCCTTTGACTAAGGCCACTTCCATTGGCGCCCTTAAGCTTCTACAACAGACCATTTTCACCAATTCCTCTGTTTCCTGAATTTCTCCTCTTACCAGTCACGGAGGGTGTTAAATTTCCATAAATCCTCCTACTACGTGGACTCTTACGATCACCGCTCAACGGGGAACCATTGTCTGATCTTGCGCGTGCTCCGCCTTACCCCGGAACGGGGAATCCCCAAATGTCTTGCTCTCTCATCTTAACTTCTGATTCTCAATCTCTTCTTTGGTTGACTGCCCTACGATTGCAAGCCCTTCAACAACAAGTCTCTGACTGGTAATACTCCAAATCAACTGCTGCTCTCAACCATCCAATCTGACTCTTCATTCTGTTCAGCCCATCTCCTCAACGTCCATTGTTATCTGATCTGATCACGCCTCAACCTCTCACTCGAACCCAAATAGCCAACTTTTCTCCGACTGTTGATTATGGTCTAACTTCCGCTGGTTTTGTGTCTTCTAAGAAATTTAAAAATATTTCATCATCCCTTAAAGAATTGATTCTTCCAGTTGGGTTGAATATCCTTTTGTAAACTTTTCCTTGAACTTGGTAAAAACCTTGCATGCAAATTTTTGCCTTAAATTCTATAAATTCATTTGTATGATCCTTTTTCTTTTCAAAAACCCATGTTGTTCCTACCACATTTTTTTCTTGTTTATCTGACTTTTTACACACAACAAACTTCTCCATTGAATCTATATATTTTTGATTCTAATGTTCTCAATAAATCAATTCCATTTCTTCTTTCCAAATTATTGGTTTATTTTCCAGACTTGCTGATTTGAAGTGTGCTGCCAGTCTTCAAGGATAAGGGAGAATTTTAAAAGGAGTGATGTTTCACTTACGTGGTTGAATCAATTTGATGGAATTTGGAACTGTGCTTGGGGTTAATGTTGCATTTGAGGGTGTTTCCTCCAATTCCAATTCTTGGTCCAGGATGTTAGTGGATTCATTTTTCAGTTTTGATTTATTCATTTTATGCCCTTTTCCTCTGGTTTAGATTCTTGGAATTAATACTGTGTGGCCTTCCTCAAAATCAAATAAAACATTTTCCTTGTTGAGCTTGAATTTTTCCCACCTATTGCTGACCACTTTCTTCTCTAGAAGGCAAAGAATTATGTAGGAGGATATGTTTTTATCATAGAGAAGCAATATTTCTTTGTCAACCATAGGATCCAGTTTCCAACTCCTTTTGTGTTTGAAAGGCAATGAAGGCTTTGCACCCAAAAATCTGATTTTTTTACCTCCTGGAGCCTTTTTTGTCCAGAGATAGTATGGAGACTGTTTCTTTTGTGACACCATTGGAATGAGATTTGATAAAAAAACAGTTCTCTTAACCGCCTCACACCAATATTTTTTTGGCAGATTTGATCCTTAGAGAAAGCAGTGCACCTTTTCAAGAATTTTCCTAATTGCTATTTAAGCAAATTCATCATGCTCTTGTGTTTCTGCTGGTGATAATACAAGAAAAAAACCACTATTTGCCACCAGATCTTGAAAATCTTTGTTCACAAATTCACCACCCTGGCTTGACACAACCTTCTTAATTTTGAAATTGCAAAGATTTTCTATCAAGGTTCAAGGATGACAGATTTCTAAAGAGCTTTGGATTTATATTTTAAGAATCTTACAAATTTGAAGGAAGAGTAATGATCAACCACCATCAGGGATTAATTTTATCCTGAAATTGTTCCCAGGGTCATTGGTCCAACTAGATCTAAGTGAATTCAATCAAGGGGTGCGCTCACTTCTTCAAAGGTACTGAGATGAATCCTTGCTTTTGCTTTTGAATTTTGACATATATTAAAATATGTCAAGCTTCAACTAGTAAGACCCATTGTTCTTAGTATTGGATGATTTGGATGCCATAGTCAATGATTCCAAATATCAGAGTGAGTCAAGGCAAGGATAATATTTGGTTGTGAAAATTTCACAATAATTAGGGTAATGTTAAGTTCATGGCTCCAACCATGTGGTAGTCATTTAGGGCCTTACACGGCCAATTTGAGCTGTGGGGGCCCAAAGAAAAATTCAAAGGGAATTTCCAAACGCGCGCAACACCCTGGGGGTTGTTTAGGAGCTGTTTACCCCCAATAACCCATACATGGCTCAAATCAGCCGTTTTTGGGGGTGCGCAAGCCCCCAGAAGTTGTGCCAGAATTTTGGGTACCCCCTGGACCACACAATTGGGAACCCAAGTATGCTATGTGGGACAGTTGGACTACACCTAGCAATACCAAAGCAAAATTAAAGTGAAATCAATGTGAAATAAATTGAAGTATCCTAGATATTAAAGTGAAATTTGACACATATTTCTTAACTTAAAAGTGAGAAAACTTTGCATTTTTTCATTTTAAAGTTGGATTTAATACTGAAGTAGCATTGCAATTTTTTTTTTCATTATGGGAAAAGTGGCAAGCCCCCCTTGTTACAAGGCTGCGTTGAAGGAATACATAAATAGTGCTGTTAAAAAGGCTTTGGAAAGAAAGCTTTTGGGTAATGAAACATTGGAAGCCCCAATTTCATCCTCATCTAGGGTGAAAATTGAGGAAAAAGATTTTGACAGTTGCCTTTGACCTCTGGTCATGAGTAACATTTTCTGAACTGAGGTCTTTGATGAATTTAATTTGATTGAAACTAATGGGGTGCATGTAACTGAAACTATGACTTAACCAATGAATGTTTACTAGATGCACTTGACCCACCTCCCATGAGACTCTTTCCTACTAGGCAAGAGGCGTAAAACTATTGTCAAATATGGGCGGGTGATGATAAATTCAAAACTCCCTGTCGTGTGGGAGTCGTGTAGGGCTCCACACAACCTGTAAGAGTCGTGTAGGGCTCCACACGACAAGTGGGAGTTTTTTAGGGCCCCTCAATGCGTGGGGGCCCATACACTACTCCAAATGGTTTTTCCAAATAGGCACAACCCCTTGGGGGGCATATAACCCCCATCATTAAATTTTTTGATTTTTTTACCCCTGTACACAACCATTTAGACCTCTGTATGGAGGGATACAACTGCCCCAGGTTTGTGCAAAAATTTACTTATTTTTATTTTATTTTATATGTTATTTTTGTTTTCTTTCAACCAAAAAATCAACATTTTTTGATTTTTTGGTTGATTTCTTTTCTTCTTTATTTAATTTATTTTAGTAATTTTTTCAAACCTGCAATTCTTTTAGTTGTTTGGCACAGAAAACAACTAGATTATAGTTTTTTACAACCATATAAAAATTGAATGTAGTCCTGCATGGTGCCACACAAAACTGAACCATGATGTGGGGGCTACACAAGTGCATTCAAGTCATGTGGAGGCTACACAACTTGATTTTAGTTTTTTAGAGTGCCACACAACACAAATTGGACGTTTGGAACTCTACAGGACTCAAATGGGCTGTTTAGGATGCCACATTGCTCATTTGAGCTGTTTAGCATGCCACACAGCCCATTTGAGTCGTGTAGCATGCCACACAGGCCATTTAAGTCACGTAGCATTCCACAAGGCTGATTTTAGTTGTGTAGCATGCCACAAGGCCCATATGGGTTGTGTAGCATGCCAAACAGCCCATTGCAGTTGATTAGCATGCCACACGGCCCATTTTGGCTGTTTACACAACTCAAAGAGTGGTGAATTTAACATTACCCAACCGTGGCTATGAAGAATGGTGACGCTCTGACAGTTTTTAACTCAAAGAAACATAAATTTGTGGATTTTGCCTGTGATCAACATGTTTCCTACCCAGGGAAACTCCTTACCAAATGGTCTTGGCAAATTCACAAAAGGAAGGTTGGGTGCGAGTTTTTAATCCAAGAAATTTGCACAAAGGCAGACCACTTGTGGCGACTCTCCTACAAAGAAACTCAAAATAACCATCAATAATCAGAAAATCCCTCTATGCATCCTCAACTTAGGAGAATAACTGGGGGAGACTTAGAAAATAAAATAGAAGGCATGAATGATGGGCTCAATACATTGCAACTTAAGAGTAAATTGAGCAAGATTAATTGCAGAAATTATGTTGAAGACCAAACAATCTATAACGCTAAGAAAAAGCTAGCGCTTGAAGAACTAAAGGGAAATGTGTTATCTACAAACAGCTTGAAGAATCAAGTTGGTTTCAGCAGTCAAGATTCAGTGGAGAGGGTCACTTGGATGCTCTATTCTTGGCCCACCCAGAGTCATTAAATCTTTCAAAACAATTCACTCATATTGCTATTTTGGATTTTTCTCAATAAAAAAATAAGTAAAAAATACCACAATTGCATGTTGTAGGAATGACAGCCACCTGGAAAAATTTCACAAAAGCTCTTGTTTTCATAAAAAAAGGAACATTTGAGTTCTAAATTTGGCTGTAAATGCATTCAAGGAGGTGGCTTATGATCCTGAGAGACTTCCAAAATTCTTTGTGATGGACTGTGAAAAAGCTCTGATTTTTGCAATTGAATCTATTTTCCCAAATTCATCAAGAAAAGGTTGAATATGGCACTGTTCTAAAAACATACAAGAAAATGTAAAGGGAGCTTTATTAATCATGTGGAAGAATGGAAAAGATTTACAACTCTATGGGAAAAGTACAGGGCCTCAAAGACCAAGGAGGGGAAGAGGTTAATGATGAGGAACTCAGAGTAGGTACAAATCACTGCTTCTTATTCTTCCTAGTTTTGTGTTCTGACCTTTTGACTTGTATAGTGTTTCTTGAAAGACTATGAGGATTTGCTTGAGTGTATGGAAAATATCATTTTCCCTATTAAAGAGACGTTTTTAAAAGTGTGGACTTTTATGAAACCAGATTTTGTAAACAAAACAACTTCTTGCGTTGAAGGGTCCCATGCCATTCTCAAACAATTCCTTTCAAACTCTTTGGAAAACATGTTGGATGTTTGGAAAAACCTTGAAAGAACAGTTTTGGATCAAATTACATTGTTTTGTGAATCACTACACAACTCTCAAATTAATTTAAGGAAAGTTATCCCACCTGAACTATTATAATTGGGATAAAAATTTTCTTTAGAGGCAATTCAGCTTTTTAGGGAACAATTTGAGAAGTTCAAACTTGATCATGATGGCAAAGTGTGCACCAATTCATACTCCAATACTATGGGTTTGCCGTGTTCCCCTCTAAATAGGTGACTGGCTAGAATTCAGAGGATCTGTGGTACCTAAAGATGTTCATCCTCAGTGGAGGTTGGACTATGACACTTGCAGTTCTAGTTCTGTAAGTTGGCTTGAGTTGAATTGTTCAAATCACTTTGTGATTAATGATTTTTATTAATTATTCCTAATCTACTAATCGTTGATCCATTTGAATTTTTGAGGTGCAATGTGGGAAAAATGCTGAGCATTCCTCAGTTAAGTGAAAATGTGAATGAAATGATCTTGGAATCTCCAGATCATGCGCAAGGTGGCCTATTGAAGTATATCATTCAGAAGATTAAAAAATATTGATCAAAGCCAACAATTGAACCCAAAGTGTTACAATCAAGTAGGGTCCAGCCAAATTTTCCAGATACATGGAGAGAACCATCTTGGTTTTAGAATTTTGAAAAACAACTCAAGCAGGGAAATAGGACTGGAAGGGTTCCAAATAAGAAAAGGAGAAATATTTTAAATCTTTTCTCTGGGAAAATTTTCATTTTTTGGGTTCAATGAACTAACTAACTAATGGTGAATTGTTAGTAAAACTTCAAAGGATAAGAATATGAATTTCATACTTCAGAGAAAGAGACTGAAAGTTAATTGGGATCATTTAATTTTGAATCAGAATCCTCTTCAGAGGAAGACTGTAGAATTAAATAGTGTAAAGATGTTATATTTTTCATTGCATTCTTGCTCTCAATGTTGTTGGGTGACTGCTATTTATGGACATGATTGTGGTTGAGAGTGACATGTGTGCAATACTCTTTTATAGGTTAAAAAAAAGACAACCTTCAGAAAAGCTCAACCAGAAGCTCATCTTTGGTGAGTATTCATTTCATTGATCTGATTAAAAAAAATAATACTAATCTTGTTTTCATGATAGGAACCAAATGTGCAATACCTCAATCAAATACCCAAGAAATTCCATAAGTTCTTGGGTGATTTTTTGGATCCAATTGGAGATTGGAATTTCAGATTAAGATTCATTCCTAAATCTCTTGGTTTTGATTAAACTGGATGTTTCATAGTGAGAAAGGAAATGATTGAATCATTAGAGAAACCTAAAGGTAGTTAAATTATGATGCTTGGTGGTGAAAAAGAGGAGGAAAAGATTAAACAAAGTCTTGATGTTGAACACATCAATCACAAGATTCCATCTTCAAAATGGTTGGCTAACCTAGATATGGGAAAAATATTAGCAGGAAATTACTCCAGGCCTATATTTTTCATTTCATTGGAGCCATGTTGCTCTTATACTCCAATGAAAAATGGTGTTACAGATCAATCATACCCGTTGATATTTCCTTTTTATGTTAGAATTATGGCCAGTAAATAGATTAGGCAAATGAGCAGTACTTAAAGCAAAAAAAATGCTGGACACTGGGTGTCAATATTGGCTAATGGGGCTCTCACAATGGTGCAATATTTTGGATGAATTTGATTGGAATGATGAATGAATGAATGGAAAACAGCAGGGAGAAGAGCTCCTTAAGTACAAAAGATTGGCCTCTTGTGAGCACATGATAAAACAAGACAAAAGGCAAATTTTCCGCCCCAAAAGAGCTCTACAGGCTCTACTGTCCTTGTTACTTGGTTTGGACTACATCAGCCCACATGGCATCAGTCCCTGTACCCTTACAACCAGCCTATTCCAGTTATTTCTGGTTTTTCCACCGTTACAGGGCTGAACCAGCCCCTTGCTGTTCAATCCCCTTGGCTGGTTGTCTGTTAAAACCAGCCATGATGACCTCATTACCTTTTTTATGGCCTGGTTGCCTCATGCAGCCAGCCCCTGGCCCCTCAAATGGGCCAGGTGGGACCCAGGGCACACCTGGGTCCGGTCTCAGACTCACATTGAGGAGGTGTGACCAGCAGACATGCTGTCCCCCCCCTCTTTCTCTCAAATCCCTGGTGGGGCGGTCAAATACCCTCACCAGGGGTCCTGGGGGTCGATACCCCCAGGGCGTCTTCAAGAAGGTTGGCCTGGGAGGTGATCAGGTCCCCCCAGGCCCATTGCTCCTCCCCCTTGGTAAAGGGGGGGGGAGAGTGCCCCTTTGCTTGGTTGCTTCAAACAATTGATGGTGGGGGGGGTGATGAATTCCCCCCCACCTGCCGGTTGCTCCGCTTGCGGCTGGTGCTGCGACCTTCTTGGGCAAGGGGGTGGTCAGGTCCCCCCTGCCCTGACCGACCGCCATGTCGCGGTTGGTTGCTGGCTGGTTCAACCCAGCCAGCCCGCCCCCATCCCCCTTGCAAGGGCAAGCGAGGGGAGGGGGAGCAAGACCGGGCCGCAAGCCCCAGCTCCGCGGCGCTGGTCGCTGGGTGCGCCCAGCCGGGCCCGCGTTGCATCCCACCGCGCGGGATCCCTCGGCCGCGCAACAGCCCCGTGCGGGCCGTCGGGCCCCATGTGGGCGGTACCAAAGAACACAGGCGGCCCCAATCGGGCCGCGACACGGGTGGCGGCACCAATGGGCGGCCCCAAGCCCAAATGGTGAGAATTACATACTTTGGCGGGCAAGCCCGTCTGGCCAAGTATGTCCATAATAAAGCTTGGGCCCTTTCATGCCCAAATAAGCCCATCTGGCTTGGGTGGCCCATCCACCCTGGCGGGCCCATGAGGGACCGTGTCCCAAAAGACCATAAAAACGTGTTTTGGCGCCCAAATGCCCAAAACCAATAACACTTACATAGGCACACGTGGCCCACGTGATGTCCAATGGGCCCTGGAGGCCCATTTTTGCATTCCATTTGGATTAAAAACTCCTATGCACATTACCTGAGTGCATCCGCATTTTAAAATTTTAAACAATGACAACTGGTTTCTATTGTTACTTGAAGGAGAAATGATTACAATCCTGCCCATTGTAGCAAAAACGCATTCCTTGATTTCTAAAAAAGACTCTGTTTAGGTTGATCATCTAAAAGATCAACTGCAAATGTATTCTAGATTATAGATATTATAGACTTTGACTTCATTTAATCATTGGGTTTCAAATAAATTGTAAATCTAATGCAGCTAAGTAGTTCTATTAATATAAAGGGTTATCACATTTTGAAAATCATTATGTTGATTGTTTTGAGTTAACATCATTATATTGATTTTTTTGAATGAGAGTTTAATGGTAATTCAGTTCAACTTTGGTTGGGCTGATTCCATCATAAGTATTATTTAACTCCTTATGATGGGGTCAGCGCAACACAAGTTGAACGGTTTGTTTTTTGGTGTTTTTACTTTAGGGATTTTCAAGTTACTTGTTTTTTTTTGGTGTTTTTAATTCAGGGCTTTTCAAGAAACTTGTCTTTTTTTTGGTCTTTTTACTTTAGGTCTTTTCAAGTTACTTGTATTTTTTTAGTGTTTAAGTTTAGAGCTAGTCCAGTTAGTTGTGTTTTTTTGGGGTATTTTTTTTAGAGCTAGTCCATTTGATATTACAAGTTTTTTATATTATTTATTTATTTAATTCTTTTTTTTATTTTTTTAACCAAAAAATGAACATTTTTTGATTTTTTGGTTGATTTCTGTTTTTTTGAAAGGTTTATTTAGTTTATGGGTTATGTTAGTACCCTTTCATTCCTTTTTTTTCGCTCACCACATTGCGGTGGCGTGGGGGATTCCACAAAACTACATTTAAGCCGTGTGGAGTTCTACACAACTTGAATTTAGTTCTGTGGAATCCCAAACAAGCCTGGGCGGTGGTGTGTGAGCAGCATGGTTCTTTGAGCCTTGTGGCATTCAGAAGGGCTTGAATGTGGTCGTGTGGGGTGCCACATGGCTCATTTTGAGTTGTCTCCACGGTTCAATGGGCGGTGGGTTTAACATTACCCCAATAATTAATCTATTGATAATGTTTCCACTTAGGAGATCCTTCCTATCCTTGAAGATTGTCAATTTATTATAATTTTTCCTGATTGAGATGGACTAATTGATGAGGGGTGAAAGGGCTATCAATTATTGTTTAAGTCAGGGAACAAATAAGCAATTAAATGACAATGTGTGATGTTTACAGCAGTTATGATGACCTCTCTGTTCCCTGCAGCCACAAACTAAATTCTTTTTTCAAGATTTTTTGCATGCCACAGGGAGGAATCTTTCAAATTAACAAAGTTTCCAGATTCATGAACCATATAATCAGTTGCCCAATAGTTGATATTGGCGGTTGAGCTTCTTGAGTGAACAAGAAAAAGCAATTCATTGCAGCCATCCAGATAGTAGGTGGAGGAAATTTTTATGTGTGCAAAGGGGGCTTTGGATTCTTCTGCTTTCCTTTTCTCTGGTCTTAAGTGAGAAAATATGTACCAAAAAGTTTCTGCTGTGTGCGTGGTAACCATAGGAGCATGTTTACCATTTGCACAGTATTAGACAGTTTTGGTTGGATAGTTGCTGTCAGATGAAGTATTCAAGGATGTTGCATCCAAAATAGAACTTTCCTTTGAGTAATCTTTAGAACTCAAGAAATTTACATAACTCTCAAGTCTCATAAGTGTATCATTTGGGTTTTCCACAGCAGATTTATCAATAGCTAATCCATCAATAAAATTGAAAAGGTGAATGCATTTGAATAGCTTTCTGAGGATTGAATATGACAATGGATAATCCCAAATTTGAATATCAACAGAGGCTATGGGAGGCTATGTCTAAAAGAATTGTTCTCCACTTCTGAATAAAAAATTTAAGATACCCTTCAAATAAAAGTTCTTCCCATTCCATCCATACAGGCCCTCCATTTAAATTTTTATTGGTGGCACATTGGATATTGATTTTTTTCCAGAGAAAGCAAGCTTTTTCTTTGGTTTCAGAGTATCAGCCTCCTAGATGCCAAGATCCTTGCTATCTTATAGCTACCAGAGGTGATAGAATAAATAATAAATATATTATTATTAAAATGCAGAAATAGGTAATATCAAAGTTAACCAAACCCGCCATTTTTTAATGGCAGTTTTCAACCCAAATCTGCCATTTCAAAACCTCCATTAAAAATCAAAAAACCCACTTAATTCACATCAGAAGTGTCAAAGTTAAGATGAAATAAGTGGGTTTTTTCAAGAAAAGCATATAAAGGCTTCCACCACCTTTCCATGTCATACACCCCTGTTTTCCCACCTCCTTCTGCCTCCAACCTCATTGGAAAAATTTTTCCTCCAGCCTCACCCAGAGACCCAGTTATATTTTACCAAGGTAATCAAATACTCATAAGTGATAATTAAGTGATCTATGGGTTTATTCAGATTGATAATACCAGTCCCCAACCCTTTTTATCAACTTAACCTGCTGAAAAACCTTTTTAACCCCAGTAATAGGTTTAACCAATCAGTGCACGTCCCCAACAGGTAGCCAAAGTATTTAATAATATACCAGTGAGTCTTATTATCCTTTTTATTTTGTGGCAGCTTGGCTACAAGGCCCTTTCAAACCACCACATATTATATATATTCATATTATCTTTGGGGTATATTGTAGAAATTTGTGGAGAACTTGTTTTTGAAGCAAACTTGTTAAACGCAGTAACAAGTAATGAAACTGAAAACAAAAAAAAATTTTTGTACTTTTAATAAATTATATATATGCAACAAGAAGCAATTGAGAATGGGTTTACCAGTGCTGCGTAAACAACACTTGATATGGTTTGACAACTCTCAGGTCAGGTAGTAGGATCAAAAACAGTTGCTGAGAGATGTGACCAAAACAATAAAATTTAGAGAGGTGAAAATATAGATGAAAGAAACTAGAGGCATTGATTTAGATTAATTGGAGAAATCAAAAAGGTTGTATCTACCTCCTCTTAGCTTTTTCCTAGCTCCACCTGATTGCTGAGATGGTCAATCAATGTCTTGAGTTGGAAGGCAATGATGATAATTGGATGCATGGGGGACTTGAGTAGGCGGATTGTTTGGTACTAGAAGTTGGGGAAGAGAAGACAAAAAGGGAATGAAGAGAGAGATGGAAACTGAGACTAAGTGGAGTTTCTCAATCATCTGGTGAGTAGAGAGACAAGACAATGGGACTATTTATGGAGGGGGCAGTTGATTAGTTGGTCAGAGAAAGGAGGCTGGGATAGAAGACATTGACCGCGGGCAGAGGGGCTTTCCAGGAACGGGGTGACAGGCTTGGCGTGGCAGACAGGTGAAAATTGGATGGAATGGTTCATATCAATCTCCAACACTCATCCTGACTTGGGCCGTAACCAGACTCAACTGATTGCGGGCAAGCTCAAATTTTATGGTACCAAGGGTCTTGGTGAGGATGTTGACCATCATCTTGGTGGTGGGGACTTGGGAGACATCCAGAAGTTTGTTGTGTTGGAGTTTCAACCCAGTACTGACAGTTGCGCTTATCTCAACCCAGCAACCAGTTGGGGGCTACTGGAATCATGGTGAGGATACTTAATTCAAGAAGCACAAGACACGCTGGAGTTCAGACACACCCACTCATCTCTTCATCCAAGTATTCGATGTTTTTCCTTTCCATCATCTTTCATTCATACCAATCTTTGTTTTCCTTTTCATCATCCTTATACAGCTTCACTCAAGTCACGCCAACACTTCATTCCAGTACCACCACTTCATTTTGTTAGGAATGCCATTTGTCCCCGCAGCCAATGGACAACTACTTCCTCTTTGACTACAATCTCTGGAGACCTTTCCCCGGGAGACCAATCCCCCAGGGGTCTCTGGCGACTCTATAATTTCCTCTCTCAACTCTCTTCTTCTCTGGGGGGGAGGACAATTCCTTTTCTTCTGTTTTCTATTCTTGTCTTCTATATTTTCTTTTCTTCTATATTTTCTTTTGTCTTCTGTCTTTCTTTTTGTCTCAGTCTCTTCTTCTTTTCTACCAAGATCTACTTGACCATCAACCTATCACTCGTCAACTGGCCAACTCGACCATCTGTACTCACTCAATCTACCTTGAAAAACTACTTGTCGTCATCCCTTGCCTGGTAAGATGATCCGCATCTCAATCCTGTGACCAGCAACCAACTTATGCTTCTATCAAATCAGCTTGTATCTCTTTCTTGCCTCAAATCTATTTCTTCCTGACCGCTCAGCCTCTTATGTCCAAATTGCCTGTTGGTTGTCTCTCTTCTCTTTCATTCTTATCTCTTTCATATTATGTTTCTGACCTTGAGATTCTAGTCTGTTGGTTCTTAGTTCTCAAGTTCATTCTATGAAATTTCATCACGGTTCAAAGCCAAAACCGGACCTACCAACTCACCTTCAAGATGAAAAAACCAGCAGGAGCTACTGACTATTTCCATCAAGTTGCATTGAAAGCTGCGCTCAATGCAATTCCACCTCTCAAAAAATAAAACTTCTCAATCTGGTGAGATAAGATGATGATTATTTTTGATCTCAAGGACATAAAAGACACCATCACAAGAAACTCAGGACAACTCTCCATAAAACAGGATAAGGAAATTAGGGCGGTTATTCTTTCTAAACTGGAAAACACAACACACTCCAACGTCGTCAACTCCACCAACATAAACTCATCCAAGCTTCTATGGGCAGAAATTACTTGACGTTTTGCCTCATTGGAGACTGCCAATCAAGCTGAAGTATTCAATTTTTCCCTTCATTTCAGTTTCAATGAAAACGCCATTGAAGGATTTGTGACCAATACAAGAAAGGCTCAAACCAAATGACCAATGTTGGAATTGAACTACCCAACAACATCCTCACCTACTTTGTCCTATTCAAATTCCCACCAATTCTCAAGAACTTAAAACAACAGATCATGCATGTGGAAAAACACTTAACTGTGGACGTGGTCTTGAACCATCTGATCCACTACAACAACAAGCGCAAGGCCCATTCAAAAGCCACAAAATCTAACTCTGATCTCACTCTAGTAACGACAAGAACTAAAACCAAGAAAGAGAAAAAAAGAATCAAAATTCCTTTCAGAGAAGGATACCATGATCCAAATGCACCGCACTCCCAATCCTCATGCTTCCACCTCCATCCCCAGGTTGCTCCGAGTTGGTGGGTCAAACAACAAAATGAATGGAAGAGCAAAATGAACAAAAAACCCACCATCAACTATCACAAACTTCTAACTCTCTGGATTAACGCCGACAGCAGTCCAAATTTACTCCTTGATTCTGGCGCCAACATTCATATCTTCAACAAAAAGAAATACTTCTACTCACTACTGATGCAAGATGAACTGGAGGAGGTGAAAACTGGGAAGCTCAAAGCCAATCTAAAGATACGCGGTACAGGAAATGTGAAACTCAAATGGAAAGATTCAATCATTACCTAGAAAACTGCGCCTATATCCCGGATATAGTTGTGAAACTCATTAGCCCAGGACTGTTAGCAAGCAAAGGATGCAATCTTAATCAAAGCCAAGACCAATTTCACCTTACAAGGATGGGTCAAACTATACTCAGAGGATCAATCAGAGACAATCTGTTTGTTGTAGAGAAGCCTAAGACGGTGGGGAAAGGAACTTCTGTCCATCATATCAATCACTCTCCAAATCCAATGCCAAACCAAGGTCTGTCCCTAGAAGACATCCACCAGATGTACGGTCACGCCACAATTTCTACTCTCAAGCCCATTCTCAAAGGCCTCTTCACTAACAACAAATTGGACTGTTTTCAATGTGATGGTTGCGCAAAGATTAAGATTGTCAGATCTCCATTCTCAGCTGTTTCTACTCCTTCAAATAAACCTCTCAAACGGATCCACCTCGACCTTTTCAGACCAATCTCCCCACAGTCAAAGAGCGGCCATCTATATCTCCTGACTCTAGTAAAAAACTACTCCGGCTACTTAGCCGCCTTTTCTCTCAACTCCAAAGACAAGACTCCAAGAGTGATAATGAACGTGCTCAAGATGGAAGCTAAAAGGCTCAACTACTACTCTTCCGAGATTTTCTCCAAAAAAGGCAAGGAATTCACCAACTCAACCCTCAAAGACTTTTCCAGATCAAAACATATCAAGTTGATGACAAGTGAACCTTACCACTCCCAACTCAATGGACAGGAAGAAAGAGCCAATCAAACCATAATTGAATCAGCTTGAGCAACATTCTCTTCTTCTTGTCTACCAAAAACCTACTGGCACATAATCTCAAGGAGTTGCTGCTTCATGCTCAACCAAATCCCTTGGGAAGGTAATCACAGTTCCCCCTGGGAACTCATGTTCAATAAAAAACTTCCAGCTAATTACCTCAAACCTGTAGGATCATCCCTCATATATCTCAAGAATCGCGTCCAAAAAGGAAGGAAGTTTGATGAGAAGGGGGACAAAGGGTTATTAGTTGGGTTCAATCCCTCTTTTCACTTGTACATCATTCTTAATTTGTTGGGATCCATTATTGAAACAAAACATGTTAAATTCCTTAAGACACATCTGTACAAATTTCCTCTCCTAGAATCAACTTGTATTGATCTCTTCTCACATTAATCACAGGAACTCAACAAATCAGACTTCTCCACAATTGACAAACAATTTACGTTTTGAAATCATCCAAACTCCAACTTGGATTTGGAATCCAATCCCAATTCTCCTGAAGCTCCAGATTCCAATTTGGATTCACTCAATTCTGTTCCACAAATCTCATACCTACCGGAACCTACAAGAATCTCTGCTCCTGAACCTCCTAAAAGCAAAGAATATGAATGACCAAGACGGGAGGCTTGTAAACCACAGCGCTATGGATTCCACCATTACTACAAACTGCCGTCATACAAGGCAGCCTGGAACTGTCCTGAATGGCCCAAATGGGAGAAAGCAGCTGAAGAAGAATTAAGTTCTATTGAACATCAAGAGGTATGGGAAGACTACTATGGAGAACCAAATAATATCCTTAACACAACCTGGGTCTTCAAAGTGAAGGAAAACTGTCACAGGGAACCAGTAAAATATAAAGCAAGATTATGTGTTCAAGGGTTTGATCAAATATTTGGAATTGACTACAATGAGACATGGGCACCCACTGGAAAACTTGGCTCACTGAGAATTGCTCTCTTGTACGGTCTAAAAGAAAACATGAATTTCACTCAGTTCAACATGAAAGGAGCATTTCTCCATGCACCCCTGGAAGAAGAAGTTATCATTAAAAACCCTGAAGGATCTCACAGAAAATCTCCCTATCTCAAACTCAAAAAATCTCTGTATGTATTGAAAAAATCCCCCAAAAATTGGTACAAAACGCTAACTGGATGGATAAAGTCTCAAGGATACCTTGAATCAAGCAGTGACCCCTGTCTTTACTATAACCCCAAATTGAAGGAAGTACTCTACTTCCACGTGGACAACCTCATTCACTTCGGGAAGAGCAAGATCTTCGAGTCAAATTTTTTAACAAGATTCAAAAATTTGTCTTGTCACCCACCTAATACAATCCTGGGTATGTTGATGGAAGTGAAGGAGGATGAGATCCTCTTAAGCCAACCAAAGCACATAGATAAGGGACTAGAAGAGTTAGGTCTCACTGAATGCAAGGACACTCATTCTCCTTTTACTCAAAATCTACATCTAGAACCGGCTACAGATGAATATCATGCTCATTTTGCTCAAATGAACATCAATTTCCAATTATTCACCGTCCTTCTCAATCATCTCGCACAATACACTGGTCCCAAAATTGCTTTTGCGGTGTCTAGTTTAGCTATATTCAACTCCAAGCCCGGCATGTCTCATTGGAGAGAAGCTTGCAAGGTATGGAAGTATCTTAAGACTACAAAAGACAAGAAACTCATTCTCCAATTCAACCCAAATGAGGAAGTGATAACTGGATACAGCAATGCAACATGGGAAGATTATCCCTCTTCTTGTAAATCTCAGTCTGGATTGATCATCTTCCACTATGGCAGCCCCGTTGTCTGCAACTCATCAAGACAAAGAAATATTGCCTACTTGTCCACCAAATCCGAGCTCAACGCCCTGCTTGACTGCTTCTTAGAAGTCAAGTGGGTCACCAATTTGATAAGTGAAATCTACCATCTTCCTAGCCCTAAGCCTGCTCTCTATATCAACAACAAAGGACTCATCAATAAGATTAAATGGTTTGGCTCTCACTCCAAGTCTTGTCACATCAACATTAAAACAAAAGGTTTGAGGGAAGAGTTTCAAAGCTGCAAATACAATCTAATCCTAATCCCTACAGAGAACATGCGGCCAACTTGCTCACCAAAGCCTTGTAGGTCAATTCTTTAAACCTCCTCCAAAAGTCCATCTTTGACTCCACCCTACCACAATCTCAATAAATTCTCCATCTTACCAGACACAAGGAGTGTTAGGAATGCCATTCTTCCCTGGGGCCAATGGACGACTACTTCCTCTTCAACTACAATCTCTGGAGACCTATCCTTGGGGATCTCTGGTGACTCTATAATTTCCTCTATCAACTCTCTTCTCCTCTGGGGGGGAGGACAATTCCTTTTCTTCTGTTTTCTTTTCTTTTCTTCTACATTTTCTTTTCTTCTATATTTTCTTTTGTCTTATGTCTTTGTTTTTGTCTCAGTCTCTTCTTCTTGTCTGCCAAGATCTACTCAACAATCAAGCTATCACTTGTCAACTGGCCAACTTGACCATCCGTACTCACTCAATCTACCTCAAAAAACTACTCGTCGTTATCCCTTTCCTGGTAAGATGATCCGCATCTCAACCCTGTGACCAGCCACCAACTTATGCTTCTATCAAATCAGCTCGTATCTCTTTCTTGCCTCAAATCTATTTCTTCCTGACCGCTCAGCCTCTTATGTCCAAATTGCCTGTTGGTTGTCTCTCTTCTCTTTCATTCTTATCTCTTTCTTATTATGTTTCTGACCGTGAGATTCTAGTCTGTTGGTTCTTAGTTCTCAAGTTCATTCTATGAAATTTCATCACATTTGACTGAAACTGCAAGGTATCCCCAAGCCAGTAACTTCTAATTCAGCACTTGTCCAAATTTCAAGTTACTGACCTCTCACTTCCATTCCTCAGCATTCCAAGCCCATAAAATCTGAAGATCCCAGGGAAACTCAACTACATCTCAGACAATTGTATTTTTATGCAGATATGATTCTCCTAACCACCAGGCAAACCTACTAACAAAATTATTCAGTTTTCATTCTCCTAGTGCTTTGAATTTCCAAATCAGCAGAATACTGATCATTTCTGATCAGAAACTGCCTTTTTTAGTCTCTTTTTTCATGAATGTTCATTTATTCATTTCATCATTCTAACTGTTTTCCCAGATATCTTTCTTCAATTCATCAGTGATCCTGGTTTCCAGACATAACTTTATCACGTCTAAAAGCCAAAATCCTTTATGATGGCCAATAAAATCACACCAGGATCAGAGGCAACAACTCAATGGGGGCCATAACCCTCAAAAAATTGGTTGAATCAACTCCTCTGCTCAATGAAGATAACTACTCAATTTGGAAGAGCAAAATTGAAATTCTCTTTGACATACAAGGAATACTTCAAATCATGGAGAACCCAAACCCAAGAATCCAACTTGATCTGGAAATTAACAAAGACATAGCACCATTCCTTCTGGCTAAACTCAAACCATCCACACACAACAATATCTTAAAACATGGAAACGCTTTGAATGCAAAAGAAATATGGATAGCAGAAAAAGACTAATTTGCCTCATCCCAGTCAGCCAATTGCGCGCAAGTGTTCAAAGGATTCTTGTTTCTTCCCTTCAGTGAAGATAAAATTGAAGGTTTGTGACCACTATCAGAATACATCTCAACAAGCTCTTGGAATTTGGGATTAAGCTGCCCTCCAATATTTAGGCATACCTGGTTCTCTTCAAATTTCCAGCCAGTCTTAATTCCATGGTCTCTCAAATTTTGCATGGACAAAAAGAAATCTCAGTTGAGAGATTCCTGGATCATCTGACCCAGTAAAAGAACAAGAAAAATTCTAAGACAAAAGAAACACAAATGAGCTCTAAAGTAGACTTTAATCTCTATTCCAGCTATCCACAATTTGAAAACAGCATCCATAACACCAATGTCAGGAATCACCCTCAAGACCAATGTTGGGTAGAATTCCTTGAGCTCAAACCAAAAACTTCAAGCAACGCAAACAAGAAAAGAAAAAACAAGAGGATGTAAACAACTTCTTCTCATTCCTGCACTGTCTCTCTCACACCACCTCTGACAAGCCCTCTAAATTAATCTTGGATTTGGGCTGTTCTATTCACATGATTTGGGACAGACATCTCTTCAATAAATTAATCCCCAAAGATGGTTCAAACGTAGTCAAAACCGGAAAACCAGGGGCCTCACTTTCCATTATGGGTAGGGGGAAAGTGCAACTCTTTTCTCCATCTGGCACCATCCTCCTTCAAGACTCAGCCTGGACTCCAGATGTCTAAAACTTCTGTTGATGGGATTTTCTTAAGCAAGGGAGCAAAACTTATAACCAATCATCAGAGCACCCCAGCCAAGTTTGAAATGCAGCTGCGGGGGAAGCAATTCCTACAAGGGAAAATCTACAACAATCTTCTGTACGTTGATGTCCCTGTAAACCAAAGCTTTGTTGAAAAGTCAGAAGGTCTGAATGATCTTCATCTAAAACTTGGACTTGCAAGCTTGTCAAGAATGGAAAAGTACCTTCAAAAAACAGTTCCAGACGTCATTAAGAAATCAATCAGCTTTCCAAACTGCAACAGAAGCAATATAAAAAAATCCAAGTTCAAGGAATCATCTGCAAAAGTCAATAAAATCATGCAGCAAATCCATGCCAATCTAATTGGTCCTATCACGCTAATGGTCAAGGGAGGATACAGGTACTCATTAAATCTTGTGGAAAACCATAGGGGATACATCAGTTGTATTCCTCTTAACCTCAAGAGTGAAGCATCCAAAACAATCAAGTTCATTCTGCTTAACAAATTCAATTGAATCAACTATTTCACCACCGAATTCTGCTGTGAGGGTGGTGGTGAATTCATCAACAAAGAGACAACCAAGTTCTTTGAATAAAAAGGAATCAGACAAATTTGTTTGGAGCCTTATCACCCACAACACAATGGAAGAGCGGAGCAAGCAAATAGGACAATTTCTGAATCTGTGAGGGCCACTTACTCTGCCTCCAGGATTCCAAAGGACTACTTTCATGAAACAATCTGGAGTTTTGTACTTGCGCTGAATCAAATTCCAAACAGAAACGGTGTGATACCCTGGGAAGAAATGCATGGGTCTTGACTGCCCAATGACTACCTGAAACCAATAGGTCTCAACCTCACCTACCTTGATCTGGGAAACCATTCTCAAAAAAAAAATGACAAAAAGGGACTCCCAGGCAGATTGGTAGGGTACTCACCCAAGTTACTGTCTTATTGCGTGCTGATGCAGAGTGTTAAGGTAGTTGAAACAAAGAATTTCAAATTTGTTCCCTCAATCAAGTCCAACCTGGATAATCTTCCAAAACTCAATCCTGATTTGCAAGAAGGGGATTCACCTATCTTCAGGCAAGACAACGCCAAGGATCTTTCAGAACAAGCTGAACCAATAAAGAAAGCTGTAAGGATCAAATTGGAGGAATCTTTGAATGAATTGGACACCAAAGCTGAACAGGATGAACAGATCAAATCGGAGCTAGTTCAAAAAACCAGAACCCTTTAACTTGTGCCGGGTAGCAGCACCAAACTCATTTTTTCTTACGTACAAGGCGCCACAACCCCCAATAACCTTGTCATCTTTTGGAGGCCAAACCAGTGTGCTGGTGTTGGTTTTGAGGAAGGAGTGGTTTTCCTCAGCCATGGAGGCCAAACACTTGGGCCATTCATCTGGGTCACCCAACGCCTGCAAGACCGACACCACCTCCGCCAGATTGGTTTCCTCATTGCTGTCCTCCTGAGGGGGTTGAGTGCAAGAGGTCATACCTTGATGGGATGTAGTTAGGATCTCAGAAGGCTTTATATCACCAACTATGTCCCAAGGAGTGACCAAGAAGTGAGGAACATATGCATACCCTTTAGCAGCACTTTGTTTGCCGTTGTTGGGCGCGGTTACTGCAGGGTTAGCAGAGGATGGTGGGGGAGAGGGGTTGGAGCGCAACAAAGGGGAAGCTGGGGATGGTTGGTGAGGTGAGGAGGAGGGGTCAAGCACTTGGAGAGAGTGAGTTTGGATATTTTCCATTGGCAGAAAAACATTAACTTGGCTGTCAATGGGTCAGGAGATGGGATGCTGAATGGCAACCGGGAGGGTGTGAGAATCTTTCTTCAGGATGTTGGGAGAGTTTTATGGCACAGAATATTTACGACTGAAAATGATTTTTTTGTGAGTGGGTCCAGGAACCTGCATGCATCTGAGAAGAGCTTGTACCCAAGGAAGATCATCAGACAAGAGGGGACTTGCACTGTCAAGGGTGCTTTATGGTGAACATGAACCTTAAGACCAAAAGGGATAAGGGGAGTTAGATCCCTCTGTGGTTCCAAAGTACAGCTATGTGTTTTGAGGACACTAACCGGCAAGGTCCAATTTAGCAATCTACTGGGGAGGAGGTTGATAAGCATTGAAGAGTACTTGGCGGCTTTTTCCCAATAGTTGATTGGGGTGTTGGACTGAGCAAGGAAACACCGTATCTTGGTCAGGATTAATTGATTAAATTTTTTGGCAAGACCATTAGTTTGAGGAGATTTTTCTGGATCTTGTTTTACAGACACAGCCTTTGCCAGGAAAAATGTGCAAAAAGCAGCGGAGCCAAATTCACCGCCCCTGTCAGAGTGAAAAACAGCTGGGTACCTTTTCAGCTTGTTGTGAATTTCAAGGAAGTACAAAGAGATATATTGCTCTGAATCTCTTTTTAGCTGTAGCAGATATATGCGGTTGTATCTTCTGAAATCATCAATGAGCACTGTTATGTACTGTTAGCCATGTTTTGAGGGGGGGTTGATCTGATGAACATTGGCATGTATGGTTTGAAAGGGTGATGGAGCTTTGGGAAGGTGGTTTGAGTGGGGAGATTGATGTAGCTTCCATGGAAGGCATGTCTGGCAGTTCTTTGCCAGTTGATCAGGTTGGTGTGGGGTAAGACCATTGTTGGTGTTGAAAAGAAAGAATAATTAATGTTGCAACCTTATTCAATATCACTTTGATATCACTCAAGTATCACACATCACTCCTTGACTCAACACTTGCTCTCATCTCTTGTTACTTCTCTTGACCAACTCTCACCTCACCTTATCCCTTTTCTTCTCCTTCCTCATTGCTCTCCATTACTTTCCTATCCTTGCTCATCATTCCTTCCTACCCTCACTCCTATCTTCACTCATCTTTCAATTTCCTTCCTTGCTCCATCCTTGCTCCGATCAATCCATTTCTATTCTCAATATCTCCATTCTCTCTTCCTTCCATCTCTCCTCAACTTCCTTTCCAACCAACCTCTCATATTAAATACTAAGTTGTATTGTCTCTTCATCTGGTGAGAAGATCACCCTATATCTTTTTCTTTATCTCTAATTCTATCTATCTCAGATTTTATCTTGACTCATCCAACAATCTCCTTTCTCAGTTGTCAACTCTCATCTTAAGGCCAACTTTCAACCAACTACAAATTTATCTAGTCTTGTTCATCAAATTCTAGCTCTCTCTGGTGTCAATGGGTGTTGGTTTGTGAATACTAGCAATCAAGCTCCTTTTCTTAAATTTTTACACAATTAACAGTCAAAACCGCGCTTACCAGTCATATATCTTCACAAACCAACTACCAATATGGACGACATCAACCCAACCATTCTAAAAACTACAATTGAAGCCATTCCCTTACTTACCAATGACAACTTCACTATCTGGAAGACTAGAATGAATGCTCTGCTCAATCTGGCCAAACTCAAGGACATTATTTCCTCTGAAAACACTCAACTCAATTCTGAAGACAATACAACACTGTCATCTATTATAATTTTGAAGCTATCTGCCTCTGTTCACACCTCAATCATTAATACGACTAATTAAGAGAATGCCAAGCTCATTTGGAACAACATTCTCAAACACTTTGTCTCATTTCAACCAGCAAATTGAGCAAGGGTGTACAGCTCCTTCGAAAATATAATCTTCAAAGAAAATGAAATTCAATCTTTTACACTGGAGATAAGATCTGCTATTAATCAAATACAAGAGATTGGAATTCTTCTGCCTCAAGACGTTCTGGCGTACATGATTTTGCAAAAGTTGCCCAATACGTTCAAGGTTATAAAACAGCAGGTAAATCACTCTTGGAATGCTAATGAAGTTACTCCCAAATCTGTGTTAGATCATCTTTGCATTCACCTTAACAAACAGAAACTTAATCCCTCCAACAAACAAGGATCTTCATCAGGACCTGTCGTTACTACTCTTTTTACTGATTCTTCCGGGAAATGCAAAACAAGAAAGCACAACACTCTGGCCAATCACCCAGAACATTGATGCTGGATGCTATACCAACATCTCCCTCCTAAAATCAATCCAAGACCTATTGCATATGTTAGCACTCCTTCGTGCTTTTGCTCTGATTCTCTCCTTTTCATCCTTGACTCAGGTTGTTCAGACCATACAACAGCTAATCAATCCCTCTTTGCACATATCAAAGGATCAAAAGAAGGAGGGTTAATCAACACTAGTTGCGGATTGGGAACCTTGGAAATCAAGGGAGAAGTACCTGTTGTTTTACATCACAAGAATGGTAAACTGACCCTAAAAAGGGTGCTGTATGTTCCCAAATTGTCTGTCAATCTTTTATCTCTTCGCAAGCTCCTTCTTGATGGTTTCACTGTAGACTTTAATTTAAATTTCATTAAGATCAACATCAAGTATCAGCTTGCAATAAAGGGTTATTATTATAAAAACATTCCATGAATTCAATTCTCCTCACCGTCCGTCAATTCATTCTTATCAACTTCTGAGCTTCTTCACAAATCATTGAGACACGTCAGTTACCATAGAATAAGACATAAAATTCAACTACCGGTGAAAAAGGAAATTGACTTTCATGCTTGTGCTGTTTCTAAAATCACACAAGCCTCCTTCAGAATGCAAACCTCTAGTGCTGACAAGCCATTCTCCAAGATTCATTTAGATAACATTGGACCGCTACCACTTTCCAGATGGGGAACCTTGGTATATTCTCACTATTGTGGATGTTAATACCAAATTCTGCGCTGCAATTCTGATCATCAGCAAGGACACCATCTCAACTACACTTAGAAATTTGGTAGATGTCAAAGCAAAAAGATTCGGATACTACCCAACCATTATTCACTCTGATCAGGGAACCAAATTCAAGAACACGAGTCTAAGTGAATTCTTCAAGAAAAATCTTATTAATCAAACCTTCTCAGATCCTTGAACTCCTCAACAGAATGCGCTGGCTGAAAGGTTTAATAGTACTATCCTCAAATCACTGCAAACCATTCTCTTTGACTCTAACTTACCTAAAAACCTGTGGAGCAAAATTCTGTCAGCAGTCACTCTTACACTAAATCAAATTCCCACTCATAAGAGCAAGAAGTATCCTTAGGAAATTTTCAAAAACCATTCTCTTCCACTATCTTATTTCAAGCCCATTGGAAATCCAGTATCCTATCTCCTGTTACCAAAGCAATCCGGATCAAAATTATTACCTCCTGGAGGACTAGGCACCTTAATTGGATACACTCCTTCATCAATCTCTTACCAAATACTCACATTCTCCAACACAATTGTCAAGACAAAAAATGTCCATTTCCTGTCATTCAAACCAAAGAAAAATAAAATTCTCTCCAATTCCGAAAATTGGTTTCCCAAAGGGATTGAATTCAAGAAGAAGTCTGCCGAATTGCTAGAGTCTGCTGAATTTACTGTGCCAGAAGAATCCCCAAACAAGAACAATCAGTCCTCTATTGGTACGTATGATGGCAAATCTACCATGGAACCCTTGATCCTCACTACCAAGGCGTCAACTGTGGCAGAATCCTCAGTTTCTGTTACTCAATCACTCAGACCTTGAACACTGAAAGTTAATCCTGATAAATATTCTTATCACTCCACTTCTCTAGATCCTTCTATGGTTGAAGAAGCCAAAATTGCTGAACTTGACAATATAGAAGCTCATGAAGTTTGGGAAGATTGTTTGGAAACTCCTAATCACTTCTTGCATACAACATGGGCCACAAGAATGAAACCAGCCACTCTGTCCTCAAAAGAGAAGTTCAAGGCTTGTCTGTGTGTGCAAGGTCTTAACCAACTTCCTGGACTCAAATATTCCAACACTTTTGCCCCCATGGGTAAATTCCCATCTCGTCTTCTACTTCTAATTCTCAGTCTTGACAAAGGACTATCTATCAGACAATTTGATGTAAAGAGTGCCTTCCTTTTTGCACCTTTGGAAGAAGACATCTATATTAAAACGCCGAAGGAATCAAAACAAACGGCTCCATTTCTTAAGTTGACCAAATTGCTGTACAGACATAAGCAAGCGCCAGCCAACTGGTATCATACACTTAACTCTTGGTTCAAAGATCTTGGTTATTATCAATCCACCGCTGATGCCTGTGTCTTCATACATAAAGATCATGATTCCTTCATTTTCTTTCATGTTGATGATTTGATAGTAGTTGGAAAAATTGAAGCCTTTGAGAAATATTTTCTTCTTAGATTCCCTGATTCTTCAGCTCACAATCCGGACACTTGACTGGGTATGGACGTAAAAATAACCGGAATTACAGCCAGTTTAAATCAATGCGCCCGGATTGACAAGGGTCTTTTGTTACTCAATCTTGGAGACTGCAAAAGTGTTGCTACTCCTTTAACACCTGATTGTCATTTAGAAACGGCTACCAATTTAGAACAAGAAGAGTTCAAAAAGCTGAATGTCAATTACAGAACTTTCACAGCAATCCTCAATTATTTGGCCTGCAGGACTAGACCTGATCTCTCCGCTGCAGTATCCTTACTTTCTTGCTACAATCACAAACCCGGTATTAATCTGTCATGCTTTGCACTTAGGGATTATTGTCTTCATCACTTTGACATTTCCTCTCCTCAGTACCATCTACCTCAGTCTAAAAGCGTGACACAAATAAAAGCACAACATCAATGGTGCAATCCGCTATTTCCTCTGGCTCAGGCTGACCTTCCAATCTCGGCAACCAACTCAGTATATACTTGCAAAATTTGCGGTTAACTCCATACCGGCCGGCCATCCATTATGAGATCCAATCTCCTTCCCTGGCCAATCAACAGCCTTGGACTTCCATCTTTGGTCATGCATTGTTTGTTAGTTTGCATCTACGTCTAACTAAGCCATCATTACTGTACAGTTTGCAATTGGACTAGTCCCTACCCTGCATACACTATTACCTGTCATTTGCATGACCTTCAAAGTCACTCGCTCCTGTCCCAATTTTTCATACAATTGTACGCTCAGATTCTATTGTCTTGCACTTACGCTATGACCTTGGATCTGTACTACTGCTTCATTTCCTATCCCGTTCCTGTCATTCATTGCCTCACCGCTTCAACTGTAGTTAGCTCATCACCAGGTTGTATCTAGTCACTTCAGATTACCTTATAAGGGCTATCCCCTTGCCTGATGATTGTATCCTCAGTTAGTTAATTTCATACGTTCTTGAATTTTGCTACAACCTAGTTATCACATCCGACTCAGGTTGAGTTTCCTTCTTCGGAGCACATTCCATTCCTCTTGCCATTTGTTGAGTGGCATAACCAAGTTTGCACTTTGCAACTGAGTCTTGCTATTTGCACTTGCTCTTGCACTTGGCATTCCTTTGCGCTCACGATCATCTAAGAATTGCCCTATAGTATGTGGGGTGGTTGTGTGACAGTAAATTAACTAACTCAAACTTATCTATTGTAGCTTGCCAACCTATAGTAGACTTCTTTTCTCAATGTTGCGTACTCGCTCAACTGGGAACGCTTCCCTTGCCCCTTACAATGATGAGATTCAAGGGGTAGGGAGAACCAGCGCTCCTTGGGCCCAACAACCCTTAGATCCCATTCCTCCTTCTAAATTGCCATCTGTTGAACCCCTCAATGACCCTTGGGCTCCTCCACGGGATGCTCCGACGGACCCTCTCACGGAATTTGCAGATTCCGACCATTCTTCCAATGAAACCTTGACTCGTGGCAGACCAGGGGTTTGCACTACTGCTCCCAAGCCCAATGCTCCGACCCTGCTTTTGACATTGATCCAGGCCCTCACTCATGGTGCCCAGAAATCTAGTCCAACTACTCCTAGCTTTCGCACTCCGTGCATGAAACAACCTGATCATTTTACGGGAGAACACCCTCATAAGCTTAGATCCTACCTACAGCCTTGTAAAATCATCTTTTCAAACAACTCCAACAATTTCCCTTCCAATAGACATAAAGTTTTGTATGCTTTGTCCGTCTTGGGAGGTAGAGCCTTGCAGTGGTTTGAACCTTACCTTGAACTTTTGTCCAAAAACAGTCCCACATGTATTCTCAACAACTAGGACAGGTTTGAGAAACAACTATTCACCCTGTTTGGCGATCCCAATGAAGTTTGAAACGCCAAAAACAAACTTAATAGTTTATTTATGAAGGAGAATAGTAGAGCTTCCGTTTATATTTCTCATTTTTGAACGTTGCAGTCTTGCATACAGTGGAACAAGGCCGCTCTTCTATTCCATTTCCAAAAGGGTCTACCGGCAGGCTTAATCAAACAGCTTGCAGTTGGGGGTCATAATACAACCTTGCTCCAGCAGCTAATTGATCAAGTTATTGAGCTTGATAATGGCTATCATGACAAGAATCTCTCTTGGCAAAACAACCATGGACCGTCCACCTTGGCTCCAAGGGTGGACAAATCCTCAAAGCAAAACACAAGGAACCCAAAACCATCCAAACCAACCCCAACTTCGAACTCCAACTCAAAAGGGAAAACCGTTGCCAAAACTCCGAAGTTCTTGGACAAAGAAACCGGGATGCTACTGAGCAAGGAATGGCTAAGAAGGGAAAAGAATGGGCTGTGTATGTATTTTTGAGGAAAACATGATGTTGACAGCTGTGCCAAGCGGTTAGCGCATGAAGCGGATAAGCAGTCAAAAAATTATCTTGTAGTTTTTCTGATACTCGCAAGGAAAACTACACATTATCTAAATCACCGTGAGTAAATCTTTGCACTTGCAAGTCACTAGGTGCTCCAAGTTCAAGATTTATCCTATTCCATTCTGACAACACTCCTTATCAAGTATTACTTGATTCCGGCGCTAATGTTTCCTTCATCAGTGAATCTTTTGCCACTTCCAAAAATCTGAGGCATTCCAAGATAGATAAATTTCCTATCTATTTAGTAAGTAGTGCAACTGAACCCTCTTATTGGGTTTCCCAAAAGTCAAAATGGACCTTTGCATTCTTCAATTTCCCCAGCTTTAAATGGGATTTATTTGTCTTGGCTATACCTGGAATGGATGATACCATTCTACGCCATGATTTCCTAGTTCACTCAAATCCGGATGTGAATTGGCAAGAAGGAGTAATTAACCTTCAAACCTTGCATCCCCAGAACGCTAACCTTTCCTTCAATCAGGAATTAAACAGCCTACCTGACACTGTCATTGAGTTGGATGACACTTTTCTGCCAGGAGATTTGCAATATCCTGACCTTCATTCCCAAATTCCCTCTTCAGATTTAGAGGTTATTGCTGACCTATCCAGCTTACCTCTTTCCTGTTCCTTTTGAAGAGAAACAGACACCAACCAAAAGGTGTATTTTGAGCTCCCTAATCCTCTCGCACCATGCAAGCACCTCAAACCCAGTGCTCAAAGATGACAAGATGGAAGATTTAGAAATCATTTGAGAGTCTTTACCTTTGGTTTTTCATGACTTTGCTGACGTCTTCTCAGCTGCAAAAGCAGATAAACTGCCTCCATCCCATCCTTATGATCACAAGATCAAACTTACTGGCCCACCTCCAGCACAAGGACCAGTTTACTCTCTCTTTACTCAAGAATCAATTGCGCTTCAAGACTACATTGCAGAAAATGTAGCAAAAGGATTTCTTCGACCAAGCAATTTGAATACCAGTTCACCTATCCTATTTTTTCCAAAAAAGGACAGCATACTTTGCCTTTGTGTTGACTACAGGAAACTGAACCAGGTAACCCAGAAGAATGCCTATCCAGTACCGCCTATGTCACATCTCCTTACTCTCTTCCATGGAGCTGCTTATTTCTCAAAGTTAGACCTTCAAGGTGCCTATAACCTAATTCGCATTAAGGAAGGTCATGAGTATTTGACTTCAATGAGAACCTGGTTCAGCAGTTGTGAGTAAACCGTCATGCCTTTTGGCCTCTGTAACACTCCTTCCACTTTTCAACATTTTGTCAACAACATTTTCTCCAATCTCGTAGGAAAATACCTTGTGGTATATCTTGATGATATACTAGTCTACTCAAGAAACCTCAAAGATCACATTGCACATGTGCAAGAGGTGCTGCAGCAACTTTGTAAGAATGACCTGTTTGCAAAAGCCTCTAAGTGCAAATTCCATTCCTCTTCTCTTCATTTTCTAGGTGTCGTAGTCTTGCAGCAATGACTATTGATAGACCCAGCCAAAAGCAAATGCATATTGGACTGGCCCCAACCTTCTTCCTTTAAATCCCTCCAAGTTTTCCTTGGTTTCAGTAATTTCTATAGAAGGTTTATTGCGCGTTACTCCAAAAAAAAACGTGAATCTTACTAACCTTCTTCAAAAAGACACTCCCTTTGTTTTTACCAAAAAAGCTGCTTCTGAGTTTGAAGCTCTGAAGAAAGCGTTCACCACTGCTCCAATACTCTCTCAATTCAACAAGCTAGCTTGCACTGTTGTTGAAACAGACGCAAGCGACTATGCAATTTCAGGAGTAATCTTGCAGTTCTCTTCCTCCACTTCTCTCTTTCATCCCGTAGCTTTTGAGTCTCGCAAGTTGCTTGCTGCAGAGCTTAACTATGAGATTCATGACAAGGAACTTCTTGCAATTTTTTATTGATTGAAGAAATGGCTTTCATACCTTTTGAGCCTTAGGGAATCCTTTGAGGTTTTAACTGATCATAGTTCTTTAAAGTATTTCATGAGCTCAAAAGTCCTCACACGTAGACAGGCATGATGGGCCAAATACCTCTCCAAGTTCCACTTTACAATCACGTACCATCCTGGGAAACAAGCGGTAGTTCCTGATGCTTTATCACGTTGGGACAACGTTTACCCAGGGGGGGGGAGCACCTTTGCCGAAAACAACCCTGAAAACGTTAGGACACTCTTCTCAACCCAATCTGCCCAACTCAGTCCAATCATCACTCGCTTACAATATTTGGCTTCCAAACTCCAACAAGCTCAACGCGACGACCCCAAATGTATCAAATTTTGCAAAAGTGCAAACTTATTAGATAGTAGTCAAACTATGGATGATAATGACTTTTTAGTCTATGATAATCATATGCTAGTAACAGATAATTCTTGCATTAAGTTATATATCTTTGAGTCACGGCACAATTCTCCGCTTGCTGGTCATCATGGGCAGGATAAAACCTACCAATTTATTGCACAAGACTTCTACTGGCCTGGTATGACCAAAGAAGTAAAAGACTATGTTAGCGCGTGCTATGATTGCAATTGTAAAAAGTCCTTGAAACACTCGAAGTATGGGCTGCTCCAGCCACTTCCAATTCCGCCTCGTCCTTGGCACTTGCTGTCTATGTATTTCATCTCTCAATTACCTTCTTCTAGTGGATATGATGCTATTCTAGTAATAGTAGATTGCTTCTTGAAGATGGATTTATTTTTACACAGTAATGTGACGGCCTCTTCAGAAGACTTGGCTAACTTGTTCATAGAATATGTATTTTCAAAACATGGTCTCCCTGATAATATAGTTACTGATTGTGGATCTCTGTTTGTCTCAAGCTTCTGGACCTTGCTATGCCAACATTTGAAGATCACTTGCAATTTATCAATGGATTACCACCCGGAAACGGATGGGCAAACCAAGCAAGTTAATCAGATTCTTGAACAATATCTTTGAATGTATGTTGCCTTTCAACAAGACGACTGCTTGCAATGGCTCCCACTAGCCAAATTTGCCTACAACAACTCCACTCATTCCTCCACCAAACAGTTGCCCTTCCAAACTCTTTATGGTAGAAATCCGACTTTCTCTTCCCTTCACGTAGCACCTTCTCAACCTGCTACCAATTACCTTGAACAAATTCAATCCCTTCAATTGCAACTTCAAACCAACCTTGAAGAAGCGAACCAGCGCTGTAAGGAGCAAGCAGAACAATCTTGCACTTCGGCTCCAACCTTTGCAGTAGGAGATCAAGTAAGGCTCAATGCTTGCAACATTTGCAGCACTCTCCCAGCTCTCAAACTCTCCAAAAGAAAGCTTGGCCCCTTTAAAGTAGAATCAGTCATCTCCCCTAACCCCTTTAAATTTACTTTACCTGCAAAATGGGAAGGTATCCACCCGGTCTTTCATGTGTCTCTCCTACAGCCAGCTCAAGTCCTATACCGGGCAAGACTCATACCCCTCCTGAACCAGTCACTGTCCTCAATCATCAAGAGTGGGAAGTAAGCCCTATTCTGGATTCCAGGTTACGCAAAGGAAAACTTCAATACCTTGTTGAATGGTCTGGCTTCCAGTCCAACAAAGATTGCACCTTGTGGGAACCAGCCCATCACCTTTGGAATTCACCCAACCCAATTCGAGACTTCCATGCAAGCTGCCCTCGCAAACCTTGACAATCATGATTTCATCCCATCCAATCCCATTCCATCCCATTCCACATTTTATCTTATCCAATCCCATTTCATCTCACATTGTATCTCATCCAATCCCATTCCATTCCATATTCCATCTCATCTAACCCCATTTTATTTCACACCATCATTCCATCAGTTAATTCCTCCATCTCACCGTGTTATTCCTTTTTCTCATTTTCCTTTCATTTCTACTAAATAAAACTTCATTCAGTATTATTAAAAAAAATATTTCTATTTATTATAATAAATAAATAGAAAAAAAGAAAGAAAAGAAAAGAAAAGAAGAAAATATATATTTATAATAAATAATTACAAAGTTTCTTTTACTTCTTTCTCCGCATCCTTCCAATTTGCAGTCAATTCCGCAGCCATGGATCAAAAAGTATCTGGGTCTTCATTGTTGATTAGTGGGGACATTCTTTGGAGAACTAGCACTTCCGTTACAATGTTCCTCTTGAAGATTTCCTTGCACCTCGCAATCCAAGCTTGCTTTGGTCGAGCATTCCATCCACCTTCCTCCAAGTGCTCTTTGTACGCTCTCTTCCTTTGGCCTCCTGATGTGCCTTCTCCAATATTGTCCGTCATCCGCCTCGCATCCGTTTCAACCAGCCCTACAACTCGCACCGGATCAGCTTCTCCTCGGCCTTCCATTCCTTCCATTCCATCCACTCCATCCCTTCCATCTCCTTCATTTCCTTCTCCTAATTCATCCGCTCCTTCTCTCCCTCCATTTCCGTTCCCTCCATTTCCCAATTCTCCTTCCGCTTTTTTTCCTTCCTCGGTTATGACTCCTACCGGTTCTGCACTGGGACTTTGCCTTGCACCTCTGCATTCATCTGGGCCCCCGGGAGTTCAGTCGGCGGTCCCCAGTAAGGTGGTGGTGGTGGTGGTGGTGTATTTGTGGTATACCTTTGGAAACGGGGCAACACTAGTGAAACAAGCAAAATTAGTTACTATTTTATGATCATTAGTCAGTCCAGCTTAGTACTCACCAGGAACTCAAGTCCCAAAGTATTTGATCTCCGGAAACGGTGGTATCTCGTAGTTAACCCTTGGCGTGGACCTATGACTTTGCATCTCCCTTGATGACTCCGCAGGACCCTTGACAGTTGACTCCACATTTATAGGGAAATTACATGCCACTTTGCAAAGGCAACATTCCTTGCACTTGCCTCGAAGGCCTCGGATGGCAGTACTAGGAACACAACGCTTTTTTTGGCGAATACAGTTTTTGCAATGGCAGGACAATGATGAGGACATCTTATATAAATTATAAATCTATTGAGTAATAAATTAAATGATATATAAGGGTATACAGTAATAATTAATGACTTGAAATCAATGGGAAAATTTATCTGAACGCTTGCAGGAGCTCGCGTCTTTATACCCGGGCAACTTTGACGCTTCGCACTTAGAGATTATTTTCTTCATCACTTCAACATGTCCTCTCCTCAGTACCATCTCCATCAGTCTAAAAGCGTGACACAAATAAAAGCACAACATCAATGGTGCAATCCGCTATTTCCTCTGGCTTTCTCTGACCTTCCAATCTCGGCAACCAACTCAGTATATACTTGCAAAGTTTGCGGTTAACTCCATACCGGTCGGCCATCCATTATGAGATCCAATCTCCTTCCCTGGCCAATCAACAGCCTTGGACTTCCATCTTTGGTCATGCATTGTTTGTTAGTTTGCATCTACGTCTAACTAAGCCATCATTACTGTACATTTTGAAATTGGACTAGTCCCTACCCTGCATACACTATTACCTGTCATTTGCATGACCTTCAAAGTCACTCGCTCCTGTCCCAATTTGTCATACAATTGTACGCTCAGATTCTATTGTCTTGCACTTATGTTATGACCTCGGATCTGTACTACTGCTTCATTTCCTATCCCGTTCCTGTCATTCATTGCCTCACCGCTTCAACTGTAGTTAGCTCATCACCAGGTTGTATCTAATCACTTTGGATTACCTTATAAGGGCTATACCCTTGCCTGATGATTGTCTCCTCAGTTAGTTAATTTCATACGTTCTTGCATTTTGCTACAACCTAGTTATCACATTGGACTCAGGTTGAGTTTCCTTCTTTGGAACACATTCCATTCCTCTCGCCGTTTGTTGAGTGGCATAACCAAGTTTGCACTTTGCAACTGAGTCTTTCTATTTTCACTTTCTCTTGCACTTGGCATTCCTTTGCGCTCACGTCCATCTAAGAATTGCCCTATAGTACGTGGGATGGTCATGTGACATAATCACTGGAGAGAAGTAATTCATTGCTGGAAATATTTACAGGGAACAAGATCCTATTCACTTTCTCTTTCTCCCACAAAAACCCACAATGAATCAATTGAATTCTACACCAATGCAACGTGGCCAGACAATCCAATAACTTGAATATCGCAAAGTGGAAACTTAGCTTTTTGGTTAAATTGTCCTGTATCATGGAATAGCAAGAAACAACTTAACATTACAATGTCCTCAACTGAATCAGAATTGTAAGCATTATCAGATGGAGTGCAAGAGAATCTTTGGCTATCAAATTTGATCTGGGAACTCTGGGGAAAACCACTATCACACACTTTGTTTCACGTTGATAACAAAAGACTACTTGACAAGCTAAAAAATTTTGGCTCCAACTCCAAAACAAAACATCTGGACATCAAGATCAAATATTTTCAAACCATGTACTCTGATAATGAAATCAAGTTCAAACTGATCACTACTTCCGAAATGCTTGCTGACTCTCTCACCAAAGCGGCTCTTCAAAAATCTCTGGAGCTGTTAACATCTAGAGTATTCTGAAGTCTGTGTTCTTAAGTTCCCTTCTAATCAGATGACGGGGGGTGTTTAAAATAAAGAATAATTAATGTTGCAACCTTCTTCAATATCACTTTGATATCACTCAAGTATCACACATCACTCCTTGACTCAACACTTTCTCTCATCTCTTGTTACTTCTCTTGACCATCTCTCACCTCACCTTATCCCTTTTCTTCTTCTTCCTCATTTCTCTCCATTACTTTCCTATCCTTGCTCATCATTCCTTCCTATCCTCACTCCTATCTTTGCTCAAATTTCAATTTCCTTCCTTACTCCATCCTTTCTCCAATCAATCCATTTCTATTCTCAATATCTCCATACTCTCTTCCTTCCATCTCTCCTCAACTTCCTTTCCAACCAACCTCTCATATTAAATACTAAGTCGTATTGTCTCTTCATCTGGTGAGAAGATCACCCTATATCTTTTTCTTTATCTCTAATTCTATCTATCTCAGATTTTATCTTGACTCATTCAACGATCTCCTTTCTTAGTCTTGAATTCTCATCTTGAGGCCAACTTTCAACCAACTACAACTTACTCTAGTCTTGTTCATCAAATTCTAGCTCTCTCTGGTGTTGATTTGTGTTGGTTTGTGATTACTAGCAATCAAGCTCCTTTTCTTAAATTTTTACAGTTGGCAAGGAACTTCTTTAGGTAGGCATTGGAGGGATGGCCAAGGGTGAGGTGCCAGTTGATGACTTTGGGGTTATCAGCAATGGAGTTGAGGGAGTAGTTGTAGTTGGAAATATATAGGTTTCCTACCCAGGGAAACTGAAATACAACAGTATTGGACAGCTTCATGAGAACTTCTTGTTGACAATGAAGTACTTTGATACCGTGATCTTCAAGCTCTGAGGCTGATATCAGATTGCGTGGGCCAGAGGGGGCATAGTAGACCAGATATATTGAGGTGGGACCTATTATCAAACGTCCAATGTGGGTGATCCTGACCAAGCCTCCAAAGGTGTTCATAGCCTTGGAGTATGGTTTGATATCAGAGAGCAGGTTTTTTTTGCAAAAAGTTGACCTGGTGGCACCTGAGTCATTAATGAGTTCCTTGATGGATCCACGTTGGTTAGAGGTCAAGTAGGCCACATCAGAGCCGGTGAAGAAAATTTACAATTTGGGTTTTTCATCAAGTTCAACTTGGTCAGCAGTGGGGAGTGACTCTTCTGGTGAGTCTTCTTCTGCATTGTCCTCCACAGAGTTGATTGAGGAGGTATTTTTGAGTCATTTGAGCTTGGCAAGTAGAGAGTTGACTTGGTTTTCCATCTGATTCACCTGGGCTGATTGAGAAGGGTTGAGTTTGCAGTTATGAGGGATCCTGTTAGGGATGCTTGGTTTAGCACCATCCCAGTTACAATGATTGGCCGGTGGTTTTGGCTTGGTGTGTTGATGGGACAATGGTTGGTGAGCCGGTTGGGTTGTGGGTTCTTTGGCTGAGTGAGGTATACCGTGTTGGGGTTTGCACTTTCTCTATGTGTGTTTTCAGCATTTATACAATCATATACTTTATCAAACTGCATTTTTTTTTGATGTTGTGGCACAATTGGATGAGGGAATTGAGGGAGTCATCCATCCTGAAACTTTTAAGGTATAGGATTACAGCAAGTCTGGAGGAGATGCATATTACAAGCATCCAGGTTTTCTTTGAGGGTGAGGTATCATTCAAAAAAGGTTACCAAGTGCTCTCTAATGAAGGAATTGGGTTGGTAGGTGAGATATACAAGTTGTGAGATTAATTTGCCAAGTATTATCAGTGATTCTTCACTGCAGGATTTGGCTAGGGCTTCAAAGGCTTGAGGTAAGTCTTTTTGGTAAGTTATGACATAACTTTTGAGTTCTTGGTTGACAGAGTTGGACAGGAGGTTGATGACTATAGCTGTTTTTTTACTGAATTTCTTTGTGTTACTTTTTTCTGTTGCCCATTTTGGTTTGAGGAGTTCTTCATGTCCTTTACTGATAATTAGTAAATTTGCAAATTCAACCTTCCATTCATACTATTTCTTTTGAGTGAGGAGAGGTAGCTTGGATTTGGATGAGTAGTTTTCCTGATAGTTGCTTGACTCAGGGATGAAAATGTCCCTTCCTCTTTTGTTTTCCATGATGATTGAATAGGCCTGTAGATTCTGTTCTGCTATTTGCCAAAATTGCCTCTTTCTACCATGTGGAAATTTGTGGAGAACCTTTTATTGAAGAAAACGTTTTAAATGCAGTAGTGAGTAATGAAACTGAAAACATAAAACAAGTTGTGTGTACTTTGTTAGAATGAAGTGAACAAGATATATATACACAAACAAGAATTAATGGAGAATGGGTTTACCGGTGCTGCCTAAACAACACTTGATAGTTTTGACAATTCTCAGGTCAGGTAGTAGGATGAAAAAAGTGGCTGGGAGATATGACCAAAACAATAATAGTTAGAGAGGGGAAAATATAGATGATAGAAACTAGAGGCATTGAGTTAGATTAATCAGAGAAACCAAAATGGATGTATCTACCTCCTCTTAGCTTGTTCCTAGCTCCTCCTGAGTGCTGAGATGGTCAATTGATTTCTTGAGTCTGAAGGCAATGATGATACTTGGAGGCGCAGGGGACTTGAGTAGGCGTATGGTTGGGTACTAGAAGTTGGGGAAGAGAAGAAAAAAAGGGAATGAAGAGAGAGATGGAAACTGGGACTAATTGGAGTTGTCAATTGTCTGGCGAGTAGAGAGAAGATACAATGGGACTATTTATGGAGGGGGCAGTTTATTAGTTGGTCGGAGATAGGAGGCTGGGATAAAAGACATTGACCGCAGGCAGAGGGGCTTGGCGGGCAGGGGTGACAAGCTTGGCGTGGCAGACAGGTGAAAAGTGGATGGAACAGTTGAAGTCAATCTCCAACAAATATCTCCTTTAAGAGTAAAAATTAAATGTTCCAAAGTAACTGGGTATACGTGTTTTCAAAGTGATTTCCCTGAAAAGAGGTGTCAAGGATACCCAATATTATTGTGGCCCTCTATTAATTTATTTCATAATCAATTTCTTAAATATTGATTTATAATATCAAGCCATAAAAAAACCAATCAACCTTGCAATATCTTTATCCAAGTATTTCACGGATTTTGGCTGCATTTATTGAATAAAATATTTATCATTTATTATATCACCTCTGGTAGCTAAACAATAGCAAGGGTCTTGGAATCCAGGAGGCTGACAAGGCAGAATACACTGAGAATAAATAGAAAATTATATTGATAAATGACAACAGGTACAAAAGGGAAAAAGAAGGTCAAACAGTAATTTTTAGATATGTTGGGGAAACTCCCCATTCATTAAAAAGCATGTATTTCTGAGGGGAGATATGAAGGCATTCTTTTTTAGCCAATTGACAGGGATTAATTAGTTCTTATCAAAGTTAAGCAAGCCCTCCATTTTTTAATGGCAGGTTTCAACCCAAATCCGCCATTTCAAACCCCCCATCAAAAATTAAAAAAACCCACTTATTTCACATCAAATGTGTCAAATTTACCTGAAAATAAATGTTTTTTTTCAAATAAAGTATATAAAGGTATTCAACAGCTCAAATACGCGTCATTCAAAATCATAACCCTTGGTTTTATCCTCCAACCTTGTTGGAACACTTCATCACTCTCATTGCTTCATTGCTATCCTCATCACTTCATCACTCTCATTGCTTCATTGCTATCCTCATCACTTCATCACTCTCATTGCTTCATTGATATTCTCATCACTCCATCACTCTCATTGCTTCATTAAATCATTGCTTTCATGGCTTCATCAATTCATCATTCCCATTGCTTCATCACTTCATCACTCTCACCTTGATTTATCACTGTCATCACTTTATTTCTTTCATCACATCCATCCTTTCATTGCTTCATTTCTTCATCACTTCATCCCCACTTTCATCACATCCTAACTGTCATCCTCTCATTTCTTCATTTCTTCATCCCTTACTGTCATTAAATGGGCCCTCAGCAATCCTTCCCCCGCAAGTCCACTAAAAAATCCAATGGACCAAAGAAAACATCCCCCAGGAACTCAAAATACAAAAAATCCTCCCCCATCAGCTTCCAAAGGCTCAAGTCATCTCAATAGAGCTGATCACATCATCCTTGTAAACTGGCTCAAAATTTCATCCAACTACAATGCTTGCTTTGAATCCAACAATGAAAAACAAGTTGGCCAAACTCCATCCTCTAAGGTAAATGGTTATTGATCCAGAAATCAATTGCCAATCAATTGCTCAATCAATTAATGATTAATTGAGAGATTTATTGGAGATCAATTTAGAGAAAAATTGGCAATGGATTGGCAATTCCATGTCTCTATATTTTTTTCAAATAATCTCCCCCCATTCATAATTAATTGAGAGATTGATTGGAGATTGATTGAGAGATCAATTGGCAATTGATTGGAAATTCCAAATCTCCATGTTTTTTCAAATCACCTTCTCCCATCTTTTTCCCTCCCAACTGTATACTTTGATTGGGGTGAGGATCAACAAGGAATTCAATTTTTTGTATAAAATTTTGAGGGTAGTGGCAGGTTTACAACCCAAAATTTTGCACACTATGGGATTTGAAGCCATGAACTCAACATTGATGAGTGATGCTTTAACCACTAAGCTAAGTGTGCCATTTCCAGATGCGCCAATGTGCCTTTCCAAACACATCATCCCCACTTTTTTTAATCTGGTTCTCACTCTACCCATCCCTTCCCCCCCCCCCTGGGGGTTTTCTTGTCTGCATCTTCTCACAGCTAATAAAAAACTTTTCAACCCTATGATAATCCCCAACCCTTGGCCCATTGATTGGTTGAAGCTGGGGGGCTGGTTAGTCAAAGGGGTAGGGCCGGTCAATTGGCACCCCCCAGGATTGATCAGTTCTGTTATCAGTCCATGCTTTCTTTTGGAATGGGAAGGGGGGCGCATATGCTTTGGAGATCAAAAGGTCTAAAAGGTCTCAATGGAAGCAGATGGATATCAACACATACTCTTCAAACCTGGCTGAAACTGAACCCTTCCCCTTCTTGAAAGTAACAATCATGTTTTTGTCCGGGACAATCTTGTTGATTATGGACAAAGAGTTAATGGCTGGGAGCTGAGGGAAAGTTCAAGGTTTGAGTTTTGGAGCAATATTCCTTGAAGGATTTGACACAATCCTGCAGAGTTTTTCCGGGTTGTTTTTTTAACAAGATCAAGACAGTGGCAGTATGACTGTTGAGGACGGGTACCATGGTTTTGGTGCACTCATCCTCAATGGAATCCTAACAATTGGGTTTGGCTTGGGATTTTTCAAGGGAGGAGGGTGGTAAGGATTGACTTCTTGATTGCTCCTCAGGATGATCAAGCTTGATTTTGAACAATGATCTAGATGGCCAAGGATCTTGAGAAATTCCCATTTGCTCTTCTCCTCCTCAACAAAGAAGAAAGGGACAACATTTTTGAGATATCTCAGGAAGCCACACCAGGATATCCACTGCCTGAGATTGCTTGCAGGGTTATGAAAATCACCCAATTGATTGGCCCAAAAGTTTTCTCTAATGCCTTGAGAGAGACAACCAATCCAGTTGTCAAACATTTGGTATTGGTGTTGATGAAACCATGCTTGAGAAGTGATGAGCTTTGAGTTATTGGATCTAGATGGGATTGCCTATGATGATTGAGGAACTTGATATGATCCGGGTTTACCAAGGGGAAAATCAACAGAAACAATGGTTCCCTTTGAATTTTTTTAGCATTTGAGAAGAGGGAAAGATCACTGGCTTGAAACTTGGACTCTGTTGGATCATAAAAGGGGACAGAGGGGTGATCAGAGGCTAAATTGATGAAAGAAGGACAAATTAGATCTGTTTTCTTGTTGAATCAAAGAGAAAAAAACAGATTGGTGATGTTTGTGGTGGTGGTGGTGGTGGTGGTGGATTTACCAATATCACCAGCTACATTGGCATCCAAACTGCTCAAGATGATATGACAATCTTGCAAGAGCTTGGGATCACACTCTTGAATGATAAGATCTTGTGTGTTGGGAGGGATGGGGACAGAATTGGACCAAGTCTTGATATGGCTTACCGGCCAATTGGGACAAGGCACCTAGCTTGGTTAACTTGAAGTTGGGATGGATCAACAGCAGGACAATCAACTCCTGACCAAAGGCACCTGCAGTTGAAGCCCATCAAGCGGATGGCCGAGTTTCATGATGAGAGTCTTGGTGAGTTCTGAATCTAAGTAACATTGGTTGGGGTTGGGATGGTGTTGTAGGGATGAGGGAAAGGATGGGAAATAGGAGCAAGGGAAGAATCAAGGATGGTGGGTTCTTTTGTACCTGTTGCACCCAGTACTTGTGTGTTTTGCATGCCATGGGTGGTGGATGGAGTGATGTAGATGTGAAGCAATGGAGATGAGATGTGTATTATGCATATGAATTTGATGATTTTGAGGTGTGGATGGTTTTGTTTTCCTGAAATGGATGGTGGATGGATGATAATGGAGGTTTTAATTTTTGAAACCTGCCATCTTCATGAAACCCACCAGTCTGAAATACACCAGTTAGGAGGTATTTTTATTTCAGAAACCCGCCATTAAAAATTTTGGTTTTGGTCAAAAAAATGGCTGGTTTCTAATGGTGGTTTTGCTAACTTTGATAAGCCCTATTATTTTCATATCTCAATACAGGAACCTTTATCTCAACAAAAGCTTTGAAATGATTCATACTTTAACAGAAAGAAATTTCAAGAAATGAAAAAAAACAAAGCAAAATAAGTTAAAAATATTGAGAAAAAAACAAGCACCAAAGAATGGGAGTTATTTTTTCAGACCCCCTGGCAAGTTTAAAAAAACTATGTATGTAGTGGGGCTGCTTGAATTTTCTTTTTATCTTTTTTTTTGTGATATCTCCAATAAAGAAAAATTGAAAGGAAAAATTATAAAAAAAAAGTTTAAATACCAATCTGTTTGTATGAAAGAGATCTTGAAAGAACAATTCTGAAGATTCTTATGTTTTCCTTTATTACTTTTAATTTTTTATTTTACAAAAGAATATTTGAAAAAGAATAAGACCCCTTTGTATTTGCAGTCATTTTCATGGTGATCAATATTTTATGGGGGAAAACTTTGAATAAAATGAAAAATTCTTTTTGTTTCAATCTTTGATATTCCAAATTCCTGATAAGCAATAAACTTTGATCCCTGATATGAAAAAAATATTGAAAAGGATGGGTTATTTTTGTTTTTTTTCACGTTTTATGCAATTTTTTGTGGCCCAGAATGCATCCAAAAAATCCCAAAAAAACAAATTTCAAATTTCCTGAAATTATTTTCAAAATGTCTGATAATCTCATACCAAAAAAGAATTCATTAAAATAACAAGGAATTTTTTCAAAAACCCATTGATTTTTTTTTCATTTTTGTTTGATTCTTGAGTTTATTTTTTATGTTCTTAAAACACTTAAAATTTTTCATAATTGTTTTGGAATCTAATAAGGAAGAATGTGGTGTCAGAAATGTTTCAAAAAAACATTGAAATTACCTGTTTCTGCAATAAAATGTGGGTGTGTACAGAACATAACCTGGAAGTTAAACACACCCATATTTCTTTAATGGTAAGGCTTTTTAAGAAAATAATGCACTCAAAAAGTCCAAAAATAAATTTAGTAAATAAATATAGTAAATAAATATAGTAAATAAATATAGTAAATAAATATAGTAAATAAATAAAATAAAAAATAAAAAAATTAAATAAAAAAATGAAAAATTTCAAAAATCAAGAAATCAAAAAGTGATGAAAACCTTAATTACCAGGAAAATTTCATCAAAACCACTCACATTGAATTAAATCTCATAGATAATAAAAATTTATAGATTTTCTTAATGGTATACACACATCATTTCATTAAACAAATTTCCAATACCCCACAATTAGAAATCTTCTGTATTCCATGAATATGCTAGAAATCCTTGGAATACTCAATAACTGATACAAAAAAATTTTCCCAGGTTCCTCCCCAAGTTAGAAACAGATTTCCCTCTGATTTAAAACCAATCCAAAAAAATTTTCATTTTCCAAACCAGCCAGAAGGTGCAGCCAATTTTTGTCATGGTGGATAAAGCATAAAAACTCAAGATATCAACAAGATGCAAGAAACATTTATTGCCAATGGTTTGATCAAATCAATTTTAGAATTTATTGACAAGATGGAAATTTCGGTGCTCATCATCAAAAAATTCAATCCATGCCTTGGAAGTTAAGATGAGGAGTTTTTTGAGTAAAAAGATTGCCTGCAATTGAATAAAATGTGAGTTGATATAAGACTAATGGGAGGTATCAATGGGTTGGTATAACGTTTGAGAACATGATGAGATGATGGAGGTGGATTGATTGGAGGAGGTTGATTGTTGGTTTTATTTAATTGGAATTGGTGATGCATAAATGGGTTGTCTGGAGTTTTAAAAATGCAATTTCAATGATACACACCATTTTGGAATAAACCAGTGAGGGGGTATGTATACTTCAGAAACCTACCATGAAAATTGTGTGTTTTGTCTGAAAAAAATGGTAGTTTTCTAATGGTGGGTTTTCTAACTCTGATACAAGCCATTCATGTATCTTTCAATTTTAGTAAAATTATATATATATTCCACTGGATATAAGGAGTTTAAAGCCTTCTTGGTTGTCAAATTCAGTAATTGGTGATTTTTTTCAAGCACGCATGGTGCCAACCAAAGTCACCTTGGAAGGAATCAAAGTGACCTTGAAGCCTGCTCAAATAACTCTGCCTCCAGTCCAAATTTGGCTTGGTGCAAACCATATCTGGACACTTTGACCCCACAAATAGTGGATCTTACTTTAAGAAAAAACAAAGTTTTAATTTTGCATGGAGGGAGGCTGGTCATCTTTGTGTGACCAGCTTTGATTGGTGTCAATGGGAGCTTTTTTAGGCACCCAGTTGTTACCCTCCCCAAGTACAACCCAATCAAGGGCCCAGGGCACCAACCCAAGTCCCACTGGGCACATTCCAAGTCAAACTTTGAAAGGTTCCCAGAAAAGCTTTATACGCCATACCTCACTTTTTGCAAGGAAATTAAGTTTTGTTATTGTTCCTAAAATATTGGAAAAATTTATTTTGAAAATCTGAGGTCAGGCTTCAATTCCTTGCAAGAAATTGGTATTTTTAAAATTTTTACATATTAATTTTCCTCAATTTGTGTCCATATTGGAATTATCCAAATAATTATGCCCCAGAAATTCCCCCAGGGGCTCTTGAGGACTTAATTCAGCGCACCAGGGCCTTAATAAATTTATACTGGCCTTTGGGGCCCAAACACACCACTTTATGGTGTTCTTTCCAACCCAAGCCACCAATTTGAACCTCAGCAAAGCTTTATACCTTCATGGGGGGGAAGCACACCACAAGCTTCATTTTTATGATTTTAGTAATTTCATTGGCATTATTTTAGCCAGGCTAAACTGGTTACAAAACTGAATATTAATTAAGCTTCAAATTTAATATGTTATGGTGTAGGAAAATATTATAAAATAGTGCTATTTCATTTTGATTGAATATTTTCAATTTCAAGATGAAAGCCTTGAAGGTTGATAAGATTTGGGGTTTGAATTTTCTAGTTAATTATTCCTAGCCCATAGGAATTTCAAAATTTGTGCCTAAAAAAATCCAATATTTCAAATTTATAAATTGATTATAATTAAGTCTCAATATTTTTTCACCCTGAGTAATATTTCAAAGACTATTCTCCCATTTATAAATCAAAACAAAACTTGTGAAAAATTAAAAAATATTTTTGGAGATGAGAATAAACCATTTTCACCCTTTAATATCCAATAAAGTTTTATTCAAATTTTCAATAGAAAAATAGAATACATACAAAAAGAAATTCTTTACTGTTCCATATGACCTCTGGTAACCAGTCCAGAAGAACATGTTTTTTATATCTTGATCAATATGCTCATTCAAAAATTCCCTCAACAAAAAGGTGAAAATTTCAAATGACTTGAGTTTAAAACTATGTATTGTTTGAATATAATTTCTTCTTCCATAAGAATTTGATTTGGATTTCCTTTCATGATTTTGCGGAATAGTTGTCAAATTATTGAAACTGTTGATTGCATTCATAAAGAGCTGGGATTTTTTCATGCCTTGTTTTTTATTGCCTGTAATTATAGTTTTATCAATCATATCCACAAAGAAAAGATTCACCAGGAGAATCTTTTCTTTTGCATCTGTGGTCTCTCCATTATTGCAAAAATAAGTTTTTATCAACATTTCATATTTAGATTCCCAATAATTTATCCATAATTCTTTGTTTTCCCATAGTTTTTCCATAGATTTTTCAAAATTATTTCTATAATTCAATTTTCTGAGTCTAGCTTTGCTCAAATTTTTAATTTTTATTTCTCCCAATTTATCAGTATCATGAGGTATCTGCAAGAAATCTGAAAAAATTGGAGCGTAGAATAATATATCCTTTGGATTTAATAGCAGCTCTTTTTGAATATTAGTCTCAATGAAGTTATCATGGATTATTGCAAGCCTCTCCATTTCATACTTTGATGGATTGGGAATTTGGATTGTTTTTGAATCAAATTTAAGTGCCTTTGATGAGTAACAAACTGAATTTCCTTTGGGTTCCCTTTCCATCAAATTTTCAAAATAGTTCAAATAATTTCTGGAACCATCAACAGATATTTCTACTCTTTCCCTCTCTCCAACGTTTATTATCCTACCTTTTTCACAATCAAATTTTGATCCAAAATATGGCCTTACATGGTGTCTTAATTTTCTCTTTATCATTCCTGTAAATCCATCAGGAATAATCAAATCTCCCTTGCGGCATTTGATTGGGTTGATGTGTCCCAAGTGGTCAGAATTGGAAAATTCTGAATCTTTGGCTCCGCCAAGATTGAAAAAGTTTGACTCTGTGCCAGTGATGATAGAACTCTTTCCGCAGATTTTTCTCACCTTTCTTTTATAATCATCTCCAGGATACCTCTCGAAGGAAAATTTTACACATTTTGCTGTATTTAAATGGTCCGTTTGATCACTTTCGAAATTCTCGCAATTCAGCTGATTTTTTTTGCAAAAACCAACGCGATGAGAAATTTGACGAGCCCGAATGGCTGCAACCTCAACCTTGCTTGCGGAAGCCAAGTTGGATACAGCCTCATGATTCGTAGGACTTTCTGGGTAAGTAAAGCCTACAGTCGCGGGCAGGAAGCCTGGGCTGTCGCTGGCAAGATTCAATTTCTGCCCGATTGTTTGGCTATCTAGGTCTCGTTTGGGAGTTATTGATATGAAACCACGTGCAGGGTGTTGGAGCGGAGGGTACGCAATTCGGCCTGGCAAATCATACCACTCTAATCGAGGAAAGTTCGACCCGCCTAAGGTGTGATTGGGACACGAATGTATTTTACATTTTTTGGGATTTTCTTTTCGCTCCCCAAATGTTTTATGTTTTTTTTCAGCTTGTGGTTTAGAGAGATCATCGAGGGTTATAATCTGCACATGTGGTGCCTGCCTGGCTCTTGACTGATCTTCTATCTCCACAGGCGGGAAAACCCTCACCCCGTGATCACCAACCCCTTGACGCAGTTCAAAGACCTCCTCGAAGGAAGATTGCTCCATAAACTTCTCCCATTCGAATCTTTCCCCACAGAGTTGTGAGGCCCATGCGTTTTTCTCTTGAATTATTGAGGGAGGAGATGGCATAATGACAGTCTTATCAAGACTGACGGGTTGGATGCTCCGATTCAAGAGGTGGTCCACTGTTTCTGTTGCAGCGAAAGCTGGAGCAGCAGCCGCATCAATTTCCAGTTCATCCAATGCTGTACTCATCAGCGCCATCAAAAGGATGAAAACGAGTGCATAACCTTTGGAATACATCTTCTATTCAATTTTCATTTCAACACTTGTGGAGTCTTTGTCTTCTGAGGCGCAAATTGCGATCCGGTCAAGTCATCGCTTTATCCATCCAGCGTCGTGATCAACCCGCGACCGATACTACGGAAATCGACATAATGTCTCAAGGACTAAGCTCGAGATCGGCAAACTTTGGGATCCGGGTAAAAGCCTCAGCTAAACAGTATTGATACTTCCCCACAATTACTTGTGTCACGCGAACGTCAACTACATTCGGATGATCTTGGCTCAGGGAGTGTTGGAATCCGACTGACCCACCTGACGACGCTAGCACTTCCCACTCCCTCCGTTATCCTGCCGATGGATTACCCGCAGTCAATGCTGGATTGACTACAAGCACAATGGCAACAAAAAGCCTCCTGTCAGGACGAAACGTCCAGTGTTTCGGCACATCTAGCCACGGCAAGCACTACGCGACCGTTTGTCGCCGTCAGCCACAACCCACTAAGGTTGGCTGCGCAACAATTTTGGCGCACCAAAAGTGGCGCGCCAAATGGCGTCGCCATGGCGGGCCAACAATGTCTCAAAACCCCCCATGGCGCGCCAAATCTGTCTGCACCAAAGTTTAGGGGGTTGCATGAAGGAGGAATGGGCCAAAGGGTTGATTGAGGTGTAAAAACAAGTGTGGGGGTATGTACCGAAAAGATTTACAGGATCAATACTTTGGGTTAGTAAGGGAAATCAGGAGTTGACCTGAATAGCCCGGGTGCGATGCTCGGGTGGGCGAGCAATCCCAACCATTGCAGGGAGTCTTAGATTGAGGATCGCAGATGGGCAAGCAAAGTAACAATCGAAGAAAAGCAAGGGCACCAGTTTCACCAGTGGCCAACAGCTTGCCCACCAGTTTCACCACCATGCCGGCTGATCGCACCTCCTCAGCCCAGCACCACAAGATGGTTCAAACCCTCCAAAGGCGGGCTCGCTGGTTCTCTCTTCTCATGTCTCAACCTTGGGCCGTTCGGATTGTAGTTTGCCTTCCATTTGTCTAGATCGCAATCACAAACAATTTTAACGGCAGGACCATTCAATCGACCATGATGCCATAGGGGAAACCAAAAATAAAAAATGGCGCGCCACTGTCGCCACCTGCAAATGGCGCGCCAGGGAGAGGGGATGATGGCGCCATTTGGTGCGCCATTTTCTCAATCCTGTCGCCGCCAACCTTACAACCCACTCTATTGGGTAAGCCACATTCTATACCTCGAAGTACCAGCCAGCTCTAAAAGCCGTCCAACAAACGGCTGGAGCAAGCTTACACCGAGACGCTAACAGGATGATCTTCATACAGGTGAGACCTGGCCTGTGTAATGGCTCTCATGGTTGAAGCGGTCACCAGGGCAAGGCGACCACCTTGTAGGCCAACACAAGCTACCATCCAGATAGTCCTTCGTATGTAAGTGCCCAGAGAAGTTGCCTTGGCGTACGAATCCTTGAACTCTGTCGAGCATACTGACTCATCAGGTCAATGCCGCAGGCAATGTAAAAATACCAGGCCATGGCCGCCTTCTTATTATTCTTGTCTTGTCGTTATTCTTCAATCCAATGATTGCTTTCCAGCACGCTCCAATAAAACCCAATTGTACCCCTTAAACTTGCATTGTAACCCTCCAATCAAAACTCCATCAAGCATTCTTATCCTTAGATTTAGTTGATCCTCTTGTAACGCTCCGTATTGAGTCTGCTGTATCCCACCCCAATTCTTGTCAAGTAAAGATCCCTTGAGCTATCTGACAACCTCTGGCGGCCGTGAACCCGCGACGCCGCGCACGCGCGCAAAACATCACCCAGTCCTCTCTCCTGTCCCTCAACCCAACCTAGATGTTGAAGGGGATCATTCCACCACCCAGGATCTCCTGTCCCCGCTCGGTCCAGAACTTCCCGGCTCTCTCTCTCTCGAAAGTCCTCACTGCCCTCCTTCCTCTCAAGTCAACGTCCGTCACTACCCCCTGAAGCCGCACCTCGAATCCGGAACCAACTCGCCTAGGCCCAACGTGAAGTTACGACCCAACCTTGGTAACCGTCACAGAAAACAGGAGGAGCTAATACAAGCTTCAGTGGAGGTATGACATGTTGCTAACAAGACCAGGTGTCTTCCCTTCCAACTAGTACCTACCTGTCTTTACTCATCTCCTCGCTTCTTTCCTCTGCTCCTGCCATTTTATATGATTGTTGCGTCGCACTCTATCCAGCCTGATCAGCTAGTATAACCAAACATCCTATCTGTGATTTGTCAACCAAGCAGAACCGTAGTTCACTGATCTCAGTCTATACTACTACAGAGGTTACATATAAGGATTGAAATAAAGAGTCTCGACGATAATTTTTTACATGGTAGCGAGAGTCACCTCTTAATCCTAGTAACCTCTGAGTAGATACTCTGAATCATCCCCGTCTAGGTATCCCTCCAGCATGGCCGAAGGACACCCCATCCTCATCCCCCCTTCAGACGATTCAGACAAGGACTATTCCACAAAGTCAAAAATTGTCAAGCTCAGTTGACACAACTGGCATGATTGGAAGAGTGCCTTTGAAGATATCATCATTGGCAAAGGACACGAGGAAATCCTGGACAGCGAGTGGATTCAGAACAACCAGGAGTCCAAGACCTACAGGCAAAAAAACGCGTTAGCACTAAGCCTTTTACGGAACTCGGTCGAGCGCAATCTACTGTCTTGCATCAAGCTAAGCAATTCAAACTTCAGCAAAGCGTATCAATTATTGGCAGCAGAATGTTGCAAGAATTCCCTCATCCTCATAGGAGATGCTCTGATTCAACTCGTCAACCTTACCTACAAACCAGGAAAAAGTCTGCAAGACCACACCTCTGCGTTTAAGGACGCGTATGTCAACCTGTCCAAAAGAATCAAAGGCCAATCCGGTGAAAAACAAGTCATGAACGTCTCTTCAGCCCTTGCCTCCATCTTCTTCATCAAAAGCCTCAGGATGGACGATCTCATTTCAAGTATTACGTCCACCCTCTACAACCTGCGTCCCTTCTTGCTTGAAACACCCTTGAATAGAGTTCTCCTTGAGGACTCTCGAAAAGAGTCAAACTCAAACAACACCAGCTACTTTGCCTCTAATGCTCAACCCCAAGCCCCACTTCCCGCTCATCAATCCACTCACAAACACCCCATTAGGTTCCAAACAGCCACAACTACGTCAACTCCCGCTCAATTGAGGCCACGTTTGGTTGCTCCAACTCGGAAAAATCCTCAAAAATCAACCCAAACCCCCTCCCTGGCAGCTCAGATCAAATGACTGGATTGAGAGCTCAGGCAGTTGCGAACCTCTCACTCCGTCAACGTTGCTGAGGAGGAGAACAACAACCCACCGTTAGACTCACCTAATGACAAGACCAACCTAATGTCTGACCAGTCCACCAACCCGGACGACTGCGGGTTTCTGGTATCTGAGGACGTACTATACAGCACCTCGGATGTAAAAACTCCCAACTCCAAACTCGTATATGACTCAGGAGCCTCAAGGTCCACTGTCTGCAACCTGTTGCTCCTACAAGACCCAACCCCAACTTCCAAACAGCTCTGCACCTATGGCAGCAACATAAGGGTCACCCATGTTGGCAAGCTGAATATAGGTGGCACCGTCATCTACCCCGTCTTCTATGCCCCCAACGGCCCGCGTAATCTTATATCAGCAAGTCAGTTGGAGGATCACGGTCTGAAAGTGGTTCATAAACACCGTACAGTCCTAATGAAGCTGGCAGACCACATTGTCTATTGATTTCCCAGGATCGGCAATCTCTACATCTCAAATCACAAGTCTCTCTCCAACCTCAATATGGTAAGAGTATTGGCTGCCAATATTGACTGGCACATTACACTGGGTCACCCGTTGGATGTCTATCTAAAACACTTCCTGCAAATTAAAAATCTCCCAACTCCATCTCCCTTTCCCTCATCTACCCGCTGCAATGTGTGCCTTTAGTGCAAAATAAAGCAACGGGCACACTCCAAACCTCTTCCCACCTCCACCACCCTGTTTGCTTGCCTAAACCTTGAAATTCTCCAGATTACCCCTCCTTGCAAGCAATCCGCCTTGTACGTACTGGCTATCATCAATGACTTCTTGCAGTTCAACAGGATATACGTTCTAAAGCATAAATCTGACGCAGAGGACAGGATTGTGAGTTATCTACATGAAATAAAGAATCAACTTGACGTCCTTCCTGCTTTCCTGAACTGCAATCAAGGGGGGGAATTTGGATCAACTAAGCTGCAGGAATTTCTTTCCTTGCAGGGAATTGTCTTGGAACAGGGCCCCGCCAACTCACCTCAGACAAACGGTCTTGCCAAGAGATTCAATCAAACAATACTCACAAAGATCAGATGCCTTCTGGCACAGTCAGACATCCCCATCAACTACTGGGACAAAGCCGCCCGCTACAGTTCCATGCTCATCAACTTACTCCCATCAAAAGCGCTAAACTGGATGTTGCCGGTTAGCACGCTGCTAGGAGTCAAGACTACAATAGAACCCGTGCACGATGTACTGACCCTGATTACGTTTGGTCTCAAGGTGCATGTGCACAACCCTCCCGTGTCAAAGATCAAAGTAAGATCTAAGCCAATGCTTTTCCTTGGATATGAACCGTACTTGGACGCGGGGAGGTTCCTTGACCTGCACAAACAATGTGTGGTTGTAAACCAAGATTTCTCACCTACGAAGCTGGTATTTGCGTAAAACTCTGCACTTTCTCTGAAGAAGACCCCTACATCACTACCAACAGACCTGGCAGCCAGACCGCTAATGGAAGGTATCAGAGACAAAGCTGTCCCAGTGCACATGCCCGTTGCGCACCCTCAAAGCAAGCTTGGCCACGCAATGGACAGCCCGGCTCCCACTACAACTGCCCCAATTGTCTCGACCCCACCAGTCACTGGCCCTTCTGGCGATCCTCCAACAACACAAACTTGCCCCGTCACGCAGGCTCTGGGGCGCACCTCTGAAGCACTGGTACAAACGGTCAAGGCGCCTCCAAAAGGTTACGCCTATTTCCCCTACTACGACAAGGCGCCCAAGAATGTCTCATCCGACATCAATGTCACTGCGATTATGGAAAGTTCAAGGCGCTCCCGTGCACGGGATTAGGAGGAGAATGAGGGGGGTGAGGTGCTCCTAAGTGAAGTGGTGTTGGTGGAAAAAGCAATGTCAAACCTCAGCAAATGCAAGAAGTGGATTGAGTCGATGATGGCAGAGAACGACTCACTTCTGATGCATCAAACTGGCACCCTGGTACCACAACCTGATGATGACAAAGTTATCCGCGGGATGTGGCGGCTGGTAAGAAAGAAAAACAAGTTTGGCAAAGTAACCAGGCGGAAATCAAGGTGGGTTTGTTTTGGAAATCATCAGGAGTACTGTCACACGGTGGTATGTGACACCATAATAACTGCAAAGTGGACTGGCTTTCATCCAGTCTCATAGACTTTTGGTTAGGCCTTGCCTCTCAGTTGGTTTGCAGTTGCGCGAGGTATGACAGTAGACTGGATGAACCTGTTGCGGGTTCAATTTGCAATCAGGACAAGTTTTGGGAATCGCTTGCTCCTGTGACAATTGTTGGGTTTTCCGCCTGTCAACAGCAAGACTCCCAAGTCTTGGTGGCTCCTTATGGCGTTCAGGAGTGTGTCTGAATATGGCTCCATGTTGTGAGGTCATGGGTTAGTGCCACCAGCCATACACACTTCGGGACGAAGTGCCCTTAAACCCGGGGGTACTGTCACACGGTGGTATGTGACACCATAATAACTGCAAAGTGGACTGGCTTTCATCCAGTCTCATAGCCTTTTGGTTAGGCCTTGCCTCTCAGTTGGTTTGCAGTTGTGCAAGGTATGACAAGTACCCACGCCACTACTTGGACATGTACTCATTGGTAGGGCAGAGCAAATCCCTCAGGGCGCTACTATTGTCGGCGGTCCAACACAACTGGCATGTTGCACAATTCAATGTCAAAACCGCCTTCCTGTATGGGGAAATTGATGTGGTTATTCATGTGGCTCAGGTCGCAAGTTTTGAAGTGCCAGGTAAGGAGGATTGGGTGTGGAGATTAAACAAGTCCCTATACGGTAAAAAACAAGCGCCATGGTGCTGGAGGTCACAACTGACAAAGACCTTGAAATTGCCAGGTTTAGAAACGTCAATGGGAGGCTAGTCGATCTTTGTCAACAAGCGCAAGTCCATGCAATTGCACATACACGTGGACGAAGGGCTGATTGTGGGTAGTGATAAAGGTGAGATTGATGGTTTCCTAAAACTGCTGGGGGGACATTATAAAATCAAGCTTCAGGAATGCCCCTCTCAACACCTGGGGTATACGCTTGACTGGAATCACAACAGGTCACTTAAGCTTCATCAGCGGGACTTCACAGAGAAGGCATTAAGAGATTTTGGATTTGAACACCTCAACGCGGTCAAGGCCCCTGCACCCATGAACATACACAAAGTGGTCAGCCAGGAATCTCCCGACTTGGACGTGAAAACAATTCAAAAGGCTCTGGGCACTCTAATACACCTGGCCATCCACACAAGACCCAACATAAAGTTCACTGTAAACCTGCTGTCTCAGTTCCCAAACAAGCCCACGCAATCTCACTGGAATATGGTCAAGCACCTATTTAGACACCTTCAAGGGACCAAATTGGTTGGACGTCTGTTTACCAAGTCCAAAGATCCAGGGGACCAGCTATGCGGGTGGGCGGATGCCAATTACAGACGGTCCATGACCACTCAGAAGTCAACCTCCGGCTACGTTGTAACACTATAAGGCAATCCCATCAGCTGGACAACAAACAAAAAAAAGGGTCGTGGCCCAGTCTACTACGGAAGCCGAGTTCATCGCGATAAACCTCTGCGCTAAACAACTCAGATGGATCTCAACGCTTATCCTTGGCCTAGGAATATCAATCCCCAAGCCAAAGATAAAGAACGATAATCAAGGCGCCAACTTCATCAGTTGCAAAGCACAACTCAATCCCAACTCCAGACACATCAAAATACGATTTGAGTATGTACGGGACCTAATCTCAAAGTGTCTACTCTCCATCAAACACACACCGTTGGGTGAAATAATAGCAGAAATATTGACCAAGCCACTTGGATACGTGAAGGTAATACAACACGCGCGCAAAACATCACCCAGTCCTCTCTCCTGTCCCTCAACCCAACCTAGATGTTGAAGGGGATCATTCCACCACCCAGGATCTCCTGTCCCCGCTCAATCCAGAACTTCCCGCTCTCTCTCTCTCGAAAGTCCTCACTTCCCTCCTTCCTCTCAAGTCAACATCTGTCACTACCCCGTGAAGCCCCACCCCAAATCCGGAACCAACTTTCCTAGGCCCAACGTGAAGTTACAACCCAACCTTGGTAACCGTCACAGAAAACAGGAGGAGCTAATACAAGCTTCAGTGGAGGTATGACATGTTGCTAACAAGACCAGGTGTCTTCCCTTCCAACTAGTACCTACCTTTCTTTACTCATCTCCTTGCTTCTTTCCTCTGCTCCTTCCATTTTATATGATTGTTGTGTTGCACTCTATCCAGCCTGATTAGCTAGCATAACCAAACCTCCTATCTGTGATTTGTCAACCAAGCAGAACCGTAGTTCACTGATCTCAGTCTATACTACTACAGAGGTTACATATAAGGATTGAAATAAAGAGTCTTGACAATAATTTTTTACAATTCTATCATTTTGAGCACCTCCAAATTCTGTCACCTCCATCCTGCTATCTATCTGAACAATCACGGAGTGAGATTGAAGATGATAGAAATTAAACATAGGTGTCCAAAAATATATTACACTAAGCCATAATATAATATACAAAAAGTTAAATGTAAATTGCAAGATACGTGGCAATTGTTGAAATATACATGTATTATTTTACTATAAAAAATGAACCTCTATCTGACTATTTAACAACCATTTATTTACAAGAACACGTTTTTGTTTCCTAGCTCCCTCTTTCCCCACTGTGTTATTGGTTACCAAGAACGTGTACCTGTCTCCAATAGACCGGCTTTGCCACCAGTTTAAATCTCTGGAGCTTTGCAGCATGCAGGGGTTGAGGAGGAGACAAGGTTGACGCCAAAAGCTTTCCCTTTTGTCTTCATATCCATCTTTTTCCTTCCTTACTGATTGGGATATACACCTCACACTGAGCGGTTGGGGTTCAATGGCTAGAGCACATTGCATGCAATGAGTTGATGAAGGTTTGATTCCCGCCAACTGCGTTACCTTTTCCACAAATCTCTACAGTTTATGAACACAGAACAGCAGCTGCGGCATTCTGAGTATGATATTCTCATGGCATATGAATATCCCATACTTGATTTATGAAATGATAAAAGGGGTTTTAGGGCATGCCAGTGAGTGCTTGATGTACAAGTGTTGTGATATATACCTTGAACTGAGGGGTTTTAGGTCAATGGTTAAAGCGACTTTCATGCAATGGGTTGATTCAGGGTTTATTTTTTGCAGCTGTGCTAACTTTTAAAATATTTCAACAAAAACTAATGTAATTTTTAATTATAATTCAGGGTGAAAATAGAGGTGCATACTTATGATGACAACTCCTATCTAATATCACAAATTTCCTAATGAAAAATATCATGAGTGAAAAGAGAGAAATGAGGCTGATGATTAGAAGGGAACAAAGAATTGATGGAGGAAAGGAACTTGATTCTGGAACTTTAAAATAGGTTAGAAAGTTTTGAAGGCTGCTTTCAAACACTTGCCCCACTTACTTAGGAAGGGGAAAGAAATTTTATAATTATGGCCAGCAATTAGCCTAGTCAAATGAGCAGTATTTAAAGCAAAAGAAATTCTGGACACCTTGTGTCAATAATTGCTTGATGGGCTCTCACAAATGGGGCAACACGTTGGATGATATTGTTGTGATTGGATGATGAATGGATGATGGAAAACAGCAGGGAGAAGAGCTCCTTAAGTACAGAAGATTGGCCTCTTGTGAGCCCATGATAAAACAAGCCAAAAGGCAAATTTTCCGCCCTGAAAGAGCTCTACAGGATCTATAGGCCTTGTTACTTGGTTTGGGATACATCAGCCCACATGGCATCAGTCCCTGTACCCTTACAACCAGCCTATTCTGGTCCTTTCTGGGTTTTCCACTGTTACGGGGCTGAACCAGCCCCTGTGCTGTTCAATCCATGTCTGGTTGTCCGTTACAACCAGCCCTGTTACTTATCTTAGCACTTTTACAGCCCTGGCCCCTCATATAGGCCAGGTGGGACCCAGGGCTCACCTGAGTCCAACCAAAATCTCACCTGGGGGGGGGTGTAACCAGAAGATATTCCTCCCCCCCTCTTTCTCTCAAATCCCTGGAGGGGGCAGTCAAATCCCCCTACCAGGGGCCCTGGGGGTTGATACCCCCAGGGCGTCACTACGGTAATTGGGCTGGGGGGTGGTCAGGTCCCCTCCAGCCCGTCGCTCCTCCCCCTTGGTAAAGGGCGGGGGAGAGCGCCCCTTTGATGGTGGGGGGGTGATCAAGTCCCCCCCACCATGACTGGTTGCCCTGTGCAACCGGTCACTGGCTGGTTACAACCAGCCAGCTCTCCCCCTCCCCCTTGCAATGGCAAGTGAGGGGAGGGGGAGGAGCCGGGACCACCAGCCCCGTGGCCTCCACCCAGCGGGGTAGCCGCAACAATGGCCCCACACCGGCCGTCTGGCCCCATAGACAGGCCAAAGGCAAAAACAGCGGCCCTGAGCGGGCCGCAACACAGGCAGCTGCCACAAGTGGGCCGCAACAGAGGCAGCAGCCCCAACCAGGCTGCAACACGGGAGGCGGCCCCAATGGGCCTCCCCAAGCCCAAAAACTAAGTAAACCATACCTTGGGGGGCCAGCCCATCTGGCCAAGTATGTCCAAAATAAACCTTGGGCCCAATTATGCCCATACAAGCCCAACTGGCTGTATTTGCGCATATCCCCCACTGGGCCTGTTAGGGCCTGTGTACCTATGAGCCTTTTTCAAACATTTTGCGGCCAGTTTCCCCCAATCAGTGACATCCACACAGGCCCGTGTGGTCCGTTGTAAGACTCCAAACGGTGCTAGGCTGTGGCAGTTCTGTGGAGGGGAAAGGTGCTGTTTAGGCTGCCCTCCTGATTGTTACAAAAATATTTAAATGTAACCAAGATCAAAGTCCAGAACCTGGTAAATGGGGGTCCAAAGAGTAAAGGATAAAGATGATCGTAGTCAGTAGCTGGGAAACAACACTATCTGAGGCAAGATGATGCCAGGGAAAAACTTGAATAGAAGAAGTCAAGGATTGTTCAGAGTTCAACAGGATAAGGAAATTGTAAGTAACAATGCCCACAAGCTAATAGCTTGGGTTGTCAGCAGGAGCTTGGGAAACATCAACTCAATCCCAAACAACCTCCAGGTTCTCAATGAACCTGCTCAAATATCTGCAATCAAGTGCTTGAAGGGTACCAGATAACTGTGGGTGGCTGCAAAATACAAAAATAATTGTTTGATGAAGCTCTAGAAGCAAAACAATAACTGATTCAAACAAGAATAACCCAACACTTCTCAAGGGACTGAAGAGTAGCGTGGCAGAATTCAACTTCAAAAGAAATGAAGGGAGGTTTAACACTCCAGGTTTTAAGCTTAATAAAACCTCTTCGGTCAAACGTGACTGGTTCCAGAAAGATAATCAAAGGATGATCAGGACCATTATGGTTGGATAAAGGGATCAGGAGTGGTGTAACACACTCAAGGTTTCAATCAGTTAAATTCTTCTTCAACCAGCAAGGCTATTGGTTGGTGATAAAGATCAAGGATCAGCATTTGAGTATGGAGGCTCAAAGATCAAGGGCCAATCATAGATATACCCAGAATTCAGTCTCAGATAAAGGGGAATGAGACCCCACAGATGAATTACTTCAGGATGATAATGATGATATTTCTCTTGTAAGATACCATATGATACCCCCCCTCCATGCCAAAAGGCAGGGGAGAGCCCCTTCTTATATGGACAGAAGGCCCTTTTAGACTATGTACAAGTGATACTACACATAGAGCAATTTTTTTTTTTTTTTTTTTTTTGGACATGAGGAAAAAAGAGAAACTGATGAGAAAACAAAAAATCAAACAAAATTGAAATAATGGAAAGAATCACGGATGAGTGGGGATGGAGAGACACCAGCCCGTGCCAATGATGGGCACGGGCAGGAGAGTTTCAGGTGAGGAGCCGCGCGGACAGGCTGATGTGCACGGGCAGGAGATTTGCAGGTGAGTATCCGCGCAGACAGGCTGATGGGCAGGGGCAGGAAATTCACAGGTGAGGAGGAGGCCTTGGTTGAAGATGATTGGGGCGGGAGATCCGGCAAGAAAAGGTCACTGGGTATGAGACTTGCTTGAGGGAATGAAGTATGGCTGCAATTGTCATTGCTTCAGTTTTAAGAGTCCAATTTGTTGTGGATGACTTTGGGTGGGCCGTAAAGGTTAAGGTATTTGGGCCATTTGTCTTTGGCAGAAGGACACTTGATAACCTTGGCCTTCAGATTGTCCATGATCCCAACGTTGAGATCGTAGAGTTTCTTGAAGGCACCAATGGTGAGATCAATGTTAGGTGAACTGGCTGCGCAACCACCACATGAGTCAACAATCCAGACAATGATCTTCTTGTCAGGGTTGGTGGCATGTTGTATTTTGACAAACAAGCCACACTTTGGTTTTCTGGGCTAATTGATGGTGACTGCAGCGGCCATGGATTTGTTGGTGGGAACCCAGTTAGCACTATTGGGAAAACAGGCGGGGTTGAGAAGATTGTGGCCTGTATACCTTGTAATGATGACCCTCATTGTGTGGGAGCGACGCGCAAGGGAATTTGTGATCTGCCTGGGAAGGTCTAAGAGGTTCCTCTTGGATATCATTGATTGAGCTTTGGCAAAGTTCCTGGGACACTTCCATCTGCATGATGTAGGATCGCGACGGAGGCTGATGGGGGTTGAGACAGGGGTAGTGGCCGAAGGCTAGAGGGAGATTGGGATGAGCGGGTCTGTGCCTGTGCGTTTGGCCAAAAGGAAGGGGGGGAACAAAGAGAGAAGGAATCAAACGCAATGCCTAGGTGATGAGACCAAGAGAGGCCTGTCCTAGACCACTGGGACAGAGGAATGCTTGGCAGGATGAGGAAATTGGAGGAGTGATACTGATACATAAAAAATTCCATTTTTTTTTTCAGGATGATAACTAAATAAAAGAATTTCAAAAAAAAATTTTGAATTTTCTGCATCTGGTCCAGGGTGTCCAGATTTGGTCACCACACCGTGTGAGTTTCTAATGGGCAGGAGAGGCCCATATGTGCATCCCATTTGGATAAAACTTATATGTAGCACACGTGTAAGTGCATACGTATCTTAACAAACCCCCTTAATCCAAAAGGGGTGAAATTTGCATATTAGTCACAAAAAACTTGATTCTTGTTCCTATCTAACTTTCATTCCTAGCACCTTTTGCGCCAGACCAAGATCTTTTATCTTGAATTCCTTTTTGAGTGTCTCCATGACTCTCTCTATACCATTTCCAATAATGATAATGTCATTGACCCATACAAACAAAATTGCATCCTTTCTCACAAAAAGACAAGGTTTGGCCTAAGACTTCTTGAAACCAATCTGTATCAGTTTCTTACTCATGGTATTATAACACAATCTAGCAGCTTGCTTCAATCCATAAAGGGATCTACACAGCTTGAGGACATATTCCCCTTTATCTGCTGAGAGAAAACTTCTAACACAGATTTTCTTCATGGTTTCTGGTTTAGTCTCTACTAACCATTCACGAAAGCCATCAGGGATTGACATATAAACAGTCTCCTCCTCTCCAAGTTTTGCATTCAAGTATGCTGTTACAAAATCAGCTTGTCTGTTTTCTTCTACCAACTCCACTGCCAGAGCAATGATGTACCTGAAGGTGGACAGCCTTCCAGTTGGTGAGATAGTTTCTTGGTAATTGATACCCTCTCTCTGCTTGAAGCCCTGTGAAACGCATCTAGCTTTGATTATTTTCAAAAATCCATTTGTGTCAAACTTCTTGTTTAACACCAATCTAGACCGCACAATGTTCATTCCTTTGGGAACTGAATCCCGCTGAACCACTTCAAAGACACTATTATTTTCTAGAGAATCAAATTCCTCAAAAATAGCACTCTTCCAGTTGGCTCTCTCATCAGAATTTATAGCTTGGCCAAAGCTATTTGGGTTAACCCTGTTAGCCATTTCTGAAATCAACTCCAGGACTTCATTGAGCATACACTGTTCCTGAAATGTATCTTTCTCATATCCTGCAGCATCATAATGGGACTTCCATTCCCCATACCTATCAACTGGTACTCTAAAACTACCACTCCTTCTTACTGGAGGTGGAGGCTCATCAGGTTCCAAATTAACAGACTCCCCTGAAGCAGGCACTGAACCCTCTGTTGGCACGTCTGCCATCTCTTCATCTTCTGGAAACACATGTTCCTCAGCCTTTGCTGGTGAAATAGGTGCTAATTCTATTTCTTTCTGTGACTTATTCACAATAACATCATCACTCCTTTTGAGTGGAAAGGTATTTTCATCAAATTTTACATCCCTACTACGGATAAACTTTCTTGTCCCTGGACAATAGATCCTATACAATTTACTTATTGAATCATAGCCTAAAAGTGCCCCTGTTCTGGCTCTAGGTTCTAATTTTCCAACCATCTCATTATGGTGGACATTATAATACACCAAGCAACCAATTGTTCATAGGTGTGATGTTTGTAAAACATTTAAAGAATGGAGAAACCTAGACCAGGCTGATTAATTTCAAATCCAAACACAAGGTTAGAGACTTTGAACACAAGTTGAACAAAGAAAAAAAAAAAATGACAGAAAGTAAAAAAAACAGAGACTGATGGTTCTACAGGCCAGATAATGACCTCTAAAGAGATTAAGTAGAACAGAGTAGTGTTTGAGGATTTACAGTTGACTGATCCAACCAAAGTGTAGTTCTGAGTCCAATGATAGATTGGTTTGGAGGAATGTTGAGTTGATTCCTTCAGTGCAGTCTTCAGGTTCAGATGATTCAGTGATTGAAGTTGAATGCAAGGAGCTGGTAAAGTGGCTGAGTCTGAGTCTTCTGTCATTGGGCGGGAGATGCTTGCTTGTCTTTTATGTATGAGTTGAGTAGTCGCTAGAGATTCAGAGGTGACAGGTTCTTCTGGTACAGAAGAAAGGTGAAAAGACAGTTGACAGCTAGAAACAAGACAGTTGGAAAAACTACAACTGGAGATTCAGAGATGTGCATGACACAGCACACAAAATGTGAAAAAAATAAATAAGAATGAAAGGAACACAACAAAAGGGCTGACACAAAGATGGAAGTAGATGAAAACATCAACACGCCGGCTCAACTCAACATCCAAAGAGCTCAGCTCCCTACATACCTTGTAAGTCTGAGTACAGAAATGGGTTCTGCTGGTTTGGTTAGCACGTCTGACAGCATGTCATGGCAGGAAATGAGTTTAACGCTAATTATTCCGTCATTCCAGTCGTTTCTAATGCTCTCGAGTTTAATGTCTATGTACTTTGAATGTGATTTGCAACCAAATTTCTTGATTTTATCAAAGAGGCCTTTGTTGTCAACAAGGTGCATTGGAGGTTCCAGAGATCCAGTCCTCCAGGTTTTCATCAGGAGGTGGTGAAGCCAATGGCCTTCAAGGTGACTTGCTGAGAGGGTGTTACATTTGGATTTGGTAGAGGACAAGGCTATACTGCGTTGCTTTCTGCTGGTCCAGTAGATTGGAAATCCCTTGAAGGGGGATATGAAACCAGTTTGGGAGAGTCTGGTGAACGGATTGTTGCCACAGGTTGCATTGCTGTAAGTAACCAGGTGATTTGCAATGGACTTTGCTCAAAATTCCAGCTTATAATTGATTGTCTTCAGTAGGTACCGTCATACATGAATTACCTCTTTCCAGTGAGTAATCCCTGGTCTTTTGCAGAAGCAAGAAAGGTTTGATACAGAAAAGCTGATATCAGGTCTTGCCAGGTTTGCAATGAATTTCAGCCTACCTATTGGAGACCTATAATTCCCCCACTGTTCTTCAAATGCTTTGATTTAATTGGGTGTTGCAGGCTTCAGTTGGAGTCCCAAGGTACATGGATTATTCAGAGGCTTAGCATCCATGAGATTCAGTTCTTCCAGCCCTTTCTTGATGTGATTGGGTATTAAGAGACTCATTGAGTCTGGAGTGACCTCTACCTTCATTCCAAGTAGCGTGTAAACATTGTGCTCTGAAGAATCCTTGAATTTTGTGAGGAATCAACTCTTAAAGTCTTTGGTGTTCCCCACAACAATTAGATTGTCTACATGAAAGAAGAGAGCTGTTATTTGATCTTCATGGAGGTAGAGAAATGGATTGATTTTGCTCTCCTTGAAGCCATTTTCCTTGATCCACTCACTCAAGGTCTTGTACCAGTTCACCAGCGCTTGTTTCAACCCGTACAGTGATTTCTTCAGATTGAGGTATTTAGAGGTTTTCTTTGAGCAAGCTGGAGTTTTGATGTACACTTCCTCAATCAGGGGAGCATGAAGAAAGGCCCCTGTGGGAGAAAATGTGTCAAATTAGTCAATTCAAAAACTTTGGTTGAACCCCTGTATGCAGACACAAGCCTTGAGGGTGGTTTTTCTGGTGTGCAGATCTTGTTTTCATCGGAAGGCCCAGGTGGTTTCAAGGGGATTGGTGACTTCTGACTCATTGGCGTCTTCCCAAACCTTGATTTCCTCTATTGTGTTGAGTTCTTTGTTGATAGGAGGTACCCAGGTTGGATTTTTGAGCGCTTTGTGGATGTTCTTTGGTACATCAGAGTGATAGTACCCGTATTGTTGGGGAGGCTTGAGTTGACTTTGGTCGCGTAGATTGGGTCTGAGGGTCTTGAGAACCTTGGAGTCTGAGCTATCTGATTCTGAGTGGTCTGGCTCCTTAGTGGATTTTGTGGAAGGTTTGATTTCTTCTTTGAGTTCAACAACTGTTGCGTCTGTACTGGCTTTTGTACCTTTGGGACCCTCATTCTGAGTCGTTTGAGTGGTACCCTTGGCTTCTGGCTTGCTTGTAGGAAGTTCAAGGTTGGTAATTGGTTGTTTATTCATGAACTTGACGTGTTTTTTCTCAATGATCTTTCCACTTCTGAATAGGACTTTGTAAGAGAAGGGACAAGGGTTATAGCCTAGGAGAACCCCCTCATCTCCTTTTTCACTTAGTTTTGAAGGGTTTTTGGAGTCACTGAGTAAATAGATTACTGAGGTACCTATGGGCTGGAAATAATTTGAGGGTAAGTCAGTCTTTTGAAGAATTTTACATGGTGCCACCCCACCTTTTTGGGAGGAATTTGATTGAGGGCAAAGCAGCAGCTTTGTATGACTATGTGCCAGTAGTTTTTGGGTATGGAAGTGGAACTGAACACCAAGCAAACTGACCCCATGATGGTGCAATTGGATTCTTCTGCATTCCCATTGTGCTGAGAGTGGTATGGTTCACTGATGATGTGTTTTATTTCCTCAGAACTAAAGAATTTCTTGAGATGTTTTTTCACAAATTCACCCCCTCTGTTGGAGATGACCTCGGAGGGATATCTGAGTAGTTTCTTAGCTTCATTTTTGATGACAAATTTGATGGTGTCAGAGGCAGCGTCCTTGGAAGGAAGTGGGAAGGCAGAGAGATAGCCTGACTTGTTATCAACAATGGTGAGTGCGAATCACATCCCTCCTTTGCTGGTTAGATTCAATGGTCCCATGAGATCCAGATGAAGTTGGTCAAAGACCCTGGAAGCAGCAGCTTGAGTACTGTCAAAAGGATGTCTGCAGATTTTTGCATTGTTGCATGCTAAAGATTTGAAGTTGCTAGTAAGAGTTTTGCCAATGCTGTGACCTAGGTGTTTTTCCCTGTGTTTGATGATAGCGTGACCTAGTTTTTTGTGAATTTCAGTTATATTGGTTTGGGTTAAGTAACACAAGAGAGGCTGTGATTTGTTTGAGGCACCAAACTTGTTGAGGAGTAAATTGCTCTCTATAATGCCAGTCAAGAGCAACTTTCCATTGAAACAGAGAGAGAAAAAGGAGGGTTTGGTTTTGAGATTGACTTTTAATATGCATCCTTTGTTTAGAAGAGCTCCCAGAGAGATAAGATTGACAGTAGCTCCAGGAAACCATGCTGCCTTTTCTAGATGTATTCGTTTAGCTTGGTCCAATATTTCTATGGTGCCAAGGCCTTTGATAGGTAGTCCTTTTCCTGTTTTTCCTGTTTTGATGGTATTGTCTCCTGTGTGTTCTGCTAGAGAGATGAAAAATTTCCTTTCTTTTAAACTTGTGAATTGTACAGCCTCTATCAAGAATGTATTGGTCTTCAGGGTATGACTTTGCTTTGTCAGCAGTGCAGTAGAAGCTTTAGAAATGAGATTCCTCTTGTGGTTTCTTCTTTGGTCCCCATCTTGCTTTGTTGAGTGGGTTGTCTGGTTTCAGTTCAGGAAATTTGACCCAGCAGGAGCACTGAGAGTGGGACTTCACCGCTGGATTGTGTTTCTGTCCTGAAATCTTGGGTAATTCAATTCTCTTTGATGGTTGGAGTGATACAGAGCCAAGTTGGTGTCTGTTGTCTTGGGGAGTTTTTCCTGGAATTTGTTCTTTTTTTGGACCAGATTTTCAGGTACCAAGGAGACAGAGAGTTGAAGTCCTGAATGCATAATTTGGGACGAAATGGCTTTGAGTAACTTCGGTAGTTTGAATAGAAATAAGTAGCTAAGGATGTTGGCCGGCAGTTCAATTTACACTTCATCAAGTTTTCACAAATGAGTTCTTACAGAGGTTACAAAGCTTTCAATTTCATTTTGGTTGAATTCTAGGTATAAAAAGTTAAAGAATGTTCAAGCCCAATTGGCTGCTTGACTGGAGGCAAAGTGGTTTTTGGCGGCCAGCCAGATCAGCTTAGTCAAATCTTCATTTTCAGAGCTTATGATATTGGTGTGAGTTACAGGATCTAGCTTTCACATGATGTATCCGGCCATCTTGTGGTTGTCAGGGTTCTCTATATAGGGATTGCTTGAATTGATGAGGTTAAGAAATCCTTGCATCTTGAAAAAGCAGTCCATCTTCTTTTGCCAGACTGAATAGTTTGTCTCTGTGATTAATAGTGTGGATTCCATGAGGGATTTCAGTGCCAGGGTCTTAAAATTTCCTTCTCCTCCTCCTGATCCAGATGTTTCTGTAATTTGATTTCTTCTGGTTGAGCTGGGATGATCCATTTTTGACTTTTAACCGTGTAAAAGATTTAAAGAATTGAGAAACCTAGACCAGGCTGATTCATTTCAAATCCAAAAAAAGGTTATAAATTTTGAACACAAGTTGAACAAAGAACCAAACAAAAAGGACAGAATGCAAAACAAACAGAGACTGATGGTTCTACAGGCCAGATAATGACCTTGAAAGAGATTAAGTAGAACAGAGTAATTTTTGAGGATTTGCAGTTGACTGATCCAACCAAAGTGTAGTTCTAAGTCCAATGATAGATTGGTTTGGAGGAATGTTGAGTTGATTCCTTCAGTGCAGTCTTCAGGTTTAGATGAGTTGGTGATTGAAGTTGTGGGCAAGGAGCTGGTCAAGTGGTTGATGTAAGACTCCAAATGGTGCTAGGCCGTGGCAGTTCTGTGGAGGGGAAAGGTGCTGTTTAGGCTGCCCTCCTGAGTGTTACAAAAATACTTAAATGTAACTGAGATCAAAGTCCAGAACCTGGTAAATGAGGGACCAAAGAGTAAAGGATAAAGATGATAGTAGTCGGTAGCTGGGGAAAAAACACTATCTGAGGCAAGATGATGCCGGGGAAAACTTGAATAGAAGAAGTCAAGGATTTTTCAGAGTTCAACAAGACAAGGCAATTGTAAGTAACAATGCCCACAAGCTAATATCTATGGTTGTTAGCAGAAGCTTAGGAAAGATCAACTCAATCCCAAACAAACTCCAGGTTCTCAATGAACCTGCCCAACTCTCCACAATTAAGCACTTGAAGGGTACCAGATGACTGTGGGTGGCTGCACAAGAAAAAGCTAATTTTTTTGATGACGCTCTAGAAGCAAAACAATAACTGATTCAAACAAGAATAACCCAAAACTTCTCAAGGGACTCAAGAGTAGCGTGGCAGAATTCAACTTCAAAAGAAATGAAGGGAGGTTTAACACTCCAGGTTTTAAGCTTAATAAAACCTCTTCAGTCAAACGTGACTGGTTCCAGAAAGATAATCAAAGGATGATCAGGACCAGTATGGTCAGATAAAGGGATCAGGAGTGGTGTAACACAATCAAGAATTCAATCAGTCAAATTCTTCCTCAACCAGTAAGGATATTGGTTGGTGATAAAGATCAATGATCTTGATTTGAGTATGGAGGCTCAAAGATCAAGGGGCAATCATGGATATACCCAGAATTCAGTCTCAGATAAAGGGGAATGAGACCCCACAGATGATTTACTTCAGGATGATAATGATGATAATTCTCTGAGAAGATACCATATCATTCCCCCCTCCATGCCCAAAAGCAGGGGAGAGCCCCTCCTTATATGGGCAGGAGGCTCTGTTAGAATATGTACAAGTGATACTACAGATAGAGTGGATTTTTTTTAATGGACATGAGAAAAAAAGAGAAACTGATGAGAAAACAAAAAATAACACAAAATTGAAATAATGGACAGAATCATGGATGAGTGGGGATGTAGAGACACCAGCCCGTGCCAATTATGGGCACAGGCAGGAGAGTTGCAGGTGAGGAGCCCTTGGGTGGAGATGATTGGGGGGGTAGATCCAACAAGAAAATCCACTGGGCTTGACAGCCGTAGCTTGGGCGGATTGTAAGTCACAAGCGGATTTCAAATTCTGTTGATGGATTCTCTCTTGGAACAAACTGGTGGAGATCAACCAACGTTGAGGGTTGGGCTGAGAGTGAGATTGAGTGTGATTGTGTTTGAGTAAGGAGGTGATTGGCAACGGTCCAATGGGCTTGGAACCCAAGTTGAGCCAACCACTGGAGTCAATCTTGATGAATTGGATCAATTTGATCCTAGACCAAGCGTCTTGATCCAGCATTGGTTGTTTTGGAGTACTTCTATCTGATGCCACCCAATAGGTCTCATGTATACCATACTACTTCTGTCTCTGTTTTCTTTTCTTTTTCTTTTTCTACTTCCTTCTCCTCATATCAGTTTCCTCATGACTCAACCATCAGATATATCAATGTAAAGGTGTGCTTCACACGTCTGTCACACGCCCTCACTCATACTTGTCTCAGTCTGTGTTTCACCCGCGCTCATATGTCACTTTCACTGCTCATTTCACATTATCCATGATATCTTCCCAACCACTACTACCTGAGGACAGAGGTCGAGACAGATAGAAGTTTTTCTTCTTCATCCTTCTTTCTGCTCACTCCTCTGCGTATCCTCAGGTAAGATTTATTTCTACATCATCTGTTTCTATTTATTCCCTTTTTTCTGCTTTGTTTTCTCCAGTGACTGAATGCTTCATCCTTCTTTCTGCTCACTCCTCTGCGTATCCTCAGTGAGCCAAACAGGTTATGAGCCCAGAGCGTTAATCATCACAATTCAATTTATCCCAAGAAGGATCAGACTCAATTCCTTGTCTTTAAATTTTAGCCGTAACTCGTAATACAAACCACAATGGAAGAATCCCAAACCGGCCATCCTGTCCTGAAGACACCATCAATTACTCCGCTTAACTCGCCCGGATTGGAATCAAACTACCTTGACTGGGCAATGATTCTTTGCATCCACTTCAGGGCATCTGGTGTAAGCTATCTGTTCAACAAAGATCCAACCAAGACTAGTCCGGAAACACTATCTCAAGATAATCTGGCCGTCTGTTCCGTAATCTCAAGATCCATCCTCCCTGTCAACTTTCAATACATAAGAAAGTATGAAGAGAGCGCTCTGGGAATGTGGAACGCGCTGAGGAAGCTCACCAAGACAATTTTTTGGGAGGAAGGATGTACTGGCTCAGAAAGTTGCTTCTAACAAAACTCAAAAATAAAGATATGACCACCCATCTCTCTGAAATAGTGTCTTACGGAAAGAAACTTGGCTCACTTATCACTCCCAAAAACCCTCTAACCGCGGAAAACCTTCAATCTACTGCAATCTTACTGTCTCTCCCAGAAAACTGGCTTGGATGCGTCTTGAGTATGATGAACAAGGAATCGGTTCCATTGTCCAAAATAATTGCTTCACTTAAACAAAAACACCTAAGTGTCAAAACCTCTTATCCTCATCTCAACTTATTCCCTTTTTAACTTGTCTGCGCACTCATCCGCGCCTTCTCTTCTCAACCTGTCAGCGCGTCTTCTCAACCTACCTGCGCCTCACCCGCACCCTCAGTTGCGGCCTCTGGACTCCACCCAACTACCCTCCTGGAATCATCTGGGGGCCTCAAGGGCCTCTTTGCTTCCTGCGCATTCTTTTCCCAGCTGTTCTTTTTCCTTTGGTTGTGTTCTTTTCTTTTGGTTCTCTTTTCTTGTTTGTCGTCTGTCTCATTTTCTTCGACCTCTATTTTCATGATCCTCTTTCCTCAATTCAATCTCTCCAACTCAATTACCGCCTTTCATCCTCAAACACCCGCCTCACAAGCTCTCAACTCAAACTGCCTCATTGTCATTCCAGACTCATCCATTGTGATTTTCTCATTGCTCTTCGTCTAGTGTCTGGTATGATTTCCTCAACCTCTCATGTCTTCTGTTTTCTTTCATTTTTCTTTTACTTCTTTGTCTCCCAACTGAAACCACTGGTGTACAGATTTTGTCATGTTCCTTCAGGTCTACATCTTTCTTGCTCAATAAAATTCAGTTGACACCGTTAAAAGCCAAATCGCACGACTCACTAACCTACGACCAAGATCATGGAGGGACCTGGCACCTCGGACGGATTTCAACAAATTATGCTGAAAGCCGCACTCAAAGCCGTACCCAATCTCACCGACAAAAACTATTCAATATGGAAAGATAAAATCTCCATCCTCTTTGAACTCAAAGGAATCAAATCTCTTCAGGATGACGATGCCAAATCTCTCAGCTCTTCCGACGATCTTGAAACCCGCGTTATCATTCTCTCTAAAATTGACTCCACTACTCATAACAACGTCGTAAACCAAGATAACATTAATTCCGCCAAAAATCTTTGGAAGACAATCAAGGAACGGTTCGCGTCTTCTCAAACCGCAAACCAAGCCAGAATTTTTAAAGACTTCTTATATCTCCCTTTCAAATCCGAGGAAATCTCATCCTTCATCACTGATATCAAAGTTTCTCTCAAAAAGATGGTCGATGTTGGTATTGAACTTCCCACAGACATTTTAGCCTATCTTGTACTTTTCAAATTTCCTACTTCTCTTCATTCTCTTCGACAACAGATAATGCACTCTGACAAAGAGGTGTCCGTTGATCTTGTTCTCAACCACCTCACCCAACTGGAAAACAAATCAAAATCAAAACTTACCAATGGACCTGTAAGAGAAACCGCCCTAGTGTCTAATAAACCGAAAGCCTCTGCTGCAAAAGTTCTTCGCTGCAAGCAGGGTTACCATAACCCCAGCGTCACGGATCATCCTGAAGAATGATTCTGGCATAAACACAAACACCTTGCTCCAGATTGGTGGAAAGAAGCTCAGGCGAGATGGAGAGCCCAAAAGCAATCCAAAAATCCCAAAGTTGCGCATTACCTTGCCCTTCTTTCTACGTGGATCAGCAAAGTCAACGCCGATCACCAAATCATTCTCAACTCAGGCGCTTCGTGCCACATGTTTAACTCTACTGAATACTTCACTGCCCTTACTGAATGCAACAAAGGACATATAAGCACCGGAAAAGACGGCGCAACTCTTCCTATCAAAGGAAAAGGAGATGTTATTCTGACGTGGAAACACTCCCAAATCCGTCTCTCTAACTGCTTATTCATCCCTGATCTGGTTATTAACCTCATCAGTCCTGGCATCCTAATCTCCAAAAAACATTGCTCCCTTTACGCTCAAAGGAATTCCTTCAAGGTTCTTCTTTCTGAAACTCTCGCCTTTGAAGGATTCATTTGCAAAAATCTCTTTGTTCTTAATCTTCCTTCTTCCATTGGCAACTCCTCCAAAATCAGCTACCTCACTCAAAAGACCTGGGATAAAAACAAATTGCTCTACCTCCATCAATCGCTAGGTCATGCCAGTCCTCACCGATTAAAGAATGTTCTACCCAGTATTCCCAACTCCCTAATCAAAGGATTTCAATGTCCCAATTGCGCTTTTTCCAAAATCACCAAATCCTCCTTTACTAAGAAGGCTACTCCAGCCTCAAAACCCTTCAAAAAATTACACATTGACCTCATGGGACCAATCAACCCAGAATCCCGCAATGGGATGAGGTACATCATGACTATTGTTGACAGCTGCTCTGGCTACCTATCAGCTATTCCTCTTGGAAATAAATCTGACGCCTCTCTTAATTTGCTATCCATTCTCAGATTCGAAAAGCAAAAACGCGTTTGCTTTTCCTCCACCATCTGTTCTGACGGCGGAGGGGAATTTATGTTGAATGAGCTTTGATCTTTCTTTGAAGAAAATGCCATTCAACACATTGTTGCCGAACCCTACCATCATGAACATAACGGCCGAGTCGAGCGTGCCAATCGTACAATATCCAAAGCCATTAGAACGAACCTCCGCTCGTCAAAACTTCCTCAACTGTTATGGGCTGAAATTTCTAAAGCCACGACTCTCATGCTCAACCAAATTCCGAAATTCCCGAATCAGAAATCTCCTTATGAAATCTTCACCAACAAGTCTCTACCTACGGATTTCTTCCATCATTTAGGCTCCAAAATAGTGTACCTAAATATGAATCTTTCGTGTGGAAATAAATTTGCCAATCGAGGACTCAAGGGAACTCTCATTGGCTTCAATCCTGATCTGCTCTCTTACCGCATTCTCAAACCCAACAACTTGATCATATCCTCCAAACACATTAAAATCATCAAATCTGATCCTTATCCCGACTCCAACAACGAATCACCTGCTGACATCTCCCTCGATATCGATTTTCCTCTCTCACAAAGCCCATAACTCCATTCCAATTCTCCGCCTACTGTCTCTACCCCAGTTCCTATTGCTACCACTGCCTCTGATTCTAATTCTTCCTCCTCAGCCAACGATCTTGAGTCTCAATCATCTCTCGAAGTTGCTGACAAACTAGCTCCCACCAGACTGCTTTGCGATTGATCCCTGCTGAGACCTCCCAATCGTTATGGCTATCATCATTACTTTGTCCCCAAGTCCTACAAACAGGCAAAGAATTGTTGTGACTCTAAAAACTGGGAAGCCTCAATGGATGTTGAGTTAAGCGGTATAGAAAACCTTGAAGTATGGGACAATTACGACGGCCCAGAACCTTCCAATCCTCTCAACACGACTTGGGTCTACCGCATCAAAGATAATTGCCACGGAGACCCACTCGTTTATAAGAGCCGTTTGTGCGTGCAAGGGTTTAATCAAGTCTACGGTCTCGATTACCAGGATACATTCTCTCCAACGGGCAAAGCCGCCTCCCTCAGAATAGCCCTTCTGTTTGGTCTTTTTCATGCGCTTCCTATCTCCCAATTTGATGTGAAAAGTGCATTTCTGCACGCTCCTCTCAAGGAAGAAGTTATCATCAAGACCCCAAAGGGATGTCCTAGAACCTCAAAATACCTCAAGTTGAAGAAGTCTCTTTACGGACTTAAACAAGCCCCACTCAATTGGTTCAACACACTCACGCAATGGCTCTCTTGCCAGGGATTCCACAAATCTTCGAGCTACCCCTGTCTCTATTTAAATCCATCACATAAATTGATCATTTTCTTTCACGTCGACGACCTCATTCTTGTCGGTCTCGGCAACAAATTCAAAGAGAATTTTCTCCAACGATTTCCAAATTCCAGCGCTCACAAACCCAACACTATCCTAGGAATGAAGTATTCTCGGGATAACAACAAGATCTTCCTCTCGCAGCCAAAGCACATCAAGCATGGACTTGAAGAACTCAATCTAAGCGACTGTCATCCCTTGTCAATTCCTCTGACTGCTCACCTTAATCTTTGGCCCGCGACTGATGAAGAGCACGACGAGTTCAAAGCTCTCAATATCAATTATTGTTCCGCCGTGTTCCTCATGAACTACATCGCCTGCCTTACTTGCCCTGACATCAGCTACGCTGTTTCGAGTCTAGCTCAATTCTGCAAACGACCAGGAATCAATCATTGGAGAGAAGTTAAGCGCTGTTGGAATTATTTGAAGGCAACCAAGCAACTCACCCTCGTACTCAAAGTGAAACACCCTGATACCCAACTGCATTGTTATAGCGACGCAACCTGGAACGACAACCTTGAAACAAGACACTCGCAATCCGGTCATGTCTCTCTACTATTTGGATCGCCCATTTCCTGGAGCAGTTATTGCCAGCAAAATGTCACCCACTCCACTACCAAAGCGGAGCTCAATCCTCTCATGGACTTGTTTCTCGAGGCAATCTGGATGAGAGGGCTCATCTCTGAAATGTGGGCCAAGCCCATCCAACCCAGTCTACACTACATAGACAATAAGGGGCTTGATGATAAACTGAAGAAGTTTGGGTGCAACTCCAAGACCCATCACATAGACATCAAAACCAAAGGCATCCGCAAAGAACTGAAGGCAAACAATCTTACAATCAAACTAATCTCATCCTTGGATATGATCGCCAATGGTTTAACTAAGGCCCTGCCCAAAGTCGCTCTTGCAAAACTTCTTCAAGTAATTGATCCTCAGTTCACACTTTGAAATCCTACCAGCCACGGGGGGTGTCAAAACCTCTTATCCTCATCTCAACTTATTCCCTTTTTAACTTGTCTGCGCACTCATCCGCGCCTTCTCTTCTCAACCTGTCAGCGCGTCTTCTCAACCTACCTGCGCCTCACCCGCGCCCTCAGTCGCGGCCTCTCGACTCCACCCAACTACCCTCCTGGAATCATCTGGGCGCCTCAAGGGCCTCTTTGCTTCCTGCGCGTTCTTTTCCCAGCTGTTCTTTTTCCTTTGGTTGTGTTCTTTTCTTTCGGTTCTCTTTTCTTGTTTGTCGTCTGTCTCATTTTCTTCGACCTCTATTTTCATGATCCTCTTTCCTCAATTCAATCTCTCCAACTCAATTACCGCCTTTCATCCTCAAACACCCGCCTCACAAGCTCTCAACTCAAACTGCCTCATCGTCATTCCAGACTCATCCATCGTGATTTTCTCACTGCTCTTTGTCTAGTGTCTGGTATGATTTCCTCAACCTCTCATGTCTTCTGTTTTCTTTCATTTTTCTTTTACTTCTTTGTCTCCCAACTGAAACCACTGGTGTACAGATTGTGTCATGTCCCTTCAGGTCTACATCTTTCTTGCTCAATAAAATTCAGTTGAAACTAAGGAGACAGACTTGAATCAAGGACAAGATAGTCCATTCAGTTAATACCAAAACAATTGCAAGAACTCAGCCCAAAAACAAGTCGACTCAGAATACAAATGGCTATAATAGAATCTATTACTGCACCAACTGCAAGACCAAAGGACATTCATTTTCCAGGTGCCCCAAGGTGCTTCAAATTATCAAACAGTCCAAAAGAAACAACCAGCAGCCAAATGACAGAGGATTCAGATCCAAACCATCTAACGTGAACGCGAGCAAGGCCGTTGTGGAAAACAAATCAGAAGATGGTGACTCAGACGATTTCTCTGACTCTCAAATCATTGTGCATGCTGGTTCCACCACCTGCAATCTCACCAAGTCAACAGCCAATCTGAAGAGAGATTTCAATCTCGACTCCGGGTGTTCAGTCTCCATGACTCCATACAAATACCAGGTCTCCAATAGAAAGACAAACCACACTCCTGTTTGCCTCGCCAATGGATCCACCATCACTTCTGTGGCAAAAGGATCTCTACCTCTCTCCTTCTGTCAAATCAGGACCCTCGTGGTCCCAAAATTGAAAAAACCACTTTGATCCGTCTCAGGCATCTGCAACTTGGGGCTCATTGTTGTATTCTCCAAAGACGGGTGCAAAATCTTTGACAAGAACATCACTGACTTAACGACCTTGTCTCTCCAATCAGGATATAAAAATGGGAACTTAAACTACCTCCCAAAACAAGAAGTGAGCGGCTACGACTCCCTCTCCTCAGCTGTTTCTCATTCACCTGACAACAGTCTTTTTGACTATCATAGCAGGCTGTCCCATTTGAATCTCAAGTCCCTCAAAAAGCTCCTGAAATCACACAAAATCTCCCCGCTCCCTTCAAACAATCTTGAGGTTCAGAAATGCCCAATCCGCATCAAATCAAAAATGACTAGGACTCCCTTCCACAATCAACTCACTCACAGATCAACTAGACCGGCAAAAATTGTTCACTCCAACGTCTGTAGTTTCAAAACCACATCTCAAGAAGGGTAAAAGTATTTTGTCACGTTTATCAATGATTACTCCAAAGCTCTTTTCGCCTATCCAATCAAAAACAAGTCAGACGTATTCCAGTGCACCAAAATCTTCATTTTGTTTTTTGAAAATCAATACCAAGCCCAGATCTCTTCACTTTGTACCAACAATGGAGGTAAATACCTCAATCAATCAATGAAGACTTACCTCGAATCAAGGGGCATACTCCTTGAACCTGGGCTGCCAAACTCCCCTCAGCTCAACGGTGTTGCTGAAAGTTCCAATTGCACAATATGCAACATGATTTGAGCCTCACTCATCTCCTTCCATCTACCCAAATCTTTCTGGGCGGATGCTCTCAGACATTCTATCTTCGCTTTCAATTCTTTTCCTTGTAAAAATCCCTCTGGATTCTTGTCGCCTAAATCTCTTCTCCATCACAATGATGTTCCACTATCATATATTCATCCTTTTGGCTGCAGGGTTTAGTACAAAGTCCCTGAAGCAGACCAATTAAAACTCAACAGGAAAGGAAAGTGCGGAGTATTACTGTATTATCTCCCCGACAGCAATGGATATTGCATCCTTGACTCTCAAAGCCAAAAGGTCATTAAATCACGCAACTGTTTCTTCAACAATGCTATTTTTCCTAACAACCGTCCCACCAACATGGATAATAACCCTCAACTCTCACCCACATCTGATCTCCTTCCAATTCAAACCACTAAAAATCCACCTGTGAGCACCAGCGTTCTGACCAACAAAGCTATACAGCCACCTCCGGATGACTTGTCCACCCAATCAGCACGTACACCTCCAATCACCCATCCTGACCTAGGTCCTGTGTTCAGAAACTACCAGCCTGATGCCTTGCCCGGCCGCGCTCAACAAGTGCTAGCTCATCTGGCTCTGACTGGATGCCATCTCTCCCCACCTATCATGTCCCCCCCTCTCCACCTTCCCCTTGCCCTCCATCTTCTCCTCTTCCTACTTCTCCCGTTGGAATCTCTCCCCCAGCTCCAACCATCAACCTACCAGTCTCCTCCCCCCTCATCGGCCATTCCTTGAGGCAACGTCAATCTCCCAGTTGCTACGGAAATTTCTCCCAATCCGTTTTGGTTAAAGACAACCTTGTTGCTCCAAAGACCTGGAAACAGCTCCTCAAGTCACCACATTGCCGCCAATGGATTCTCTCTGCGCAGGATGAAATGTCCTTGCTCCAGGGTATGGGAACATGGAAACCAGTCCCTCCACCCAACGGTAGGAAGGTCATCCATTGTAAGTGGGTTTTCAAGGTCAAACGCTGAGCCAACGGTTCAATTCTTAAGCTCAAGGCCCGCCTTGTTGCCATGGGTTTTTCTCAAATCCATGGGCTTGATTTTGATGAAGTCTTTGCTCCGACTCTCCGCATGGAAAGTCTTTGCCTTGTGTTCTCTCTGCTAGGCCACAAAAATTGGATTGGCCGTCAAATCAACTTCAAAACCGCCTTCCTGAACAGCCGCCTGGACGAACCAATCTACATGTCCCAACCGCCAGGATTCAAGGATCCGTCCCGCCCTGACTGGGTCTGTGAAGTCTCACACGCAATCTATGGACCACGCCAATTGCCTCGCCAGTGGAATCTTAAGCTAAGGTCTGCAATGGTCTCTCTTGGCTTATCACAGTCTTTGTATCACCCGTCTCTCTATTACAAGCTTGACAGTGGGGTTCTCAAGGGAGCAGTTGCTGCTCATGTTGACAATCTCGCCCTTGTGGGGACGCCCGGTTTTGTTAAAAACTTCATCACTGGCATCAGGGGTAAGTTCAAGGTTGGCTCGGATGAGGACCTCCACCTATTTCTGTTGCTATCCGTCCAGTGCGACCGGAAGGCTAAAACTGTCTCCATTGGCCAGTCTCATTACATCAAGTCTTCCTACAACCGCTTCCTGCCCTCAACCCAGTTAAGAACCTTTCGGTCTCCAAGCGCGACTTGCTTTAAGCTTCTCGGGAAGCGGACTCCAGACTCTCCTAAAGCCCCACCCAAATACAACCAACTCATTGGTTCCCTGCTTTGGGTCTCCCAATGCTCGCGCCCTGATGTTGCTTTTGCGGTCAACTTGCTCTCTCAATTTCTTCAGGATCCCTCACTCAATCACTGGCACGCCAAAATCTGGATCCTCCAATATCTCAAAACCTCTGCTGACCTGCGACTTGTCCTTGGAGGCAAGTCCCTCAATCTCATCGGCTACACAGACTCTGAATGGGCTGAGGACTCTTTCAACAGACGATCCACCTCTGGATACACCTATCGACTTGGTTCAGGCGCCATCTCCTGGAAATCAAAGAAGCAGCCCACAGTCTCCCTCTCCACCACCAAGGCTGAGTACAAAGCTCTGTCCGACGCCTGTAAGGAAGGTCTGTGGCCCCAAAATCTGCTGGCTGAACTCCACCTACGGGATTCTTCACCAGTTGTTCTTCTTGTTGAAAACAGCGGTGCTGAAGCCCTGGCAAAAAACCCTCTCCACCATTCCAGAACAAAGCATATCAATGCAAGACATCATTTCATTCACAAATGCGTTAACCGGTCTCTCTTTGAGGTTAAACACATTCCCACCGCGGACATGCTCCCGGATATGCTCACAAAACCTCTCCCCAGGGTTATGCTTCATAGACACAGCTCTCCTTTTGGCTTAGTATGACGTGCTCAGCATGGGGGGGTGTTGGAGTACTTATATCTGATGCCACCCAATAGTTCTCATGTATACCATACTGCTTCTGTCTCTGTTTTCTTTTCTTTTTCTTTTTCTACTTCCTTCTCCTCATAACAGTTTCCTCATGACTCAACCATCAGATATATCAATGTAAAGGTGTGCTTCACACGTCTGTCACACACCCTCACTCATACTTGTCTCGGTCTGTGTTTCACCCACGCTCATATGTCACTTTCACTGCTCATTTCACATTATCCGTGATATGTTCTCAACCACTACTACCTGAGGACAGAGGTTGAGACAGATAGAAGTTTTTCTTCTTCATCCTTCTTTCTGCTCACTCCTCTGCGTATCCTGAGGTAAGATTTATTTCTACATCATCTGTTTCTATATATTCCCTTTTTTCTGCTTTGTTTTCTCCAGTGACTGAATGCTTCATCCTTCTTTTTGCTCACTCCTCTGCGTATCCACAGTGAGCCCAACAGGTTGCCCTTGGGTTTGATAAAATTTTGGAACCTTGCCCTCTTGTGGTTGTGGTGAGAGGATGATGATGATGAGGATCAAGGATTGAATTGATTGTTGAATTTCACAAGCAGTAAGACCCTCCATAGTTGAATGAGGTAGAGTAGTAGACTGATGCCCCCAATCAAAGTGATAAAGATTCTGTTCTTGGTGAACAATTTATCACGTTCCCATTGGTGCTTGAAGCTTGAGCTGGAGTGATCTGATGGATCTTGTTGGGAAAAGTGTGAAGAGGAGGAGTAGAACCCATGCCGAGCTGATGAGTACTGGTAGTGATTGTTTTGATTGATGAACCTCTGCCAGAGGGATGATAGGGGATCCTGGTTGGGATCAAAGGAGTGATGGGTTGGATTGCTCCAACTTTTATTGGGAGACTGAGGACGGGATTGATTCCAACCGTGGTGGTGACAAAGATAGTTCTTCCCCTTGGAAGGAGAGCTGAGGAGGTTGTAGGCATCACAGATGAGTTTGAACCTTTGGGTGATTTCAAGCTCTTGGGAATGAACGGATGAGGATGATGGGTTGTTTGATCTGAGGTCTTTCAAAGCGACGTTGGAGTGGTAGATCTTGAAAAGTTGATAGTAGCGATGCTTGATTTGATCAGCAGTTGCTGAGCGGGGTAGATGAAAGATTTCAAAAGGTGTAGGCAAACAGTGGGTGGGGAAGGCTAGAGGAAGATTGGGCCAAGCAGGTCTTGGCCTGCGCATTTGGCCAAAAGGAAGGGGGGAACAAAGAGAGAAGGAATCAAAAGCAATTCCTAGTTTATGAGACCAAGAGAGGGCTGTCCTAGACCACTGGGGAAGAGGAATGCTTTGAAGGATGACAAAATTGGAGGAGTAATACCAATACAAAAGAAAAATTCCGATTTTTTTTTTCCAGATGAATGACACCTAAATAAAATAATCGTAGAAAAAATTTTGAATTTTCTGCATCTGGTCCAGGGTGTCCAGATTTGGTCACCACATCAAGTATGATTCTTCTGTCATTGGCTGGGAGATGCTTGCTTGTATTTTATGCATGAGTCAAGTAGTTGCTAGAGAGTCAGAGGTGACAGGTTTTTCTGGTACAGAAGACAGGTGACAAGACAGGTGACAGCTAGACACAAGAAAGTTGGACAAACTACAACTGGAGATTCAGAGGCGTGAAGGACACAGCACACAAGATGTGAAACAAATAAATAAGAATGAAAGGAATATGACAACAGGGCTGACACAAAGATGGAAGTAGATGAAAACATCAAAAATGTTTTGGGGTACAACTTCCAAAACTGATAATGAGGACTCTTCCCATTGAAACTTACAATGTTATGCAACAGAAAGTCTGTACACATCAACTCAGCCCATATGAACTTTGGTAGACCAGATTGAGACATAATAGTTCTTACCTTGTCCAGTAAAGTCCTATTCATTTGCTCAACTATTCCATTATTTTGTGGAGTACTTGCAGTAGTGACTATATGAATGATACCATAATCTTTCAATAACCTCTCAAACTCTTTACTCACAAATTCACCACCTCCATCAGTGATATACCTCTTGATCTCCTTCATTAGACCATTCTTTTTCCAGAATTTGAAAATTACAGAAACTTCCTCTGTGGTCTGATTGTTAGATTGAATTGGTTTAGCCCAAACATAATTAGTTGCAGTATTGACTAAATTGATGAAGTATCTTGCCCAACCAAGGGACTCTGGTGTCAATGGTCCTGCCAAATCAATGGAAAATTCCTCTCTAGGAACATAAGTGCAATCTCTACTCTTTGAGAACACATTTCTAGTCTTAGCCCCTAAGGTACAACTCTCACAGTTTCTGTCCTTTACCTTATGGCCACTTCTATTGTGAGCAACAGTTCTCAAAGCGGAGATTTTGAACAAGCTTTCACACAAAATCTTGTTCCAAACCTGTCCACTAAGAACAGTTTTCCCATTCATATCAATAACAAACTTATTATCTTTACTATAAAAAATATGGAAACCTTTTTTACACAACACTCTAAGGGACACAATGTTATAAGGCAACTCTGGTACATAGAACACTTTCTAAAAAGAAATTTTGAAACCCAAGTGACTTGCAAGAATAACTTTTCTGATTGCTTTAATCTGAATTGTTCTGCCTTTCTGACCCATATTTACAACTCCATCATAATCACTCAGATTTGAAAATAAATTTGGTTCAAAGAACATGTGATCTGTACAACCAGAATCAATCAAAACAAGAACATCCTCCTTGAATCCTCCTTATAGGAAAGAAGCTTTATCAGTCACTTATAATTTCTCATCTTTGAGGATAAGATTACTGAGTTTGTAATCAATCAAGTCCATTTCTTGATCCTCATCAATTTTGGCCTTCTTGTTGGGGCCTTCTTCCCCAAAAACCATTTCCATTGGACCATCAAACACCACCATTGCCACGTTTTCAGTAGTGAGATTGACCTCCTTGTCATTCTATTTGGACTTCTTCCTCTTCTTGGCCTCCTTGCAATCCTTAGAATAATGCCCCTTATTCTGACAATTATAGCATAAGACCTTGGAAAAATCCTTTTTTGCCTTCTTGAAAGATTTTCCAGTCTTTCCAACAAGGGCTTTTCCAGAACCCCCCTTCATCTTGAACTGAAGATCATCCTTTTCAATCCTTTTCAGCACATCCTCCTCCCCAGGAAGAGGATCCAATTGAGACATAATTCTGACTAAAGAATCAAACTCCTTTGGTAGCTTCTGAAGGATTAAGAGTGACAAACACTCAGGATCCATGTTAAGTCCTGATGACTTAAACTTGGCTATGCTAGACCTATCCTGTGCAACAAACTGTTTATAATTTGAATATTGTAACTCAAACAGTTTATTAAAAGCTATACCCTTCTGGTGAACAGAATCACCAGCATACTTGGACTTAAGCAACTTCCAAAGGATGCTGCCCCTCCTTCTCTCATCTTCCCTAAGAGTATTGGCAACCCATGTCACATTATTCTCATCAAGATGGATAAGGATGAGATGATAATACTTTTTCTCCACTTCTGAACTGATCAAAGTGTCATCTGCATCCATTATCTCCCAACAAAAGATGTTTTACAGCTCACCATCCATAAGGACAGCCCAAGCATTCTAATTCTGACTGTTCAGAAATATCTTGGTGGAGCTAACATCAGGGATAAAGGACATCTTCTTGGAAAACTTGAGATCTTTGAGTTTCTCCAGAGTAAGGTACAAGGGTCTAGATGGCTTGGAAGTAATGATGATTTTGGTACTGATAATGTGTTATAATTATGGCCAGCAATTAGCTTAGGCAAATGAGCAGTATTTAAAGCAAAAGAAATTGTGGAAACCTTGTGTAAATAATTGCTTGATGGGCTCTCACAAATGGGGCAACACGTTGGATGATATTGTTGATGAATTTGATTGGATGATGAATGGATGCTGGAAAACAGCAGGGAGAAGAGCTCCTTAAGTACAATAAATTGGCCTCTTGTGAGCACATGATACAACAAGCCATAAGGCAAATTTTCCGCCCCAAAAGAGCTCTGCAGTCTCTACAGGCCTTTTTACTGTGTTTGGGCTACATCAGCACACATGGCATCAGTCCCTGTACCCTTACAACCAGCCTATTCTGGTCCTTTCTGGTGTTTCCACCGCTGAAATGGCCCCTGTGCTGTTCAATTCCTGGCTGGTTGTCCGTTACAACCAGCCCTGTTACTTATCTTAGCATTTGTATAGTCCTGGCCCCTCATATGTGCCAGGTGGGAGCCAGGGTTCACCTGAGTCCGACCACAATCTCACCTGGGGGGGTGTAACCGGCGGACATGCCGTCCCCCCCCTCTTTCTCCCAAATCCCTGGAGGAGGCCATCAAATCCCCCTACCAGGGGCCCTGGGGGTTGGTACCCCCAGGGCGTTGCTACGGTAAGTGGGCTGGGTGGTGGTCAGGTCCCCTCAAGCCTGTTGCTCCACCCCCTTGGTAAAGGGGTGGGGAGAGCGCCCCTTTGATGGTGGGGGGGTGATCAAGTCCCCCCCCCATGACCATTCACCCCTTGCAACCGGTTGCTGGCTGGTTACAACCCACCAGCCCTCCCCCTCCCCCTTGCAATGGCAATTAAGGGGAGGGGAAGGATCCGGAACCACCAGCCCTGCAGCCTCCACCCAGCGCAGCAGCCGCAACAACGGCCCTGCGCGGGCTGTTGGGCCTCATAGACGGGCTGAAGGCAAAAAAAGCGGCCCCAAGAAGGCCGCAACACGGGCAGCGGCCCCAAGCGGGCTGCAACACGGGCAACAGCCCCAAGCAGGCCCCAATGGGGGTGGCAGCCCCAACCGGGCCCCAATGCGGGTGGCATCCCCTACTGGGCTGCAACACGGGCGGTGGCCCCAATGGGTGGCCCCAAGCCCAAAAACTAAGTAAAACATACTTTGGTGGGCCGGCCTGTCTGGCCAAGTATGTCCAAAATAAACCTTGGTCCCAATTATGCCCATACAAGCCCAACTGGCTGTATTTTCCCATATCACCCACCGGGCCCGTTAGGGCCCTTGTACTAATGAGCCTGCTTCACACGTTTTGAGGCCAGTTTCCCCACATCAGTGACATCTGCACAGGCACGTATGGTCCATGTGAGTTTCCAAAGGGCCGGAGAGGCCCATATTTGCATTGTATGTGGATTACACTTATACGTAGCACACGCTTAAGTGCATATGGTTTTTAACAAGGAATTTGGAAGATTTGGTGCAAATGAGAAAAAAAAACACTACTAGAAATCTAAAATTTAGAAAGGATATCCTTCAAAGTTCAAAATAAGGCTACAATTCAAGGGGAAGCCTCAAGGGTGAATTTTTCGATAAGGAAACTGAGACAAAACTCAATTGAAAGAATTGAAATCAGCAGAATTCAAGAATTTACAACATGAAATAAATGAGGAAAACATTGGAAGGAAAGGTCATTTACTTTTAAGGTAATCTAAAATTTATTTCAGATGAATAGATAAAACCTTAAGAAGTCCTGTGTAGGTAGTAAAATCAAAGGTGAAGAAAATGTAGAGAAATTCAAGACTGAATGAAATGACAACATTAAATTATAATATGGGTAATGAAAAATTTGACTGTGAATACAATGAAATTCAAGATAGATTCAATGAATTTAATGAAGGTAAAAAAGTGGACTGAGTCGTGGGCATGTAAGGATGTGGTGACTTTTCAAAAAATATTTGGAATGATTTACTAATAAAGGTTCAAAATATTGTTGGATGGTGGATGGTGACTGGAAATTGATTTGAGTGGCATTTAGGTTTGTGCAAGATTATTGTCTATTTGAAGATGGACGTTCAAGGGTTTGACCACAATTGCAATTAAATTGGAACTAGTAGTAATTTGTACTAAAAGGGGAAAGAGCAATTGAAAGTTCTTATTCAAGAACAAAGGAAAGAAGGTCTATTCAAAGACAAAAGCCAAAGCAGATTGAAATTCAATGTAACATGCTTTTGGTATTACACTTATGGACTGAAGTAGATGATACCTAGCAGAGGTTACTATGTTGTTGTGATGATAAAAATTAAAACAAGGGTATGGAGCTTGATTTTAAGCTGATAATAATTTAATAAATTATACTATCTACAAAGACCAATGAACTAGCAAACAACTTGACTGAAAAATGTTTATGAAGGAGCGTGATAACAAAGGAAAGAAAGTTGACAGAATCCCTACCCAGGGCACCTTCTCTAGTGTTGATACTGACAATTACAGGAAGGAAGATAAGTAAAGGAAGTGATGAAAAGAAAAAATAAAGAAAGAAATGGATCTGAAACAATAAAGAAGCAGCCAAAGATAAGAATGAGGAAATCAATAGACAGCAAGAATAGCAGACAGATATCTCACATCTGATCAGCCTGAGTGATCTGAGATTACCGTTTTATTTTGTTGGATAATGATTTTGTTCAAGCTTCTGATTTGGGCTGAGCAAGGAAAGGTTGAGAGTGATTGGGATGTACAGTTGCAGGAGCAGCAGGTAGTTCAGTTGAATGGATGGAGAAGGACAAGCAATTTCAAGGTGAGAGGGATGATTCAACGGAAATGGAAGTGAGGATAAGTGGGAATGTTGAGATGAGAAAAATGAATAACAGAGTGGAGGAGAGACAAGATGGGGATTGGGCTCAAAATCAGAGGGGAACCAAGTGAACTTATTCTCTCCATTTGAGGATTCCACACCACAAGTAAGGTGAGCGGTTGTGGAATCCTCAGATGAATTTGAAAATGACGATGCAGTATATAGAAGGTGAAAGCAAGTAGAAAAGATAGGAAACGGATGACTAAATGATGAGAGAGGAATGCCAACACTTGACACCTGCATGCAATATCTGTTCTTTATTACAGGAGTTTGGAATTTATTTTAGTGTGCTTTGGCTAAGAATTTAGAATGAAGGGTAGATTCTGGGGGTTTCATAAGTATTAAGTTTGATTCAGATGCAGTTTTGGTGTTTCCCATGTATGTTTGATCTATATATTTGGATTATCTATTGAGTTTTTAAGCTTTGAATTTTCTCATTTTGCAAAGACCATGATAATTTCCTTCTTTCCACATGCATTTTTCTTCCATAATTGGATTGCAAATAAATAGAATAGGTGATTATCATGAGTAACAGGATGATAAGAATGGGTTTGTGATTTATATTTTTGACTTTTCTTTTTTAACAGGGTCTGTTTCTGTGCCATTGAGACCTGCATGTCCTGAATGTATTTTGAGAAGGCATTTCTTGATGGTATTCCTGGTGATTCTTGTTTTAATTTGGGGATTTCCCTTGAGATTCACCCTGACCAAGGGGGGTGAATGTCACCCAGCCAAAACATGTAATAATAGGAGTAAGGAATTAGATTCATGTGGCAAAAATGAGAGAGGCCAAAACTGAACTAAATTCTGAAGTTATTAATAATATACATCAAATTTCAGGAAGAGGAATTGTTTTTAAAGGTAAAATGAGAAAATGATTGAATTATTTAAGCTCAGAAAGAAATAATTTATGAAAATAAATAACTGAGGAAAACATCTGGAGGAAAGTTCTGTCAATTTTAAGTTTTTCTACATTTTAATGAGCATGAATAAATTAAAGCTGTTTATGTTGTCTCTAGCAAGGAAAAGAAAAGGTTTAGAAGATTTAGTTAAATTCAAGAGTAAAAAAGATGACTAAATCAAGGCATAGACAAATTAGGATCAAAAACTTCCAATCAAAAATAAAATTGAATGCATGAGACGGTGTAATGGATGAAATGAAGGTGAAGAAATTGTTTATGAAAAGGCTTCAAAGAAAAGTGGAATGAATTCAGAAAGGGAAGAGAAAAAAAGAGGAAAGTGATGGAGAGAAATTTCAAACCTTCAAATAAAAGGCTCTAAGCCTATTTGGTAGGAGGAAGAATACAACAAGCATAAATCTGGGAGAGGTAAATGACATTTAATAGATAAATGAGTTCCAGTTTTAGAAAGATTGAGACAGGAGGATGTTTTAAATTATCAGAAACCAGGATGCAAGCTTCATGGACAAGAAGCCACACATGGGAGAAGATTCCTGGGTTCTGAAATGGAGCTGGTAAATAAAAGTTGTGGAAGTTTTTATTTGGAGTAGGTAGACCGGTGTGGTGGTCTTCTATGGAAGCAAGTTGGAATGGGCTGCATACTCAGCAGTAGCGGGGGGCTCAGAAGTGGCAGATGCTCAGAAATGGGTGCGGCTTTGCCGCAGTAAGCCATGCTTTGGGCTCAGAAGCAGTCAAGTGTGGCTTTGCATCTGGAGAAGCGGGGTGGATTGGATTGGATTGGACAATTGCTTGTTGCAAGACGCGCCAAACAGATTGCACGGATGTACCTTGGATATCCGGAATGGTGCATTGGGCGGATGCGGACATGTGTGGGGGGCTCTGAGTTGGGCTTGGGGCAAGGGCCCCTTCATGAGAAGGACAAACTGGGTGGATTTAACAGCAGGCGGGCAATACAGATGGATATGGGGTAAGGGGGTATGGGATATTGATCATGGGATGGGAAGGAAGGATTTGGTGGGGGCTAGGGTTCTGTACTTAGGGGTTGTATTTCATTATTCTTTCTTTCTTCTGGTTGTACTTTGGTTACGGTTGAGGGGGAGGTTAGTTAAACCGCACCTTCAACCTGGATGAAGAAGGGAGGCGGGGAAAATCACATTGGATCACATTGGAACATCATAGGTTTTGGAAGGATCTTTACTCTCATTTCTCTATCTCTCAGTCAAAGGGTGAAAGGTTGCACCCAGGGTTTACAGATTCCAGGGATCAATAACTTCAAAACTTTCAAACCATTCTAGGAGAAGTCCTCTTCTGAATTCCACATCTGGGGGTCTGGCTGGGAAGTAACCTTTTGTTCCTTGTCTCTTTAAACTAAAAAGTACAATGTCCAAGTACCACCCATTGACAGTTGCAGGGTCTTCTAACGTTATCCCCACTATCTTACTCCTCCTCCTCCTCCAGCTTCTTGGAAATGTCACGCTTTGCACTTAGGGATTGTTGTCTTCATCACTTTGACATGTCCTCTCCTCAGTACCATCTACCTCAGTCTAAAAAGGTGACACAAATAAAAGCACAACATCAATGGTGCAATTCACTATTTCCTCTGGCTTGCGCTGACCTTCCAATCTTGGCGACCAACTCAGTATATACTTGCAAACTTTGCGGTTAACTCCATACCGGTCGGCCATCCATTATGAGATCCAATCCCCTTCCCTGGCCAATCAACAGCTCGGACTTCCATCTTTGGTCATGCATTGTTTGTTAGTTTTCATCTACGTCTAACTAAGCCATCATTACTGTACAGTTTGCAATTGGACTTGTCCCTACCCTGCATACACTATTACCTCTCATTTGCATTACCTTCAACGTCACTCGCTCCTGTCCCAATTTGTCATACAATTGAAAGCTCAGATTCTATTGTCTCGCACTTACGCTATGACCTTGGATCCGTACTACTGCTTCATTTCCTATCCCGTTCCTGTCATTCATTGCCTCACCACTTCAACTGTAGTTAGCTCATCACCAGGTTGTATCTAGTCACTTCAGATTACCTTATAAGGGCTATCCCCTTGCCTGATGATTGTCTCCTCAGTTAGTTAATTTCATACGTTCTTGCATTTTGCTACAACCTAGTTATCACATTGTACTCAGGTTGAAGTTTCCTTCTTTGGAACACATTCCATCCCTCTTGCCGTTTGTTGAGTGGCATAACCAAGCTTGCACTTTGCAATTAAGTCTTGCTACTCCCACTTGCCCTTGCACTCAGCATTCCTTCACGCTCACAATCATCTAAGAATTGCCCTAAAGTACGTGGGGTGGTTGTGTGACAGTAAATTAACTCACTCAATTCATCTATTGTAGCTTGCCAACCTATAGTGGACTTCTTTTCTCAATGTCACGTACTCGCTCAACCGGGAACGCTTCCCTTGCCCCTTACAATGATGGGATTCATCAGGAAGGGAGAACCAGCGCTCCTCGGGCACAACAACCCTTCGATCCCGTTCCTCCTTCTAAATTGCCATCTGTTGAACCCCTTGATGATCCTTGGGCTCCTCCACGGGATGCTCCGACGCACCCTCTCACGGAATTCACAAATTCAGACTATTCTTCCAATGAAACCTTGACTTGTGGTAGACCAGGGGTTCGCACTACTGCTCCCAAACCTGATGCTCCAACCCTGCTTTCAACATTGATCCAGGCCCTCACTCATGGTGCCCAGCGATATAGTCCAAGTACTCCTAGCTTTCGCACTCCAGGCATGAAACAACCCAATCACTTTACGGGAGAACACCCTCATAAGCTTAGATCCTACCTACAGTCTTGTAAAATCATCTTTTCAAACGACTCCAACAATTTCCCTTCCAATAGAAATAAAGTTATAAATGCTTTGTCCTTCTTAGGAGGAAGAGCCTCGCAGTGGTTCAAACCGTACCTCAAACTTTTGTCCAACGACAGTCCCACTTGTATTCTCAACAACTGGTACAGGTTTGAGCAACAACTGTTCACCCTGTTTGGCGATCCCAATGAAGTTTGAAATGCCAAATATGAACTTAATAGTTTAATTATGAAGGAAAATAGTAGAGCTTCCGTTTATATTTCTCATTTTCAAAACTTGCAGTCTTGCATCCAGTGGAACGAGGCCGCTCTTCTATTCCATTTCCAAAAGGGTCTACCGGCACGCTTAATCAAACAGCTCGCAGTTGGGGGTCATAAGACAACCTTGCTTCAGCAGCTAATCAATTGAGTGATTGAGCTTGATAATGGCTATCATGACAAGAATTGCTCTTGGCAAAACAACCATGGAACGTCCACCTCAGCTCCAAGGGTGGAAGACTCCTCAAAGCAAAACACAAGGAACCCAAAACCATCCAAACCAACCCCAACTTTGAACTCCAACTCAAAAGGGAAAGCCTTTGCCGAAATTCCGAAGTTCTTGGACAAAGAAACCGGGATTCTTCGAAGCCAGGAACGGCTGCAAAGGCAAAATACCGGGCTGTGTATGTATTGTGGATGAAAACATGATGTTGAAAGCTGTGCGAAGCGCTTAGCGCGTGAAGCGGCTAAGCAGTCAAAAAATCAGCTTGTAGTTTTTCTGATACTTGCAAGGAAAACTACACATTATCTAAATCACCGCGAGTAAATCTTTGCACTTGCAAGTCACTAGGTGCTCCAAGTTCAAGATTTATCCTATTTCATTCCGACAACACTCCTTATCAAGTATTACTTGATTCCGGCGCTAATGTTTCCTTCATCAGTGAATCTTTTGCCACTTCCAAAAATCTTACGCGTTCCAAGATAGATAAATTTCCTATCTATTTAGTAAGTAGTGCAACTGAACCGTCTTATTGGGTTTCCCAAAGAGCAAAATGGACCTTTGCATTCTCCAATTTCCCCAGCTTTGAATGGGATTTATTTGTCTTGGCTATACCTGGAATGGATGATACCATTCTAGGCCATGATTTCCTAGTTTACTGGAATCCGGATGTGAATTGGCAAGAAGGAGTAATTAACCTTTGAACCTTGAACCCCCAGAACGCTAACCTTTCCATCAATAAAGAATTAAACATCCTACCTGACACTGTCATTGAGTGGATGACACTTTTCTTCCAGGAGATTTGCAATATCCTGACCTTCATTCCCAAATTCCATCTTCTGATTTAGGAGTTATTGCTTACCTATCCAGCTTACCTCTTTCCTGTTCCTTTGAAGTGAAACAGACACCAACCAAACGGTGTATTTTGAGCTCCCTAATCCTCTTGCACCATGCAAGCACCTCAAACCCGGTGCTCAAAGATGACGAGATTGAGTATTTAGAAATCATTTGAGAGTCTTTATCTTTGGTTTATCATGACTTTGCTGACGTCTTCTCAGCTGCAAAAGCAGATAAATTGCCTCCATCCCGTCCTTACAATCACAAGATCAAAAGTACTGGCCCACCTCCGGCACCAGGACCAGTCTACTCTCTCTTGACTCAAGAATCAATTGCGCTTCAAGACTACATTGCGGAAAATGTAGCAAAAGGATTTCTTCAACCAAGCAATTCAAATACCGGTTCACCTGTCCTATTTGTTCCAAAAAAGGAAGGCGGACTTTGCCTTTGTGTTGACTACAGGAAACTGAACCAGGTAACCCGGAAGAATGCCTACCCAGTACCGCCTATGTCACATCTCCTTACTCTCTTCCATGGAGCTTCTTATTTCTCAAAGTTAGACCTTCAAGGTGCCTATAAACTAATTTGAATTAAGGAAGTTCATGAGTATTTGACCGCAATGAGAACCCGGTTAGGCAGTTATGAGTATACTGTCATGCCTTTTGGCCTCTGTAACGCTCCTTCCACTTTTCAACATTTTGTCAACAACATTTTCTCCAATCTTGTAGGAAAATAACTTGTGGTATATCTCAATGATATACTAGTCTACTCAAGGAACCTTGAAGATCACATTGCACATGTGCCAGAGGTGCTGCAGCGACTTTGCAAGAATGACCTGTTTGCGAAAGCCTCTAAGTGCAAATTCCATTCCTCTTCTCTTCATTTTCTAGGTGTTGTAGTCTTGCAGCAAGGACTATTGATGGACCCAGCCAAGAGCAAACGCATATTGGACTGGCCCCCACCTTCTTCCTTTAAATCCCTTCAAGTTTTCCTTGGTTTCAGTAATTTATATAAAAGGTTTAGCCACGTTACGCCAAAAAAACAGTGAATCTTACAACCTTCTTCAAAAAGACACTCCTTTTTTTTTACCAAACAAGCTGCTTTGAAGTTCAAAGCTCTGAAGAAAGCGTTCACCACTGCTCCAATACTCACTCACTTCAACAAGCTTGCTTGCACTATTGTTGAAACAGACGCAAGCAACTATGCAATTGCAGGAGTAATCTCACAGTTCTCTTCCTCCACTTCTCTCTTTCACCCCGTAGCTTTAGAGTCTTGCAAATTGCTCGCTGCAGAGCTTAACTATGAGATGCATGACAAGGAACTTCTTGCAATTGTTTATTGCTTGAATAAATGGCGTTCATACCTTTTGAGCCTTAGGGAATCCTTTGAAGTTTTAACTGATCATAATTCTTTAAAGTATTTCATGAGCTCAAACGTCCTCACATGTAGACAGGCACAATGGGCCGAATACCTCTCTGAGTTCCACTTTACAATCATGTACCGTCCTGGGAAACAAGCGGTATTTCCTGATGCTTTATCACGTTGGGACAACGTTTACCCAGGGGGGGGGAGCACCATTGCCGAAAACAACCCTGAAAACGTTAGGACACTCTTCTCAACCCAATCTGCCCAACTCAGTTTGATCATTGCTCACTTACAAGATTTGGCTTCCAAAATCCAACAAGCTCAACGCGACGACCCCAAGTGCATCGAACTTTGCAAAAGTGCGAACTTATTAGATAGTAGTTACAGTATTGATGATAATGACTTTTTACTCTATGATAATTGTATAGTAGTACCAGATAATTCTTGCATTAAGTTCAATATCTTCAAGTCACAGAAATATTCTCCGCTTGCTGGTCATCATGGGCAGGATAAAACCTACCAATTGATTGCACAAGACTTCAACTGGCCTGGTATGACAAAAGAAGTAAAATACTATGTTAGCGCATGCTATGATTGCAATTGTAACAAGTCCTCAAAACACCAGAAGTATGGGCTGCTCCAGTGACTTCCAATTCCACCTCATCCTAGGCACTTGCTTTCTATGGATTTCATCTCTCAATTACCTTCTTCTAGTGGATATGATGGTATTCTAGTAATAGTAGATTGCTTCTCAAAGATGGCTTTATTTTTGCGCAGTAATGTGACGGCCTCTTCAGAAGAATTAGCTAAATTGTTCATAGAATATGTATTTTTGAAACATGGTCTCCCTGATAATATAGTTAGTGATTGTGGATCTCTGTTTGTCTCAAGCTTCTGGACCTTGCTATGCCAACATTTGAAGATCACTTGCAATTTATCAACGGCTTACCACCCAGAAACGGATGGGCAAACCAAGCAAGTTAATCAGATTCTTGAACAATATCTTTGAATTTATGTTGCCTTTCAACAAGACAACTGCTTGCAATGGCTCCCACTAGCCGAATTCGCCTACAACAACTCCACTCATTCCTCCACCAAACAGTTGCCCTTCCAAACTCTTTATGGTAGAAACCCAACTTTGTCTTCCCTTCACGTAGCACCTTCTCAACCTGCTACCAATTACCTTGAACAAATTCAATCCCTTCAATTGCAACTTCAAACCAACCTCAAAGAAGTGAACCAGCGCTATAAGGAGCAAGCAGACCGATCTCGCACTTTGGCTCCAACCTTTGCAGTAGGTGATCAAGTATGGCTCAATGCTCGCAACATTCGCAGCACTCGCCCAACTCGCAAACTTTCTAAAAGAAAGCTTGGTACCTTTAAAGTAGATTCAGTCATCTCCCCTAACACCTTTAAACTTACTTTACCTGCAAAATGGAAAGGTATCCACCCAGTCTTTCATGTGTCTCTCCTAGAGCCAGCTCAAGTCCTATACCCGGGCAAGACTCATCCCCCTCCTGAACCGGTCACTGTCCTCAATCATCGAGTGGGAAGTAAGCCATATTCTGGATTCCAGGATACGCAAAGGAAAACTTCAATACCTCATCAAATGGTCTCGCTTCCTGTCCAACAAAGATTGCACCTTGTGAGAACCAGCCCATCACCTTCACAATTCACCCAATCTTATTCAAGACTTCAATGCAAGCTACCCTTGCAAACCTCAACAACCATAATTCTATCCCATCCAATCCCATTCCATTCCATTCCACATTTCATCCCATCAAATCCCATTCCATTCCATTCCACATTTTATCTTATTCAATCCCATTTCATCTCACATTGTATCTCATCCAATCCCATTCCATTCCATATTCCATCTCATCTAACCCCATTTTATTTCACACCATAATTCCATCAGTTAAATCATCCATCTCACTGTGTTATTCCTTTTTCTCATTTACCTTTCATTTTTACTAAATAAAATTCCATTCCTTATTAATAATAATAAAAAACATTCTATTCATAATTTAAAAAAAAAAGAGAATATATATTACAAAGTTTCCTTTACTTCCTTCTCCGCATCCTCCAAATTTTCAGTCAATTTTGCAACCATGGACCAAAAAGTATCCAGGTATCAATTGTTGATTAGTGCGGACATTCTTTGTAGAACTAGCACTTCCGTTACAATATGCCTCTTGAAGATTTCCTTGCACCTTGCAATCCAAGCTAGCTTTGGCTGAGCATTCCATCCACCTTCCTCCAAGAGCTCTTTTTAATCTCTCTTCCTGTGGCCTCCCAACGTGCCTTCTCCAATATCGTCCGTCAGCCGCCTCGCATCCGTTTCAACCTGCCCTACGACTTGCACCGGATCCGCTTGGCCTTGGCCCTCCATTTCTTCCATTCCATCCACTCCATCCCTTCCATCTCCTTCATTTCCTTCTCCTAATTGATCCGCTCCTTCTCTCCCTCCATTTCCCAATTCTCCTTCCTCTTTGTTTCCTTCCTCCTCCCTTGCTTCCTTGGTTATGACTCCTACCGGTTCCATACCGGGCACTTTGCCTTGCACCTTGGCATTCATCTGGGCCCCCAGGAGTTCAGTCAGCGGTCCCCAGTAAGGTGGTGGTGGTGGTGGTGTGTTTGTAGTATATCTTTGGAAAAGGGGCAACACTAGCAAAACAAGCAAAATTAGTTACTATTTTATGATCATTAGTCAGTCCAGCTTAGTACTCACAAGGAACTCGAGTCCCCAATTATTCAATCTCCGGCAACGGTGGTATCTTGCAGTTAACCCTTGGCGCGGACCTACAACTTTGCATCTCCCTTGATGACTCCGTGGGACCCTCAACAGTCAACTCAACATTTATAGGGAAATTACATGCCACTTTGCAAAGGCAACATTGCTTGCACTTGCCTCAAAGGCCTCGGACGGCAGTACTAGGAACACATCCCTTGTTTTGGCAAATACAGTTTTCGCAACAGAGGGACAACAATGACAACATCTTATATAAATTATAAATCTATTGATTAATAAATTAAATAATGTGAAAGGGTATACAGTAATTTTTAACAACTTGAATTTGATGGGAAAATTTATCTGAGGGCTTTCAGGAGCTCACATCTTTATACCTGGGCAACTGTGACGCTTTGCACTTAGGTATTATTGTCTTCATCACTTGGACATGTCCTCTTCTCAGTAACATCTACCTCAGTCTAAAAGTGTGACATAAATAAAAGCACAACATCAATGGTGAAATCCACTATTTCCTCTGGCTTGCGCTGACCTTCCAATCTTGGCGACCAACTCAGTATATACTTGCAAGCTTCGCGGTTAAATCCATACCGGTTGGCCATCCATTATGAGATCCAATCTCCTTCCCTGGCCAATCAACAGTCTTGGACTTCCATCTTCGGTCATGCACTGTTTGTTAGTTTGCATCTACGTCTAACTAAGCCATCATTACTGTACGGTTTGCAATTGGACTAGTCCCTACCCTGCATACACTATTACTTCTAATTTGCATTACCTTCAACATCACTTGCTTCTGTTCCAATTTTTCATACAATTGTACGCTCAGATTCTATTGTCTTGCACTTAGGCTATGACCTTGGATAATGCACTACTGCTTCATTTCCTATCCCGTTCCTGTCATTCATTTCCTCACCGCTTCAACTGTAGTTAGCTCATCACCAGGTTGTATCTAGTCACTTTTGATTACCTTATAAGGGCTATCCCCTTGCCTGATGATTGTCTCCTCAGTTAGTCAATTACATACGTTCTCGCATTTTGCTACAACCTATTTATCACATTGGACTCAGGTTGAAGTTTCCTTCTTTGGAACACATTCCATCCCTCTTGCCGTTTGTTGAGTGGAATAACCAAGCTCGCACTTTGCAATTAATTCTTGCTACTCGCACTTGCCCTTGCACTCAGCATTGCTTTGCGCTCACAATCATCTAAGAATTGCCCTAAAGTACGTGGGGTGGTTTTGTGACAGGAAGAAACCCTTTTCAGGGGCAGGATACATTTTCCCTTGCTCCAACAACGGTGCCAATCACAAGCCCATTTTCATCAGGCCGCAGGACTATTGGCACATTTGGTTCAACACTGAGGAAGTTGAGCAATTCCTTGCGCAATACAAAGGAATTGCCAACATGGAAGGTGCAATGGGTTTGGTTAAGGCTAATCTCATTGTCCTTTTAATCAAGGAAAAAGTGAATCTTTGGGATGTGGAAGAGATTGAAGGGTAAAAGGAAATTGATTTGCCAAAACTGAAGGAAGAAATCTTGGAGCCATGGGAAGGCGCAAACCTTGGTTTTGGGAAAGAAATTTGAAGCAAGCTGCAGCAGAAGCAAGCACAAATGGTGTAGTCCAGACGCAGGCGCAATTGGGGGAGTATGTAGCAATGTTTGACTGGATCTATTGCTACCTGGCAAAGAAAAAGATGATATTGGGGAAGGAGGGCGGTATTAAGAGGGCGTTTTTGGGAGAACTTGGTCCTTCACTCCACAGGCGGGTGCAGTGGCACTTGTACAACAGCAACTTGGTAAAGAGCTTTTTGGACGGGAGTATTGCGCTTCTTCCAGAAATGCTTATCATTCCTTGGGCGGTTAAAAGCAAGTTGGACTTGGAGGAAATGATGGAGGACAGGGAGAGGTTGTTCCTGACAGGGCCAAAGAAGTCTGCTTCCCACACCCTGGCAGCACCAATGCAGGCTCCGGTTGCAGGCCGCTCAAATACAGAACGCGCTCTGGCAACACCACTGACACCGGGTCCAGAGATTAGCAAGATGACAGAATTGATTAAGGATTTACGGATCTTCCTCAGTCAAATTCATCAGCACGGCACAATCCACCTCCTCACATTGGGGGACCGCTTCCACCGTTGAACCCCCCCGCCCCGTGGTTATGAAATTACTGCAGGGAAAAGGGGCATTGGCGGTGTGGTGCCCCATCCTGGACACCCTGGCCGCCTTAAGACCTCAATCCGTAAACTGTTGCTAAAACGTACCGCCCGGCTGAACAACTTATCCTCAGGCTCATCCAAACCATTCTTTACCCGCGCGCGCTGCGCTTCCATTATCCGCGTCGCGCGCCGCGCCGCGCCGCGCGCGTCGCGCTTCCTTTATCCGTGTTGCTTGTCATCTCCGCCGTTGTCATAGCACGTCCTCATCTTTGTCGTTGCGTGTCTTCATCTTTGTCGTTGCGCCTCCCAATCTCCTCATTGCTACTGTCGCGCGGAGCTCATCCATGATTTACTGAATCCATCCCGACCGCACCCGCAAGCATTTGGCAAATCCTTGGATCCATCAAACCTCCCATCGCACTTGATCTATCAGTCGTGGATCTCAAGGCTGTCAGGATTTACTCAACTTTCTCAAACCAATCTCCTATCTGCCCATCCGCGCTCTCATGGACTTCATCCGACACCTTTCCTGGGACTCTCCCACCCGCTTCCGCCTTTGGACAAGGGGTGGGTGACTGGTATTGTTACGCGCGCCCATCCACAGACCGACGCGAGTGACCACATGGTTGCCTTCCCTTTTCCGCTCTATTTGTAGAATCCGTTGTATATAGTCTAACAGGGCCTCCTGCCCATATAAGGAGGGGCTCTCCCCTGCCTTTTGGCCAAGCATCCATCATTGGGGGAGCATCAGAGAATCCAATCCATCCAATAAGACCTTCATTGTAATCAACTTATCTGTGGGCATCCTTCCCCACCTATCTGAGCCATTTATCCGGGTATATCTATGATCACCCCTTGATCCCTTGAGCCTCCATACTCAAACTCTGGCCCTTGTGACCTTGATCCTTATCACTGACCAATAGCCTTGCTGGTTGAAGAAGAATTCCTGTCTGTCTGAATTCTTGAGTGTGTTATACCACTCTGATCCCTTTTTCCGACCATACTGGTCTTGATCTCTCCTTGATCATCTTTCTGGAGCCAATCACGTTTGATTGAAGAGGTTTTATTAAGCTTAAAACCTGGAGTGTTATACCTCCCTTCTTCTTTAAGGTTGAATTTCGCCACGCTATTCTTGAGTCCCTTGAGAAGTGTTGGAATATTCTTGCCCAATGTGGAAACTTTTGGGAGCAACACCCCAGAAGTTGTCCTCAAGTTCTGGAAGTTATTGATCAAAGCGTCTGTAAGGAGATTGGATGCAGCCGTTCAAGAGAGAGAGAGGGAGAGAGAGAGAGAAATAATAAGATGAATTCCTTCCTTTCCAATCCAATCCAATCCAATGCCATAAAAAGTGATATCCTAGAGTGCAGTCCAGTCCGTGAAGTGAAGTGAAGTGCTTCCCCCCTCTACAACCCAGAGTTGAGAGCAAAGTATTTAAGTCCTCCCTCTCAACCCTAGCCTAAGTAAAACCACAAGTAAGCAAGAATGATGAAATACAACCCCTAAGCACAGAACCCTAGCCCAATCCTACCCCTCCATCCCTTGCCCCATAACCCATGCCCCTCAATATCAACGTACGCCCAGCTTGCCTGCCCGCGCCCGTCCACCCATCAACCCGTTCCAGGTATCCGCGTACCCGCGTGACCCAATCCGCGCGTCTTGCAATGCGCGGTCCGCCTGGTCCGCGCGAGCCGTCTGATCCGCGCAAGCTTTCCGATCCACGCAAGCCTTCCGACCCAAGCAAGCTTTCCAATCCACGCAAGCCTTCTGATCCGCGCAAGCTTTCCAATCCGCGCAAGCCTTCTGATCCGCGCAAGCCTTCCGATCCGCGCAAGCTTTCCGATCCGCGCAAGCATTCCGATCCGCGCAAGCTTTCCAATCCGCGCAAGCCTTCCGATCCGCGCAAGCTTTCAGATCCGCGCAAGCTTTCTGGTCCGCGCAATCCATTGTCTCCCGTCTCCAGGTGCAGAGCCCAACCCAACCGCTGCTGGGCCTACCTGACTGCTGCTGAGCCCGCAGCGCGGCTAGCTGCAACAAGGCCCTTCCCATTGATGAGCGCGCTGCCTGCAGCCCTTTCCTGACTCGCGTCCATAAAAGAGCACCACATCCCCCCCCAACTTGAGTTCTGTCCCCAGAGATCTCCCACCATCTCACCTTCTGTAGTTATCCTTTCTCCTTTGTATTTAGCGCCTATACACAAAAAAAAAAGACATACGTTGTGTGTGATTGAGTAGCCTTTGGGCTTGTGAGTCCCTGAGCAAGAATAAGGAATATCCCTGCCTTGGAGAGAGAAGATCAGCGCCAGTGAGAAGTCAGAAAAGGTGAGAAATCCGCGCCAGTGAGATTCTGAAGGTGAGAAATCCGCGCCAGTGAGATACTGAAGGTGAGAAATCCGCGCCAGTGAGAATATCCGCAAGAGTACATGGGTAGACAGAAAAGGAAGAATGAATAGATAAGAAGGAACAAGAGATTTTTTTTTTTTTTTTTTTTTTTTTTTTTGAGCCCGCGTCCTGCGTCCCAACTCCAACCTTCCACCCCGCGCTAGCTCCCCCCCAACTTTGCCGCTGTCCTCAGCCAACCGCGCCCCACCCATCGCCAGATCCGCAGAGCGTTGCCTCAACCAATCCCGCTGGGACCTTGTTTGCAAATTGTTGTCCCAGACCGCCTAGGTGCACCTCCCGCCGCCAAGACCCTCCTGCATTGTTTGAAATTTGAGCCCATCCGCGCGCAAAACCCAAACAAAAGCAAACACCCCCAGACGTCCTTACAACAACCCGCCGTGGAGGAGGAAAGAGGCTTTGAAACCCTTTCAATCCCAGCTCTCTTCTTCCCCACCCTGTCCACACAAAATCCTTTGCCCTTTGCCCTTCTTGCAGCCTTGTTCTCCCCTCCGGAGATTTCTGACCGCTCCCTGCTCGCCAGACCGCGCGTGACCACTTGACCCTTCCGCTCCGCCCCTCCGTCTGTCCATTCCGCGCCCGTCCTTTCCATTGCTGCCACTACCCTTTCCAAATGCGCGCTCCCTGCCACCAAAGAGGTCCAGCTCGGGTCGTGATTCTTCAACGCGTGGTCCGTCTCTTCCGCCGCCGCGTGTACCTTCTTTGCAAGATCGTCCACCTCTTGCCAATTCCCAGTCCGCACGGAGCATCCATTTCCCGTTCCGTTGTCCTCGCCCGCTTCCTGTCAGTAGGCCGCACCGGTTCCATCGAGTCCCGCTTCCCCAACACGTTCTTAGCCCCCACTGGGGAAACCAATTCCGCGTTTGAATCCACTTTCTGGTCCCTTTTTCCCGTCCGCCAATGGTCGTCGTCCTCCCCATTTGCGCACATGCGGGGCGCAGATGCGCTGGGAGACTGAATACTCTCCAGATAGGCCTCAAGGCCCCTTGCCACCTCTGCAAGTTTGCTAGCCCAAGAGATGGTTGCCGGTGGTGGGGCCGGAACATACTCTGCCCTGTAGTACTCCAGTTCAGCGTAGTCCATTTCCGCTTGCAACCGGGTCCCGTCGCGCGCGCCTGCCTTGTAGCCCAATTCCGCGGATGGCTTGAGATTGTCCTTCCAAAAGCGAGAACCGTGCCTCCCCCATCTTGCCAGCATGTCCTCCTTCAGTTCCGGCCAATCCAGGTTCAGGTAGCCATCCATCTCCTCCACATCCCGACGCGCTTCCATGTCCTTGATGAACAGGACAACGTGGCGCGCCTTCTCAAAATCCAAAACGCCTTCAGAGTCCGCGATTGTTTCATACCGCGATATGAATCGCTCCACTTCCGCAATGTTGAGTCAAATATGCGGGTAAATCCAAGGGGTAGCGCGGAAGCCGTGGGAGGAGGAAGGAAGAGAAGCGGCTGTTGGTAGCATCCTTGAGTACCTTTGAGAGACTTTGACAAAAGATTGTTCCCGGCCAGACCCCCAGATGTGGAAACTTTTGGGAGCAACACCCCAGAAGTCGTCCTCAAGTTCCGGAAGTCGTCCTCAAGTTCCGGAAGTTATTGATCAAAGCGTCTGTAAGGAGATTGGATGCAGCCGTTCAAGAGAGAGAGAGGGAGAGAGAGAGAGAAATAATAAGATGAATTCCTTCCTTTCCAATCCAATCCAATCCAATGCCATAAAAAGTGATATCCTAGAGTGCAGTCCAGTCCGTGAAGTGAAGTGAAGTGCTTCCCCCCTCTACAACCCAGAGTTGAGAGCAAAGTATTTAAGTCCTCCCTCTCAACCCTAACCTAAGTACAACCACAAGTAAGCAAGAATGATGAAATACAACCCCTAAGCACAGAACCCTAGCCCAATCCTACCCCTCCATCCCTTGCCCCATAACCCATTCCCCTCAATATCAACGTACGCCCAGCTTGCCTGCCCGCGCCCGTCCGCCCATCAACCCATTCCAGGTATCCCCGTACCCGCGTGACCCAATCCGCGCGTCTTGCAATGCGCGGTCCGCCTGGTCCGCGTGAGCCTTCCAATCCGCGCAAGCTTTCCGATCCATGCAAGCCTTCCGACCCAAGCAAGCTTTCCAATCCACGCAAGCCTTCTGATCCGCGCAAGCTTTACAATCCGCGCAAGCCTTCCAATCCGCGCAAGCTTTCCGATCCGCGCAAGCCTTCCAATCCGCGCAAGCTTTCCGATCCGCGCAAGCTTTCTGGTCTGCGCAATCCGTCGTCTCCCGTCTCCAGGTGCAGAGCCCAACCCAACCGCTGCTGGGCCTACCTGACTGCTGCTGAGCCCGCAGCGCGGCTAGCTGCGACAAGGCCCTTCCCATTGCTGAGCGCGCTGCCTGCAGCCCTTTCCTGACTCGCGTCCATAAAAGAGCACCACACCGAATTCGTTATTGATTTGCTTCTAGAGCTTCACAAACAAATTGCTTTTGTTTTGTTCAGCCTCCCACAGTTATCTGGTACCCTTCAAGCGCTTGATTGCGGAGATTTGGGCAGGTTCATTGAGAACCTGGAGGTTGGTTGGGATTGAGTTTATCTTTCCTAATCAGCTGCTGATGACCAGAGTTATTAGCTTTTGGGCGTTGTTACTTACAACTGCCTTGTTCTATTGAACTCTGAACAAACCTTGACTTATTTGTTCAAGTCTTTCCCTGCACCATCTTGCCTCAGATAGTGTTGTTTCCATCGCTACCGACAACTCTTATCCTCTTCCCTTAGTTTGATTTCTCATCCATAAGGTTCTGGACCTTGATTCCGGTTACATATAAATATTATTGTAACTCCTAGGAGGGCAGCCTAAACAGCACCTTTCCCCTCCACAAAACTGCCATGGCTTAGCACCGTTTGGAGTCTTACAGCGGTTGGGGTGCAATGAAATTACAAGGGACCTCCAGGCATGATTTGTTTGACCGGTGGGAATGGGATTCATGTTCCAGATGGGCCAGCGGATCTCCACCAAACCTGGGAATCCAACAGTCACGGCGCAAGTGCATGCGCAAGGTCAGGATTTGGGTGTAAGTTCTCAAGCTTTTCTTGGGATTGTCACCGGTCCCGGGGTATGGAAACCAGCCCGCATGGAAGCGGAAGTGAGGGTACTACCAACCCAGGAACTGGTGGTGGTGGAAAGGATGGATGTGGATGCAAAGGAATGGGTACCACTGGAAGCTCCTTAGCTAATTGCGCGCGTTCCATAAATGGATGGACGGCTGGTGAATACGGCGGGGAAGAAGAAGGCTGTGGAAATTGTGCACAGAGTGATGGGGAATGAAAAAAATATTCCCTTGCCCTTGAAGGAGTTGGCGGCAGTGTTGCTGGTGGTAGTAGATGAGATGGTTCAATTGCTGAAGGATTGCTGACACAATAGGATCCCTCCAACGGTGCAGAAGGTGAACTTGGCTTGGGACAACTCAGAGCCCAACCTAGTGGGGATGAAATCTGTTTCAACTCCGCTGGCTTACGTTCTGATGAAGATTGCGGGAAAGAAGTTGTGGGCAATTGTGGATAGCAGTTCTATTTTGAACCTCCTTCCATCTAGATTGTTTGATTAATCAAAATTGGTTTGGAGGAAATGCGCAATGGGGCTTTGTGCGCTGAATGGAGGGGAATGTTGCGTGGATGGGGTTGTGGAGGAGGAAGAGGTTGAGGTTGAAAGGGTCCGTAAGCCACTTTCTTTCTATTGGTTGATTGGGGGGAGGCTATTCTAGGATGGCCATTCATGTTTGGGTTCCAAGCGCAAATGAAATTGATCCTGGGGTGGGGACCAAAGTGTTGATGGTGGGAGATTCAGTTGGCAGGCAATTTGAAACTACAATCTGAAATCAAGGGTTGGGGAATTGGATGCAGGATTTGGTGAGCAGAGAAGAGGAGGACCCCTGCGCAGAGTTGGTTTGCAAGGGTGGGCCGGAGGTGGATTTAAATTAGTTGGCCAAGGTTACCTCCCAGGGCAGGCTCTTTTTTTGTGCAGGCGGTTGACTAGCAAGGAGAAGGTGGGAAGTAGGGAAAAAGCACAGGACGCGTGGTTGCTCAAAGACTTACAGCCTGTTTGGATAGCGAGAGGGATGAAAACGCGGATCCTCCTTCCAAGGACAAGCCCACGCAGGCTTTGCGTCTGGAGGAGTAAAAAATTTCAGACCCCTGGGGACAGCAGCAAAGTTGGGGGCAAACAATGGATGAATAGGGGATGTGATTGGATTTGGTGAGGGGGTATCTAGCCAGTTCACAGCTGGAACAACTAGAGGCCCCAGAATATTTTTTTTGTATTTCCTTGTCTCTGGAATAGCTTTTTGTGATGATTGCAAGCTAGGGTATGGTTTCTCTTAAGGTATGGGCACAGCAAAAAGGTGGGTCTGCAGACGCAAGGACAAGCCCCACATTCTTGAAACAAACGCAAGAAAAATTTCCAACCAATGATTCAAGGAACTAGGAAAGCGCGTGACACGGAACAAATGTGGGTCAAAAAGCAAGGCATGGGCTTGGAAATGTTTGGTGCTCAAAAAAAAAAAACTCTTTACGTTTTCTTTGGTTATCTTATGGATGGAAGGTATGAATGGGTTTGGAAGATACTTTTTCTCTCTCTCAAGGATGTGTGCGCGGCTTGTTTTCTTTGTGCTCTCTCTGTTCTGGAAATAGGTATGGGGAACTTTGTGGAAGTTTGTCTGGGGTGGTCCAGGTACTCTTAGCAGATACTCTCAGTGGCACAGATTTTCTCACTCTTAGCTGATACTTTCAGTGGTGCGGATTTTCCTCACTCTTGTGGATTGCTCTCAAAGCGCAGATATTGCGCACCTCTCTTATTTCTCTCAAAATTCTCACAAGACCAAAGGCTAATTAAGATGGCACAGCAAAAGTCCTTCATTTTTGAAAATAGGTGCGGGGATGGAAACAAGTTGGAAGAAATAAAGAAAGGAGGGGCAATCTGCCTACAGAGGCCAAGTCCTCATCAATTCCTCTGCCTCCGCGCAAGCTTCTGCGGCTAGGGATCAGAAGGCAGCCAAAAATTTGCATTGTGCATTGGTGAGGTGCGGGTGGGGGACCCCTAGAAAACTCCGGAGTAGCTCTTCTGTGTCATTCACCTTAGCGTCAAGAATTGCCAAGGGAAGTGCTGGAATCAAGGGGATTTCCGGGATTTTGGGAGTGGTGGCCGGAGGGGTTACAGCTGCTGCGGGTTTGGGTGACAATTCAATAACCACTGGAGTTGGCGCGCGCGCAGGTTCCAGAAACAACCTAGGCACTGGTGACAGAGACAGCAGCAGAGGAGCAGGTCTTGGGGGAATTCAGGGACGCAGTGGTGGTGGAGGAGGAGCAGGAGCAGGAGGATGCGGTGGTGGTGGGTGAGGGGCGGCCGGACGGTCAAAGATTCTTGGGTCTGTTTCTGGTACATTCATCTGTACCCATGCACCCCACTTGTGGGAGGCGTTTTGATAGGCCAAAAAGTCAGGAAAGTCCTGGCTCCGTGGCGGTCCAGCCCAACATAATGGTGAGCTCAATTCATGGCTCTCCCTCAAAGGAGATTTTTGAGCGGCGCGTTGCTGCCGGTTGCAAGGTGAGCCGGGCGGGGTCCACTTTTTGCTTGAAACCTCCTTGCCACTTGAGAACACAAAGGAGTCGCGCTGTGTCCTCTTGCGCGGGAAACCTTGAGGACGGTTGTGATGCATTCCATCAGACAAGGAGCAGGCGCAGTGTCCGGCTTGGCACAGAAAAAAGGCGGGCAGGCCTGGAAGGATATGGCAAGAGAGGCTTTTATGGCTGCAATAAGTGCAGGAAATGTTTGGATGAAGAGGGGTGGATGGGTTGCTTTGTTGTATTTGGTGTGATGAATTGGTCCAAAGGGGAAGGTGGGGGTAGCAGAGATTATATTTGTGGATCTCTGGGGACAGGACTCAAGTTGAGGGGGGATGTGGTGGTCTTTTATGGACACAAGTTTGAATGTGCTGCTTGCTGCTCGCTCAGCAGTAGCGGAAGTCTCAGCAGTGGCAGAGGCTCAGCAATGGGTGGCTCAGCAGTTGCGGCGCACTCAGCAATGGGTGCAGATTTGCCACAGAAAGCTGTGCTGCGGGCTCAGCAGCAGTCAAGTTGGGCTCAGCATTGAGAGACGCGGGGGGATTGGATTGGATTGGATGGATTGCGCATTGCAAGACAGGCCAATCAGATCACAGGGATGTAACTTGGATATCTGGAATGGCGCATTGGGCGGATGCCAACATGTGCGGGGGGCTCCAAGTTGGGCTTGTTGCAAGGGCTGCATAATGAGAAGGAGAAACCAGGTGGATGTAATGGAAGGCGGGAAATATGGATGGATATGGGGTAAGGGTGTATGGGATATGGATCATGGGATGGGAAGGAAGCTTTGGGTTGGGGATGGGGTTCTGTACTTAGGGGTTTTATTTCATTATTCTTGCTTGCTTCTGGTTTTCCTTAGGTTAGGGTTGAGGGGGAGGTTAGTTAAACTGCACCTTCAACACGGATGAAGAATGGAGGGGGGGAACATCACAGAGGATTACATTGGATCATCAAAGGTTTTGGAAGGATCTTTACTCTCATTTCTCTATCTCTCATTCAAATGGTGAAAATTTGTACTCAGGGTTTACAGAAACAAGGGATAAATAACTTCTGAACTTGGGAACCATTCTAGGAGAAGTCCTCTTCTGAATTACACACTGGAAAGATGCCTGCATGCATCATTTGGAGGAGTCTGCATAAAGATAAAAAAATGCATAAAGATGAAATGAATAGTATAAAATAAAATGAAAATAAGTATATTTGAATTATCTCAGCTTGCTAATATGTACAGAAAAACCTCTCAAAGTAACAGAAATATTAAATAAAAAAAAGTAAATAATAATATCAAATTCAACTTAAGAAGGATTAAGAAATCCATAAATATTATTTCAGAAATAGATCCTCCACCCAAAAGTAGGTAGGGTCACTCCCTGACCTCACCCTTGAAATCCAACTCCTTATATTTTAAATAATTGAAGAAAGAAAAGACCAAAACACCACAGCATCACTATGGGACTTTTTGGCCAACTTAGTATTTCACACAAATTTTCACGTACAGGTTTCAAACCTAAAATTAAGTCAGAATTGAGTTGTTGTGTATATTTTAGGAGTTACACGCGGAAATGAGTTCTGTCACAATTCCCGCACGCATTCCAGCATCCTGACATAACCCTTCCATACAAGTAACATCAAACTCCCCCATACTGAAGTCCCGCGCGCAGCCTATTCTGAAACTCACGCAGTCAATTCTGCCACGGACGCAGCTGATCCTACCCTGTGCGCATCTGAATGGACTGATCCCTCCGTCAGGATCAGTCGTGACTAATCTGGCAAACAGCTACTGCTCATAAGAGCTAAAACTCAATCAGGATTATCTGGTATATGTAATAAAGTTACACATGCATGATGATAGTCTAAAAACTTTAAAACTTTAATAAAATTAAGAAAAAAAAACTATTCTTCAAGTTTTTTTAATAATAAACCTAATATTGAGGATTACCACGTGAAACCCTGATGCTGATCTTTGAAGACCACGAAACACTACAAGGAGTGGCTGTAAAAATTATTAAAAATTACCTACGTTATCAGAAGATAATGAAAATTCAACAAATATCCATATCTTTCTACTTTAAACCAATATCATCAATACAAATAGAGGATAAGTGCAGAAATAACAAATTACGCCATTAAAAGATCAACAGATCCTGTGGTTAAAAAAGTGCATAAAACCAGCAGATATGAGGACAGTTGATTGACAGCACCAAGTGGACATGCTGACCCTTCTGTGACTGACTTGCTATCCTCAGCCAATGAGCAGGACCCTCTCTATGTTCCCTGATCAGCTCATAATCACCCCAAAAGGTATTTATACAGACCTCTTTGGATCTACTATTCATCATCAGTTTACCAGGAATTATTATAATAAATCAGACACCGTGTCTTTTTTAGGCAAGTGCTTATAAAGAGATAAGCAAGTGATTTATGACCTATTCTGTAGTAGTATTATTTATTTCTCAAAAACCAATCAACCCATTGAAGTTAGTCAAGCAAATCCACCCCATTTGCTCTGAAAACCTTCCTATCATTGCAGGATTTTTATGGTGAAGTACTATGATTAAGTGTTTCCCTTCCTGCCTTGGCCATTGTGATGTTTTTCCTGGCCATATAAGTGGATAAGTTCTTATAAGGCACCCATCATTTATTCCAAGGTTCATAAACTGCTTAAGGAGGCCCCTTGAAGAGAGGTTGTCTTTCTATAAAAATCCCCAGTATTATAATACTTTGGCCCCTCTTTTTATAAAAAATTGAAAACCCTTTTAATCAAAACAATTAAACATTGCACCAGATCTTAACAAATTTATTATTTGTGATTTTTAAGTTTTTATCATTGGAGTACTATTATTATAATTATTCCAGTAAATTCAATCACTCTCTGTAGCTAAAGGACTGAAATGTTCCTGGTATCAGAGAGCTGACAAATGGATATGCAACAAGAAGCTGAAGGTGTTGGGAATACTTCAAAAAAAAGAAGACTGAGTCCTTGTTATGAGAAAAGAATTGACAAATTTTTGAAAGTATTTGGTGTTGAAAGGAAATCTCCCTACCATTCCCTCTTCCACCCATTGAGCTATTTGAAGTTACTGTGACCTAAATGCCACATGAATAATCCAAAATCTATCAATCTGGTCCCATCTCATATCCATTACAATCACCACTCCTCTCCCACTCTCCCTCTTGATCTATTCCCTACTCCTATTTCCATTCTCCTTCTCACCCCAACTCCATCTCTAATTTCCATGAAAAACACCCCAATGCAATCTCCCATAACAATCAATCTCCATTCACCATTACCACCATCATCATTTGATAAAACATTGAAATCAAAAGACAACCCTTTTTCCAATCTCACTTCACCTCACACTGTCAGCTTTCTACTTGCACAGAGCAACCTGTCAAAGTAGATTAAAAAAAGAAGTAAATCATAGGAATGAAATGAGTGTGAAATCCTGAAATATTTTGAAAAATATGGATTCTCCACCCAAAATAAGGTGGGGTCACTCACTGACCCCACCATTGAATTCCAACTTGTTACATTTTATAAATATTTTTAAAAGAAAATGACCAAAAGAACATGGCACCACCATGGCGCTTTATGGAAATTTTTAATATTTCACATGTAATGTAATGTACAGGTTTCACTCAAAAAATTCACTCAGAATTAAGTTTTTGTGTATATTTTAGCAGTTACAGGTGGATTTTTGCTGTGTCACAATTCCTGTGCGCAACCCCGCATCCATACAGAAAGGATACACAGGCCTGAAACTCAATATGTAGGCTCCTGTCAAGAAAACCACATGAAAAATGACGGCTGGCTGCAGATGATGGATTCCCCCCGCAGCTATCAAACCTGCGCGCGTCACAAACAACTGCACCAATCCTGACAGCCAAGTACCACAGGAACATGCTACAACCTGCATACATACATCATGCATATGTAACAACCTGACTGATGGATAGAGGGATGTCTCAAACCTATGAATATTGGAAAGAAAGGTTGAACTTCAAAGGATAAAGCAAATAAATTAAGGGCAACATTAATGAAGTTTTTCATGTTTTAGAGACTTTTGTGAGATCATATAAATAAAGTAGAAAATAGATTTCTGGAAGTCCTTGAAGGGTAATTTTGTATTACTTCTACTCCTTTAGATTATTAGTAAGACTAAGAGTGGTTTTGAATTTCCTGCCTTTCTAGTACTAACGTAAGTCTGAAAAATAATTTATTTAAGTTGATGGCTGGTTTCTTTGAGACTTCATATATGTCTCAGATCAGACCTAGATTAATTATTTAAATGTTTATTGGTAGGAGTTTTTGAAGAAGAGACCAAATGTATTGGGTTATTGGTTATTTATTGATAAGATATATTTGATATTAACAAATATCCCAATATTAAAGTGATCAAGGTTTTAAAAAAGGGATGGTTCAGGAGAGGACCCAAGGGTGGGTTTACCCACAGGGGCCTGGGTAAAGGAAATTTTAGTGGTTTCTTTTTGTTTTGCTCTCTTTCTTTGTAAGGGCTATTTATTTATTAAGGGGTGGTTTTTCTTTAATCTGGTGCTGAATATTTAGGTCACAGAAGAACCCTTATTAAAACACCTGTTTGGTGGTTTAATTGTTTAAATATGGGTAATAACTTGGATTTTGATTTCTTGTTTCCTTCTATAACTGATTCACCAGTAATATTTATCTGGGTAGGTACCACAGATGGTTAGTATGGATTGAGCTGGGAGGGATAATGGTATGGTGGTGATGGATTATTGAGTGGCCTGTGAGGGCCTAGAGGTAGATGATTGGCCTGTGAGGTCATGTGAGAGAATGGGGTTACAACCTGGATTGGGCAGAGAGGCCCTCCTTAAATAGAAACTATGGTACTCAGGGGATGCTCAAGGCTGCCCCTGAGGGTACCCTTGGGCTTCCCCTGCTACAGTGGGATACAGGTACATGAGAAATTTTAGCTGGTTGGAAAAAGACACTGCATGAAACTGAGGCAATTCTGCTGGTTAGACAAAAGACAATGCATGAAACTGAGGCAATTTGGCTGGTTGGAAAAAAATTGTACAGGATTTTAATGCCTGCACAGCCTTTCATAAATTGCTCTGAGGTGCTGATAAGGTTGGTCTGATGCTGGTTGTTTATTTGGTACTGACTGTTCTTCCTGCATGTATTGCTGTGCATTCACTGGTGGTTTATTTGGTGCTTTTTGCTTCTGACTTCATGGATTTCTGTGCATTAATGGTGGTTTGTTTGCTGCTGGATGGCCTTGAATTCCTCCATATATTGCCGGGTAGGCCTGTGTTACTTGTACTGGTAGTTCGTTTTGCATCACATCCTACTGCTGCATAAATTTCTGTGTTGTGCTGTGGTTGTTTGGTACTGCATAGTTCTGGATGCCTGCATGTACTGCTGGGTAGTCCTGTGGTACTTGTACTTGTGGTTTTTTTGGTATCACATTCTTCTGACTACATAATTTGCTGTGTTCTGCTGGTGGTTGTTGGTACTGGTACTTTTTTTGGCATCCAATTCTACTGGCTGCATATATTGCTGTCTGGTTCTGGGATGGGTTTTTCCTGGTAGTTTTTTTGGTTCTGGCTGAGACTGGTCCCAATTTCTCCCGCCTGAAATTTTCCACTTATAAGAGGCACTTGGAGACCTTTAACCAAGAATACTTTTTGCAAGCAGATCTGAATTCCAAGCTCAGTAAGGACCAAAATGGGACATTCTCCAAGTGTTCTTTGAAAAACAGAATTATTTTTGCACTAAGAACCACAATATTTGTAATATTAAAGGACATGAAATGATCCTTACCTAAACTATCAAATCCCCTTACCCACCTAACCCCAGGAGACCTGCTTATCCTTCTGGCCCAATATCAATAGCTGCCCTGGAAACTCACATTCAGGAATTTATTGGAATACAATTCTTAAAGAAATTGGGAAATAATTAACAGGTATATGTTACTACACCAGTGATAATAGCCTGGCACAAGACCAGTCAAGAATGGTTGGAGACTGTAGAATAATGAACAATTACACTCAAGCAGACTATTAAACTATCCCTAGGATTGATCATGCTCTCCAGAATCTCCCAAAGGCTAATTTTATCACTACTATGAATCTGCTGAAAGGATTCTAACAGATTCCTATCAGCCCTGATAGAAGGAAGCTCACTAGGATTATATGCCATCTAGGTATATATGAGTACTTGAGGATACCCTTTTCAATCAAGAATGCTCACTCCCACTTCCAAAGAATGACGGATGCAGTACTAGGCCAGTTTACTAGGCAAGGCTGAAGGATGGTATAAATTGATGATTTCATTATTTAAACTGATGAATGGACAACCCATATGGAGAAAGGAAGTCTTTTTCTGAAAAAAATCTCTGCAGTAGGATGGAAATTATCTATGAATAAGTGCAACTTTGGATAGGGAGAAGTCAAAGCCTTAGGACATATATTATCTGGCTTGACCCTCACAGCTAATCAAAGGAAGATATCTGCTGTTATGAACAGACCAATGCCCCAGAACAAGGCTGAAATTTTGTCTTGCATCAGCTTCTGCAGCTACTAAAAAAGTACTTACCCAAATTTGCATTTCTGACCAAGTGTTTGTATGAAATTTGCAAAAACAACACCCTATTTGAGATGACTCATGAAAGAGTAAATAATTATGAGGAACTCAAAGTAGATATTACCACATCCCCTGTGTTAATCCAACCTGATTACAGCAAACCCTTCAAGCAATCCATAGATGCTAGCATGTACCAATTACGCTCTTCCCTACACCAAGAATTCATAGAAGATGACAAATGAGTGGAGAAAACTATACTCCTCATATCCATAAAAGTTAAGGATGCTGAGAAAAGGTACTGTGAAAGCCAGATGGAATGTCTTTCTGTAGTTAGGACTCTGCAAAAACTCCATTATTATTTAGGGGGGACCAATTTTACATTAATCAATGATTTTAATGCCTTCAGAACTCTAATGAATATGAAGACTCCTAGCAGGCACATATTAAGGTGGCAGATAGCCATACAACAGGATAGAGGAAAGATGACCATATTTCACCAAGCTTGAGCTAAACCTCAGAATGCTCATAGCTTAAGCAGGAATTCTCCACCCAATGTTCCAAGAAATCCTGCTCATGATCCAGAGGAAAATGACATATTTCCCATACTTAAAATGAACATGTTTGATATTGAAGCCCCTATTCTAGGAACTCACATTTGTGGAATGGATTATTCCTTGTTCAACTGATTCAAATAAGCTTACAACTCTCAAATGAAGACTCTGATCACCATTATGGAAATTACTTCACCACCATCTGAACTAATCAACAGTCTACCTGAACCTCTTCTAAATAATTACAAAGCTGGAAGATTCACCATATGGGATGGCCTAGTATACTACAGGAATCAAAATTCAAGTGTCATAGTCCTGGCTAAGGAAAATAATATCTAGCATATCCTAGCTGAGTTTCATGAGAAATAATCATATTTTAATTTTTATACTGACAGAAACCTCAATAAATTCAAAAGGAATGCTTGGTGGATTAATTGGAGAGACTCTACAACCCAGTATGTTCCTAGTTGTGAGACTTGCCAGAAGTCTAATAGGACTACTGGAACAAGGTTTGGTCTCCTTCAAAATTATTAATGAAACCAAGAAAAGATTGGAGATTATCAACATGGACTTTGTAACAGGATTACCCCCTGGAGGAGCCTTTTCCTATAACTCAGTCCTAGTCATTGTAGATAGGTTTTCCAAGAAATCAAATTGTCTACCTAACCAAAAGGAGGATACTGCCATTTATGAAGCTTTGCTATTCTGGAATAGAATCTTAGCTGACGTAGTAGTTCATAAGATCATTATCAGTGATAGAGACCCCAATTTTACCTCTGAGTTTTGGAGAAACCTCCACAACATTTTAGGAACTACCATAGCCTTTTCTACAGCCTATAATCCCCAGAAAGATGGAATATCTGGAAGAATAATTCAGATCTTAAAAGATATGCTCAAAAGGTTCTGTTTTTTTGGTCTGGAATACAAGAATGTTGATGGCTAATGCCATGATTGGGTAAGTCTTCTAACAGCACTAGAAATGGCTTATAATAGTAGCAAACACTCCACTAATAATGAAGCACCCTATATCATGAAAAGAGGATGGATTCCTAAGTTGCCCACAACAACCTCAACCAGCAGCTAACCAGTATTCATCAAACATAACTTGATTTCAAGAAAATGATAGATGAGGTCAACAAACATGCTTCTAAGTGTGTTCAAGATGCTGTTGGATATAACCAAAAGAGGTGGTAAAAAACTCATAAAGAACCTGATTTCAAAATTGGTGACCAAGTCTTAGTTTCTAACACCAATTTTACTAACCTAGCTGGAAATAGGAAACTTACACCTACCTTTTTTGGGCCATTTACTATCAAGAAGCTTCATGGGAAAAATTTGGTACAGGTATATTTAAGTGATGAATTTTCCAGGAAGCACCCAGTATTCTCAGTAAGCCTAATCAAAAACTTTTAACCAAAAGAAGGAGAGAACACTCCTTTACCAAAGATACCTGTGAAAGCTGACCCTGATAAAGGGAAAGGGAAAATTAGAAAGATACTTTCAGATAAAAAGGAAAGGATCAATGGAAAGAACTTAGACTTTACCTAGTCAGATAAAAACAAGAATCTGCTGACAAAGCTGAGTGGTTACCTGAAAAAAAATTCCAGATGGGCCTATACACCTAATAAATTACAGAGAAAATAAGAGATATTGAGGCCCCAAATGCTTTTCAGATATAGACATATCTTTGAGTGGGGAAATGTCAGCTTGCTACTTGCCCAGAGCCAACTGTAAAAGTAGATTTAAAATATAAAAAAATCATAAAAATAAAATGAGTGAGAAATCCTTAAATATTATTACAAATTTGGATTCCCATCTGAAATAAGGTTGTGTCACTTACTGACCCCAACATTGAATACTTATATTTTTGAGTAATTTTGCAAGAAAATTACCAAAACACCACAGAACCACCATGGCCCACTTCTTGCCCATTTTAATGTTTCAGATGCACTTTAATGTAGAGTTTTCACACCAAAAATCATGCAGAATTGAGTTGTGGTGTATATTTTAAAAGTTACAGGGGCACTTGTTTTGTTTCACAATTCCCACGGGTCAGCCCCGCATTCATACAGCAAGAGTAAAAAAGCCTGAAAATCAATATTTAGGCCCCTGTCAAGAAACCCGCATTCAAAATGACTGCTGGACATGGTGTGGTGTCATTATATAGCCTTGGATCAGGAACTGCGTAGTGGCTGGAGCTCTCAGAAATTTGTAGGTCAGGCTCAGAATTTGGGATGCTTGCGGTCTCAGCAGGGGCCACTGCTGGGTAAGCAGTAGGCTCCGCAGGGCTCAGCATACTGGGCGTGGGCTGGGCTTGATTGGATTTGGCTGGCCGCCGCCTGCTTGGACAATACAAACCTAGGAATTTAGCTGGCCTGACCAAGTTTGCTGGCGGTTAGTTTGGGGTGGTAAGAGCAGGTCAATAACAGGCCTATGTACGTGGGCAGATGCGTGGAAATCACGGGGCCCGCCGGGCAGATATGGAAAATTCTGGGGGCTCTGAGTATGCCGCGGCAGATGGCTTTTTCATGAGAAGGACAAACTGGGGGTGTGTGTAACAGTAGAAGGCTTGAGGTTTGGTGGTATGGGAATGGGTCAGGGTTAGGCTAGCGTTCTGCTTTCTAGGGGTTCTTTCTATTCTTTTTTGGACTATCATTGCGCTTGTAAATAGGTTAGAGTTGAAAGTGATGAAATCAAGACTGCGCTCTCAGCACCAGCTTGGGGCAAGATAATGTATCATAAGAACACGGATGTGGGAAAAATGGAAGGAAATATTTTTTTTTACTCTCTCTCTCTCTCTTTGAAGGATGCATTCTTATCCTTAAAGATGCTAGGACCATCAATTCCCCAACTTTGGAAGTAACCAGGCAATTCTACTCTTTCTTGTTTCAACAATGGATGATGGATTCCCGCACACAGCTTTCAAACCTGCACGCATCAAAAACAACTGCACCAATCCTGACAGCCAGGTACTGCAGGAACATGCTAAAACCAGAATGCATACATCATGCATATTTATCAACCTGAATGACCAATTCAAGGATGTATGAAACCTCTGAATATTGAATAAAAAGTGTGAAATTATAAGTATAAACCAAATAAATTAAGGGAAACAATGTCAAATCTTTATTAACCATGAAGCATACCACAAAGTTCACCTAAAAATTATTGAAAATCACCAAAATATGCATAGGATGGCTTAGAATCTAAAAATATCTACTTTTCCCCATGTAACTCAAAAGGAAGTAATAAAAAAAAAGAAATATTCCAGATCTGTGAAATTAATACAAAATAAAGAAATATGCCAGAATTTTGAAAATAACAAATTAAAATTTAGAAAGTTTCTCACAATTATTCCACATAGAAATATGGCACAAGCAGGGCTAGCAGGTTGAAAGAACTACAACTACCAGTGAAAATAGCCCTGGCCAGCGTGCTAGCCTCAGCCCACAAGCAAAAAGCTCTCTAAGTGCCCTGAGAAGGTCTTATTACCCCAAAAAGGTATATAAATAGCCCTTTTTGGATGATTTAAACCCCAGTAATTTTTAAGTAATCAATCCAGACCCCTTTTCATCCGTTATCAAGTTTTTATATAAGATAAAAAAGTTATTTATGGCCTCAGTCTGATATTATAACTGTGAATTCTAAACCCACCATTACTTCACTGAAGAATATCAACAAAATTCCCAATAATTGTTCTGAGGCCCTTTCAAACATGAATTTCTGAAAGAATTTTGGAGTTCCTGCTTAAATTATTAAGATATATCCTCCTTTCCTTCAGGAATAAGGGCTGTGAGACAGACAGTGCACCCATTCCACTTGAGTAAACCCCTCTTGAGTAAATCAATTAGGAACTCATTGTGCCAAGGTCTTTACATGGTTCAAAAGAGCCCCTTGAAGAGAGGCTGTTTTTATAAAGATCCCCTGTTTTCCGTTTTCATAAAGATCCCCTGTTTTCCATGAACTGTGGCCCCACTTGAATAATATATTTATATCATTTTAAACAAACCAACTACTCCAAACTTTGCACTTGATTTTAATCAATAATTTTGATAATTTTACATATTTTCTTGGAATTATTTTTATTCCAAAACCAATATCACTTGCTTTAGCTAAATTACTGAAAGGTTCCTGGTATGAGTGATCTGACACACACCAACATATTCTCAATGACCAACTCAAACAAACTGAATGCAACAAATTTACTCTGTTCAATCTTTATTTCATTCCTTTCTTTTTCCAGATGTCAGATACCTTTCTGATCAAAAAATTCACAACATTGGTCAAATTGAACTACAATTTCCAAAGATTTAACTAGATCTCTAATAGGATTTTCCTATTTCAACAATTAAATCCATACTTATGTCCTAAGTCCAGACTTTGAAAAAGACATAAATGCAATTAGGGTCTTTAAGAAAGGAAGCAACTATCAATTCCAAGAAGGAGAAATCTTTCCCTGAAATGAAAATGAAATATTGAGAGACTTAGAAAAGGAATTATCAGAAGCTCAAAAATTCCCAAAAATTGGAGGAACCAAAGAAGGAGCAAGAAAAAATAATGCAGAAGCATTGTCATAGACTCAAAAATGGGAAGCCTGGACACCACTGGAAGTGAAAATGAAGGAATCCCAATGGGGAACAAGAATATCACCAAGGTTTTCTGTGAATCAACAAGAAAAGGAAAAAACTCAAGAAGCACCAGTAGTATAATAGGTAACCTCTGCACCAACTAAATAATTAGCTCAGAACCAATAAAAAGTAGAAAAAGCTATCCAGGGGCAAGGGTGGAATTGAATAAATACTCTGAAGATGAAGGGAAGGAACCCCCATAAATTCCATAAAGAATCCTGAAGTTGAACCTATGAAGAAGAATGGAAAAAAGAAAGATTTTTTGGATGCCCAGGAATGAACCAAGATTGATAAAATATTAAAGAAGAAAATATTAAAGAATGATTTAAACTTTACCCTGGAGAAGCCACTCTCAGTTGCACCAAATATCTTCCAGATTTTAAAGATATGAATCCAGAAGGAAACCTTGATTTGAATAAAGTCTCTAAGGCACCAACCATCAAGAAAAATAAGAATATGAATGGATGAAAACACCACTTTAAATACTATTTTTATGAAGAATAATGATTATCTTTGAGGGAAACTGATTAAATCTCAGACGCCATACCAAACCTCACCAAACATGCGCTCTCCTGTTGAGGACACCCTGACTCAACTGAAAACTAACTAATATGGAACGGATGCTCCACCAAGAAGCCAAGGAAACTCCTAGCTTGATGAAAATTGAACTAACCGTCAAAACAGGAATCAAAACCTCGCCAATCAAAAGAAGTCAAAGTACTGGATCCACTAGAACCACCTCAATTCACCTTCCACTCAATTTTTTCAATCTTCCTATGTCAATCTCTTTTCATTTCAAGTTTTTAACCAGTTATATTCTTCTTTTATAAATCCTCCTCATTCTAAATCCTCCATCTCAATTTTCTTGTCACCAAAATAATCCAACCTGTCTTGTGCCTTCTGCAATCTTTCTTCAATCCTTATATTTCTCCATATTTAGTTGAATAATTGGAACATGTAAATCTACTCAGCCTATTCTAAAGTTACCTCTTCACAATTCCCTGAAATTTTTAAATCCCACTATGACCCAATACACTTGGCTTCACATGTATATTTTCCTTGGAGAACACCCTGGGGCAGGACTTGATAAATCATAATTAATGGAATTACTCTACAGTTACACTGGAAATACCTGTCACAGGACCACCCCATGTACTATAACGCGATTTTAGATGATTGTGAGAACCAAGGGAGAAGATGAGTGCAAGGTAAAAGGCAAGGTAGCAAGGTCAAATGCAAAGTGCAAACTTAAAATTGTATGGATCCACAAACAGCAAGTTGAAGGAAGTTTTGAAATGGAAAGGAACTGAAGCCAAGCCCAATGTGATGACTGGATTTATAAAAATGCAAGAATGTATGAAATTAAATTACTGAGGATAAAACACTCTTGCAGGCGCCGCAGCCTTTATAAGGTAATCTGAAGATGACTAGATACAAAACAGTGGATGGCCAAATACATCTAGAGCGCACTGAGGCAATGAATGACAGGAATGGAATGGGAAATGAAATAACAGTACACTGGTTTCAGATTTTGTAGCATAGTTTCAAGACAATGGAATCTGAGTGTACAAGGAGGTAATGGATGAGACAGGAAGGAATGACATGGGAAGACAATGCTGATATGAAGATTTAGTAAATTCAGGGTAAGGGACTAGTAAATTTTTAAAATACACAGTTGATGTGGCTTTCTAGGCGTGAGTGTGAACTAGTGTTAGTGCGTGACCAGGAATGGAAGTCCAAGAATTGATAATATCATTGGTAGAAGGGAAAATTTTGAATGGATGGTACACTGGTATTTACAGTTAACTGCAAGATTTGCAAGTAGATACTGATTTGCCAAGATTGCAAGGTTGTTACGCAAGCCAAATTTTTCAAGCAGAATGGGAAATGGATGTTGTTATTTTATGTCAGGCTTATTTACTGAGGTAGATGGTACTGAGGAACAGAATATGTTGAAGGAATGGAAGACAATTTCTGTTAACTTTGAAGCATGAAAGTTTCCAGGTTATAAAGAGGAAAGCTCCCGCAAGGGTGCATATTATGTTCCCATTGATTCCAAAATTTGCTTTACCAAATTTTTACCCTTTAATTATAACTATAATTCATTGATTTAGAATGGAAATTAAGTTAACTATGTTTTCATCCTCATCTTTTTGTTTCAAAAACTGCTTTTGTCAAAATGAAAGATGTGTCCCTAGTAATGCTGCTTGGGGCCTCTGAGGCAAGGGAGAGCAATTTTTTCTTTGAAAATTCGCATTTAAATTTTCTTTAACCAGAAAGCCAATGGTTAATACCCCAGTGAAATCAACAAGTGAATTCCAAAGTCAAAGATCTGCCCCATGCATGAATTATCACATCCCCCTGGTCCCAGAGATCAAATTCTTAGGGGTATGGGATCTGTGTGAGTAAGGCTAGGGACTGAATGAATTGGAAAGATGAAAACTAATATGGTTTAACCATTTCTCTTTGTATTATTTCCAAGACTTTGCAGATATATTACTAATACACTGTGATTACAAATCTGGGACACCTCCAAAAATAGGGGAAATTTTTTAATTTATATATATATATACTCTTTCATCCGAATATCATAAAAAAAATCTGTGTTGCTATGAAAATTTTTCCATTTTCTGCTCCTCTAACTTCTTCCTTTCCTGGTGGCCTAGGAAGCGCTCCCCAAGGCGTTCAAGTCACAGATCCTCTGTTCAATTCTTCCCCCTTGCGCTCTGCATCCAAATTTTTGGATGAGCATGCGCGAACCATCATCATTCTATCCACTCCTCCTCTCCCTCATCTCTCCTACAACCCTCTTACAACAATCATCATCAAGAACTCCATCAAACCAGCCTTTGTCTGGCCCATTACATGAGAAAACTTGACTATCCATCACTATAATCATCATCATCCCCTCAGATGAATAACTCAATCTACCAACAACCCTTCAATAGATAATCAATCCCAAATCATCATCATAACTGTAGGGAATCAATAAATTTGTGGGGGCCTTCCCCTTTATCTCAGAATTCCTATCCTGGGTATATCTTTTGATTGACCCTTGATCTTTTGAGCCTCCATACTCAAATTCTGTGAAATTATCAATTATGACCAACCAATAGCCTTTCTGGTTGAAGAAGAATTACTTTCATTGAATTCTTGAGTGTGTTATACTGCTCTTGATCCCTTTTTTGACCATACTGTTCTTATCATTCTTTTTGATCATCCTTCTGGAATCAGTCATGTTTTACTTTGAGGTTTCTTTAGGCTTGAAACCTGAAGTGTTAAACCTCCCTTTATTTCTTTAAAAGTTGCATTCTTCCCTGCTATTCTTGAGTACATTGAGAAGTTTTGGGTTATTTATGTTTGAACTTATTACTGCATTGCTTCTAGAGATTCATAAAAAAATTGCCTTTTTTTGTACAGCCAACAACAGTTATCTAGTACCCTTAAAATGCTTGATTGAAGAGAGTTGGGAAATTTCATTGAGATTGGGATTGATTTGTTCTTTCCTAACCTTCTTCTGAAGACCAGAGTTATTAGCTTGTGGGCCTTGTTGACTTAAACTGCCTTGTTCCATTGAACTCTGAAAAACTTTAAATTGCTTTTCCCAAGTGTTTCCCCACACCATCTTGCCTCAGATAGTGTGTTTCCCTTGCTACCAAATACTATAAAAATCATCCCTTCAATTGATTACTTATTCAAAAGGTTCTGGACCTTTATCCAAGTTACATTTAAATGCTTTTGTAACACTCAGGAGGCCATCCCAAACAGCAACTATCCCCTCCACAGAACTGACTGCGGCTCAGCACAATTGGAAGTCTTACACCACATCCACCACCGCCAACTTCTTTTGGACCTTTGGCTGAGTTCCAGGTAAATCAGATGAATTCCAAGGGGCAAAGCAAGGTGAAAGAAGAGGAGAAACTTGCAGATGTAATCAAGGAGACAAGGGAAGAGTGGAGTGAAACAGAAAGAGGAAATGGAATTCTACAGCAGGAATGAAATGAAAGGAGTGGAATAAATGGAGCAGAGGAAGGGAAAAGAACAGGAGTGGAGGAAAGAATAAAGACTGTGAGAGATGGAATGGAAGGAAATGGAATGTAAGAGCAAAGCAAAGAGAACCTGGTACAAGTTGTGGTACCAATTGAGACTGATGCAAGGTCTTTCCTGGATATGTTTGAGAGGGCTTGTTGCAAGGTCAAACAAAGATATCTTATGAAGAAATCTTGGATGAGAGTGGATGGAATTCCAGGCCAAAGAGGGCTTCAAATGCAAAATTCAAGGAGATTTTTGAGAAGAATTTGGCCGCACAAGTTCTTGTGTTGCAAAAAAATTTGAGTTCAATAAGTTAAGAGGATTTGGATGAGTATAGGCTAGTGGTAGCAGATTTGACCAAGAATTGGGAAGGGGCAGAACAGGAGATAAAGGAGAATTTTTTATTTTCTATTTAATTGGATAATTTTTAATATATATATATATATATATATATATACATTGCCAAGATAAAGGATTTTGTTACTTTGAAAAATAAAATCAGATAATTTCAATAAAAGAAAAAAAATTCTAGAAAAAGGAAATTAAAGAGTGAATGTAATGAAAATTTTGATGGGATTTGATGAGTTGGAATTTGATGGAAATGTGTTGGAAGCAATGTGTGAGAATTTTTGGCCCACAAGCTTATTCAAATAGCAGTATTTAAAGCAAAAGAGATTCTGAGACAATAATGTATTATTATTGATCCTTAACCTGAGGAAGAGGCAATGGCACACTTGTGAATTTGAATGAATTGATGAATGAATTGATGTAAAACAGCAGGGATAAGAGCTCCTTAAATACAAAATATGGAGCTCATGTGGATCTCATGTAATGACAAGCAAAGGGCAAAAATGCTGCCCCGAATTTGCTGTACAGGCTCTAGAAGCCCTGTTACTTAGTTTGGGCTTACTCAGCCCACTTGGCATTAGTTCTGAACCCTTTTGACCAGCCCTTACCGCTCAAATTGTGTGTTTCCACCTTCACAGGGCTGAACCAGCCCCTGGGTGGTTGTCTATTACAACCAGCCCTGTTACCTGGTTACATCTCTCTTCCAACCGTACTTGCTCTTTCTATACACTCACATGAAAGGTTTCCACCTGAAATCAAGCCCCAGGCCCTCAAAATTGCAAGGGTGGACCCAGAATCACTCTGGGTCCAGCCAAGAACTCATGAGGGGGGGTGTAACCCGCGGAGGTGCGTGCCCCCCTCCCCTCCTTTGCTCAAATACCCTGGGGGGTTGATAAAATACTCCTCCAGGGGCCCTGGGGGTCAATTCCCCCAGGGGTTGTCACGCAGAAGGTAAGCTGGGTGGTGGTCAGGCCAACCCAGCCCTATTGGTTGCCTACCCCTTGGTAACAGGGGGGGGGGGGAGATGGCCCCATCTTAATTGGTCTTGAGGTGGGGGGGTGATCAAGTCCCATCCCACCTTGCTGGTTGCCTTTTTTGCAACAGGCTGGCTGGTCTGGTAGAGGAGAAACCAGCCATCCTCCCTTGCCCTTGCAACCAAGCAAGGGGAGATAGGGAGTCAGTGGCCCCCAGCCCCCACGGCTGCGACCCAACTTGGCAGCTGCAAACAGTTGGGTGGTTTAACTGGGGCCGCAGCCCTTCACTTAGCGGGTGGGGGGGGACTCCAAACAGAGTCCCCTGCCCCCTATGACGGCCCTGCCTGGCTGTTGGGCCCCACAATAGGCCCAAGGTGAGAAACAAGCGTCCCTGAGTGGGTAGTGACATGGGCAACAGCCCTAATGGGTTGCCAAGGCACAAATACCCTGAAAAACATACTTTGGAGGGCCAGCCTTTCTGGCCAAGTATGTCCATAATAATCCTTGGGCCCAAAAATGCCCATATCAGCCCATCTTGCTAAGTTAGCCCATCCACCCTGACAGGCGCATCAAGGCCCCTGTCCCAATTGACTTGGAAAACCTGTTTTTGCGCCCAAATTCCCAAAACCAATAACATCCACATAAGCCCACATGGACCACATGATGTCAAATGGGCTGTAGAGGCCCATTTGTGCATCCAATCTGGATTAAACACTAATATGCACATTATCTGAGTTCATCCATATTTTAAAACAATGGAATTAGGATTGGAAATTTTTGAAAGGGTAGTTTGCAAAACATATCAGGAGAGTTTCAAAGATGATGGGCTGTTTCCCACAAGGTGCAATATTTGTTGGAATGGAAGCCAGTCCATTCAAAGAGGTATTAGATTTTCCTCTGCATCACCTGGAATCCAGAATATGGCTTATTCCCACTCTAGATGATCTTGGACATTGACTGGTTCTGGGGGGGGGATGAGTCTTTCCCTGGTAAAAGACTTGAGCTGGCTCTAGGAGAGACACATGAAAGACTGGGTGGATTCCTTTCCATTTTTCAGGTAAGGTAAGTTTGGAGGTGGTGGGAGAGATGACTGATTTGACTTTGAAGGGGCCAAGTTTTCCTTTAGAGAATTTTTGGGCGGGGCAAGTACTGCAAATGTTGCAAGAATTGTGCTGTACCTGACCTCCTACTGCATAGGTTGGAGCTTTAGTGCAAATTTGGTTTGCCTCTCCTTGTAGCACTTGTTTTCTGCTTTGAGGTTTGATTGAATTTTCAATTGAAGAGATTGAATTTGATTGAGATAATTGGTGGCAGGTTGAGAAGGTGCTACATGAATAGAAGCAAAATTTGAGTTTCTAGCGTAAAGAGTCTGGAATAGGGACTGTTTGTTGGAGGATTGAGTGGAGTTATTGTTGTAAAATTCAGCTCATGGGAGCAATTGCAACCAGTTTCCCTGTTCATAGGAAAAATAGATTTAAAGATACTGTTTGAGAATCTCATTTACTCGCTTGGTTTTCCCATACATTTGCAGGTGGTAAGTCCTTGATAAGTTTTGAGTGATCTTCAAATCTTTGCATAGCAAGGTTGATAAGCTAGAGAAATACAAAGATCCACAATCACTGACTATATTATATGGAAGGCCATGTTTCAAAAATACATACTCTATGAATAAATGAACTAAAAATTACAAAGAGGCGGTCAAAGTACCGAAAAAAAATTAATCCATCTTTTAGAAGAAATCTTCTACTATTAAAATAGCATCATAACAACCAGAAATTTTCAATTGCAAAATGAAATTAATCAACAACAAGTGCAAAGGAATAGGCAGGATTTGAAGTGGCTGGAACAGATCATACTTCTGTTTTTTGGAGGGCTTGTTACAATTGCATTCATAGCATGCACTAACACATTATTTTATTCCTGTGGTCAAACCAGGCCAATAGAAGTATTGTGCAATCAATTGGTAGGTTTTATCCTTCCCATGATGACCAGCAATTGGAGAATCATGCAAAGACTTGAAGACATCTAAATTAATACAAGGATTATCAGGTGGTACTATACAATTGTTATAAACTAAGTAAAAATTTTCATCAATACTGTAATCACTATCTAATAGTTTTGCACTATTGCGCAGTTTCATACACTTGGGATTCTCAACTTGAGCTTTTCAAACTTTGGAAGCTTTGTCTTTAAGTTGGGTGATGATTCAACTGAGATGGGCGGAATATTTGGAGAAGATTTTCTCCAAATTTTGAGGGTTTTTATTGGAAAAGGTTCTCCCCTCCCCAGGAAAAAAGTTGTCCCAACGTGATAAAGCATCAGGGAATACTGCTTTTTCCCTGGGGATTTACATGATTGTAAAGTTGAACTGGGAGAGGTATTTGGTGCAACGTGCCTGTATGAAGAAAGGGATTTTCAGCTCATTAAATCCTTTTCAGTTAAGACCTCAAAGGGTTCCTTACTAATCCAAAGGTTTGAACACCATTTCTTCAAGCAATAAATGATTGCAAGAAGTTTCTTGTTTTGAATCTTTTAGTGTAGCTCTGCGTGAAGTTTTTCAAGACTTGAAGTTTAAGGGATGAAAAAGAGAGAAAGGGAAAGAAAAATGCAAGATTACTCCTTAAATTGCATAGTAGCTTGCGCCTGTTTCGACAATAGTGCAAGCTAGCTTGTTAAAATGAGCAAGTATTGGAGAAGTAGTGAAGGCTTTCTTTAGATCTTCAAACTGCAAAGCCACTTTTTCTGTAAAAAAAATGAATTTCTTTCTGAAGAAGGTTAGTAAGATTCACAGTTTTCTTGGGATAATTCTCAATAAAACTCCTGTAAAAATAACTGAAACCAAGGAAAACTTTCATCTATTTCATTAAAGAGTGTTCCGGCCAGTCCTGTATGCGCTGAATTTTGGATGGTTCAATTGATAGCCCCTGCTGCAAGACTATGAAAAATAAAAACTGAAGAGAATGAGTGTGAAATTTTCACTTAGAGGCTTTTGAAAACAGTATTGGAGTATATTCATATCTCCATTCTGTACTTTGTTTCTATTTGTTAAGTATATTGTTGAATTTCTGTGTGACTTAGAACCAGCATGGGCTGAACAAAGAGAATACAAATATAGACGTGAGAAAATAAGAATCCTGAGAACAGAAAAAGAAGAAAGAGATAGAGCCCTACAGCTTGACTGGGGATGAAAGTTAAGAGGGCAATTAGATTGATATTGAAGAGATTCGAGGAGCGGGACAGTAATTGATGTGGTGGAGGTAGATGAATGAAAGATCATGAGAAGATGGACTGGATAGAAAATAGATCAGATTTAGATAAGATCAAGGATATTGAGAATGTGACATCTTACCAGGCAAGGATTATTTGAGTTTGAGTGGAATGAGACTCGGGAGATTGAATGTTGAGTGGAACAGATAAACAAGACAGAATAAGAAGAAGAGTAGTTGGAAGACAAAGATTTATGAAAAGAATCAAGAGAACAAGAGAAAAGGAGACTATCGAGAAGAAGAAGGAAATTAGGAACACCGTGGGACAATCCGCCACAGATGAGATTCCGCGGACAGATGAGAGTGCGCGGAGAGCACACTAAGTAGCACACACAGAGGCACGGATTGAAGAGGAATGGCGCGTGGAGAGAAGCAGAATCTTAACCCTATTCTCTTCATATCTCTTTCTACTAATTTCCTTATATATGTGAATCCCTACTCACTTCCTTACATGTCACACACTGAACACACCAAAACCATGCCCACTCAATCTCTAGACGCATGTTCTTTCTTTCTTTCACATTGTACTCTTATCATTTCACACTACGCATGACATGCAGTCATGGCTCCTCTACCTGAGGACAGAGATCAAGGAAAGTAGAAGGATTTCTTTCCTCATTCTTCCACTTTACTAACCATCTCTGTTATTCCTCAGGTAAGATTGTCCTTTCTCCTTTATCTCCTCCTCACTGTATATGTTTCCTTTTTGCTCATGAAAATCATCCTTCTACTTTACCAACCATCTCTGTTATTCCTCAGCTCAACAGGTTATGAGCCCAGAGCCGCACCATAAGACAGAATAGAAGGATCCGATAAACTCACGTTATTGTATTAGAACCATCATTGACAAAATCCAGAACTTGCATCCTGTCCTAAAGATACCATCTATTATTCCTTTAAACTCCCCTGGTTCCAAATCAAACTACCTTGATTGGGCAATGATTCTGAGGATACATTTACAAGCTTTGGGCTTTTGTTATCTCCTTACAAACAATTTTCCATAGGGTGAAAACTGGCTGAAAGACAACTTGGCTGTCTGCTCAGTTATATCCAGGTCAATCGGACCATCAAACTTTCAATTTATTAGAAAACATGAAGAGAGCGCAATCGGAATGTGGAAATCACTTCAAGAAGCACATCAGGACAATTCCTCAGGAGGCAGGATGTACTGGCTTTGCAAACTTCTCTTAACAAAGCTGAATGACAAAGATATGACAACTCACCTTTCCAAAATAGTCTTGTAGGGCAAGAAACTCTCTTTGCTCATCACTCCAGAAAACCCACTCACAGCTGACAACCTTCAATCTACCGCTATATTGCTATCACTTCCCAATGACTGGCTAGGATGTGTTTCCGGCATGATTAATGAGGAATCAGTTCCCTCTTCTAAACCAATCAAAGAATTAAAGCAAGAACATCTCAGAAGACAAACCAGAAATGAAGACAACTATACAATTAACTCCGTTACAACGCTGACAACCAACCCCAGACTTCAAAATCAACGTGATTGGGAGGGCCAAACCTTCTCAAAGACGTACTTCTGCACTAACTGCAAAATCGAGGGTCATTTGTTCGCAAGATTCCCGGAAGTCCTCAAAGCACTAGAATACTGTAAAAAAAACAAAAAACCTCCTAAAAAACGTCCATCTGGTTCCAAACAAGCCAAAGCGAATCTGACAAAAGCAAAAGAAAAATCAGATGAAGATAAAGACGATGACAATTTCACCAATTCCGAAATCATCATCCATGCAGGATATGCCTCATGCAATCTTGCCAACTCAGTCCAACCCCACGGGGACGACTTCAACCTGTACTCAGGATGCTCTCTGTAAATGACTCCACATGACTGGCAAGTAAGTGGGAAGAAACCCAACTCTACCGCCGTTTGACTTGCGGATGGAACAAACATCTCTGCAAATAAGGAGGGTTTCCTCTCGCTCCCATTTGCACGGGTTCGGTCCCTAGTCGTTCCAGACCTTCACGAACCACTCCTCTCAGTTTCAAGCCTTTGCGATGCCAGTTTTCTGGTCATTTTCTCCTCCAACACCTGCAATATCTTTGACAACTCAATCTCAAACATCAATACCGCACCGGTTGCCAACGGGTACAGAAAGGGTAACCTTTGCTATTTGCCTCAAGACAAAGTAAGCCGCAAGGAATCGGCCCTGTCCTCAATCACACAAACTTCTGACAATAGTCTTTTTGGCTAACATTGCAGACTTTCCCATCTCAATCTGAAGTCCCTGCAAAAGCTGCTCAAATCTAAAGATATCCATCCTGGTCCCAACAACAAGTCCGAGGTACAAAAATGCACCACCTGCATTGAATTGAAAATGACCAGAACGCCGTTCCACTCTTGACTAAGCTATAGATTGAAGCTACCGGGGGAAATTATACACTCTGATCTGTGTAGCTTTGAAACCACGTCAAGAGAGGGATACAATTACTTCATTACTTTCATCAACGACTGCTTGAAAGCATTATTTGCGTACCCACTGCGTCAGAAATTGGATGCTTTTGAGTCAACCAGAATCTTCTTCTCCTTTCTCAAAAATCAATTCCGGCACCCTATTAAATCTTTCAGAACGGACAACGGTGGAGAATATCTCAACAAAAAAACGTCCTCCTTCCTTGCTGGAAAAGGTATCCAACACCAACCTGGTCCTCCCCACTCTCCCCAGCTCAACGGAGTTGCGGAACGCTCCAATAGGACCATCCTCAACCTAATCCGCTGTTCGCTCTCAGCCTCCAACCTTCCAAAATCCTTCTGGGCCGATGCCCTCAAGCATGCTCTCTTCAGTTTCAACTCCTACCCCTGCAAAATCCCTCGCGGTTTTACCTCACCAAACTCAATCCTGGCTGCTGATGACGTTCTAATCTCCTACCTCCATCCGTTTGGCTGCCTCACCTGGTACAAAATCCCAGAGGCTAATCAAACTAAGCTATCTCCCAAAGGAAAACCATCAATCCTTCTGTCCTATCTCCGTCAAGGAAACGGCTACCGGGTCCTCGATCTATCCACCAAGAAGGTCATCAAGTCTAGGGACGTCATCTTTGACAACTCAACTTTCCCATACGGTAGGTCTCTCCAGAAAGTTGTTATGGATTCTTTGGCCGTTCCCGTCACCCTTCCCTGGCCACAGCCGCCCCCGACCCCTGTCTCTCTATCTCTCCCTGTCCTCCCGGACATCCCCTCTTCTTCTCCCCCCTCCGACTCCCCCATTTCTCTTCCCTCACCCCCCTTGCTTCTACACAGAGACTCGGACATGCCACGGATCTTTCCACCTCGCTCCCCCATCGTAGAATCTTGCTCCCAGCCTTGCTCCACAAGCCCCACCTTGTCCGAGGACTTGGACATCATGCCTCCCGTTTCCCTGTTGCCAGTTCTACCCCCCCTCTCTCCTTCCTCCGTCGTCATCTCCCCACCTCAATCCCCACCCGTCCCCACTCCCCCCTCCCCCCCATCCTCTCCGTCGCCTGAACCGCGCCACTCAACCAGGCCAAGGCGTCCCCCATCGCGCTTTGGGACGTACTCGCGCTCTGCCTCCGTCGAAGACAACATCCGGGCGTCCACGAGCTGGAAGCAGCTCCTGAAATCTCCCCACCAACACCGCTGGATCCTATTGGCTCGCGAAGAGCTCTCCTCCCTCGAGGGAATGAAAACCTGGATTCTCGTTCCCCCGCCGAAGGGCCGGAAAATCATTAAGTCAAAATGGGTATTCAAATTCAAACAACGCCCCGACGGGTCAATCCTCAAGCTTAAAGCGCGCCTGGTCGCCATGGGCTTCACTCAGGTGCATGTTTTGGACTTCTCAGAAGTTTTTGCTCCCACTCTCCGTCTGGAGACCCTCCGTCTCTTACTTACGCTACTAGGCGCTAACAATTGGATTGGCCGGCAAGTTGAATTCAAAACAGCCTTTCTGAATGGCCGCCTGGATGAACCGGTCTATATGTCTCAACCACCTGGATTTGAGGACCCTCTCCACCCCGACTGGGTCTGCAAGGTCTTGAGGGGGATCTACGGCCTGAAGCAATCTCCTCGGAAATGGAACATCAAGCTGAACACTGCCATTTAATCTTTAGGCCTCACCCACTCTGCTTACAACCCGTCCCTCTATTTTAAAGTGGTTGATGGTACTCCGGTTGGTGCTCTCACTGCGCATGTTGACAATCTGGCGGTTGTTGGAACTCCGGATTTTGTATCTTCCTTCATCTCTGAGATTGGCCAAAATTTCACAATTGGTTCTGACAAAGACTTCAATCTCTTCCTCTCAATCTCAATCCGCCGTAATCTGAAGAATAGGACGGTCTCACTGGACCAGTCCCACTAAATTTCCACCGTTTCTTCCACTTTCCTAACCTTGAACTCTCCACCAACCAAGTCCCCAACGTCAGTGTCCTTCAAAACCTTGACAAAGCAAAACCAATCTGAACCTGCTTCTCTGGTGCGGTACAGTCAGCTGATTGGGTCTCTGCTCTGGGTCTCCCAATTCACAAGACCCAATGTATCCTTCGCGGTAAACAAGATGTTGCAGTTTCTTCAAGATCCATCTGTTGAACACTGGGAGGGGGCGCTCTGCATGCTTTGTTTCTTGAACTCAACCAAAAACTATTGTCTGACGCTTGGAGGTCCGTCCCTCAAGCTCTTGGGCTACTCAGATTCTGACTGGGCCAAAGACAGAGACAATTGACGCTCCATCTCTGGCTACACCTTCCGCCTGGGGGCCGGCGCTATCTCCTGGAGGTCCAAAAAGCAGCCTACCGTGTTGCTTTCAAGCTCCAAGGCTGAATACAAAGCCATATCCAACTCTTGCAAGGAAGGGCTTTGGCTCCAAAACATCCTGTGTGAGCTGCGGCTGCGTGACTCCTTGCAGGTTCCCATCTACGTTGACAACCAGGGAGCCAAATCTCTTGCAAGGAACCCTGAACATCACTCTTGCACAAAGCACATTGACGCGCGCCATCACTTCATCAGGGAACGCGTGGCTTGGGGCGCTTTACAGTCCATCATGTCAGTACCAATGAAATGCTTGTGGACATGCTAACCAAACCACTGAACCGTGTCCCTCTGCAGGCACATCAAAAACTATTTGGTCTCAGTTATGGTGGTTAGCAAGGGGGGGTATTGGGGTATATTCATATCTCCATTCTGTACTTTTTTTCTATTCTCTTCATATCTCTTTCTACTCATTTCCTTATATATTTGAATCCCTACTCACTTCCTTATATGTCACAAACTGAACACACCAAAACCATCCCCACGCAATCTCTAGACGCATGTTCTTTCTTTCTTTCACATTGTACTCTTATCATGTCACACTACGCATGACATCCAGTCATGGCTCCTCTACCTGAGGACAGAGATCAAGGAAAGTAGAAGGATTTCTTTCCTCATCCTTCTACTTTACCAAACATCTCTTTTATTCCTCAGGTAAGATTCTCAACTTGGAGGTTGGCCCCTCAACTCATGAGCACCCCTAGCAAAATGAGGTTTACAGTAGACTCTGGTACCCAGGCTACATTGAATAAGAGTAATTTAGCGTCTTTTGTGGCCCAAGCCGCCTTGCCATTCCCTTCAATTGCAATGACAGCGTCCTTCTTCCTGGTGTGGATTCTGTCTGTCCCGTTGCTTTTCTCAAAGGTGATCATGTGGACCAAGCACCCTGAGTCAAGGATGAAGCGTTGTTGGTTCATTGGTTCTGTCAGTGTAGTTTAGTTCAGTCGGCAAAAGAAACTGTAGAAGTGTGCTTCATCCTTAGCTTTGCTTTTGCCTTTTTGCGGTCCCCGATTCTGAGCATTGGCGGTCTTGAGTTCAGGGAATTCAAACCAACATAAGCTGGCAGAATGAGAAGTTACCGCAGGATTATGCTTGAAATCTTTGCATTGTGGTCACCTGTATAGGGCAACATTCACGGGCTTGGTGCGCTCTCCCTTGGAAATTGACTTGTTTTTGCGTTGAACCAAGTGATTGAGCACCACGTCAATTTTCATGTTGGTGGTTGAGTGCATGATTTGTGATTTCATGTGTTGCATTGATGAGGGAAACTTTAAAAGGACAAGGTAAGAAATTATGTCCAAGGGAAGTTTGATGCCAACTTTGGTCATCTTCTTAAGATAGACCTTTACCGTGGTCACAAACGCTTCAATATTGCTTTCCATTGATAAATGTAGGAAGCCGTTGAAGACACAAGCTCTTTTTGCAGACTGGGATGACGCGAAGTGTTCTTGAGTTGAGATCCATATCCGTTTTGCGTCATCCTTGTTGTTGTCATCATGTCACACAACCACCCCACGTACTATAGGGCAATTCTTAGATGATCATGAGCGTGGAGGAATGCTGAGTGCAAGGGCAAGTGCGAGTAGCAAGGCTCAGTTGCAAAGTGCAAACTTGGTTATGCCACTCAACAAACAGCAAGAGGAATGGAGTGTTTTCCAAGGAAGGAAACTCAACCTGAGTCCAATGTGATAACTAGGTTGTAGCAAAATGCAAGAACGTATGAAATTAACTAACTGAGGAGACAATCATCAGGCAAGGGGGTATCCCTTATAAGGTAATCCAAAGTGACTAGATACAACCTGGTGGTGAGCTAACTACAGTTGAAGGCGGTGAGGCAATGAATGACAGGAACGGGATAGGAAATAAAGCAGTAGTACAATCATGTCCAACGCCATGGCGTAGGTGCAAGAAAATAGAATCTGAGTGTACAAATTTATGATGAATTGGGACAGGAGCAAGTGACGTTGAAGGTAATACAAGTGAGAAGTAATAGTGTATGCAGGGTAAGGACTAGTCCAATTGTGAACTGTACAGTAATGATGGCTTGGTTAGATGTAGATGCAAACTAACAAACAGTGCGTGACCATAGATGGAAGTCTGAGGCTGTTGATTGTCCAGGGAAGGAGATCCGATCTCATAATGGATGGCCAATTGGTATGGAGTTAACCGCAAAGTTTGCAAGTATATACTGAGTTGGTCGCCAAGATTGGAAGGTCAAAGCAAGCCAGAGGAAGAAGAAGATTGCACCATTGATGTTTTGCTTTATTTGTGTCACGCTTATAGACTGAAGTAGATTGTACTGAGGAGAGGACATGTCAAAGTGATGAAGACAATAATTCTTAAGTGCAAGGAGTGACACATCAATGATGTTGTTGTAGGAATTAGCATTGAGTTTGGCAAGGATGTGTGCTACAAATTCTTGATTTGTGTCCTCATCCAGACAGGTCAAATAATCTGCATTCATGATATTGAATATTCCGCTTAGTTTGAAGAGTTTCTCAAATTTCTTCCTCCACATGTTGTAGTTATCTGCTGTTAGGAGAGGCGTGGATTCAATGAGTGATTTGATTGCTAGTGCTTTGTAGTTGGTGGAGTCCCCCCCTGGTCCTGGTGTGGATGAGGTTCCCGTTTGATCCATTGTTTGATTGGCGCAGGCTTTTAACCGTGTGAAAACTTGGATTGGAAACCAAGACCAAACTGTAATTTCAATGAGGATAGGTTAGAATAAGGATGGGTTTGAACAAACAACATGGAATGAAAATGAGAAAAAGTGCGACCAAAAAAGGACAAGCTGGCTGGGGAGCACAAGTCTTATATAGAGAGATTGAAAGAGGTGAGACTTGATGAGAGACAGCCAGGCATGAGATAGCTGGACCAGTTCTGGGTGGAGAGGTCAAGGAAGGAACTGAGAAGAAGAAAGTAAGTTCCTGCACTGATCAACAAGTTGTCAGATGGATGTCTCACAGTGATTCAAACGGCTGCTTGTCTTGAAAGAGTGACAAGTTGAATAAATATGAGCTTGAGGATTGAGTAGGCCAAAATCTTGATCTTGAGGGATTGATTGGTTTGATAGATTGATCACAATTGATCAATAGGATTGGGCAATTGATCTTGATTGGTGGAGTTGATTGGATGGTGGACATTCACTGAGGTTTCGTCCTCTTGTTGGAGATCTCAAGCGGTCTTGTTGGTGTAAGCTTGGAGGCCGCAAGGATTTCTGGTGCGCGGGCATTGTGCGCGGAGTTGAAGGTAGGATTGAAGCGCAATGAGACAGAGGGCGCTTTTACAAGTAACGTTGATGGAAAAGGAACATGGACATGAAGAACACAGAAACATAAGAACACAAAAACATAAATGGGAGTTTGAATGAATTATTGAAGGAAGTGAGAGATTGGTGAGGTCAGAACATCAAAGTTAGAACATCAACTAGTTAGAACATCAACAATGATTGTTGTGAAGACACCTCAGAATCCTTTCCTGGTCCTTCCTTGATTTCATAACCACCAAAGGCACTTGGGTACTCCGCCGCCACAGCTGCCCTTCCTGCAAGTAGAAGTTGGTTGTCCGTTGCTTTGCCCATCAAATTACCGCCCCTGACATACCCTTGGGAAACCAAAGATCCTGCAAAAAGGAGAACAAGGTTGCGTAAAGGCCGTACTGCTGCAGCAGAAGGATGACCTACGCCAATAACCAGAGAATCCACGTCCAGGGGTTCCGCCCCCTCAAACAGGTCCTCCCGGAGATACCCTGACAGCGCGTTGGGCATTTTTAATTCCCTCCCCACAACATGAACCACAACAAAAGTGAAGAGCTGAGAAATTCCACCCACCTAGTAATAGGAGCGTTTGGCAGGGTAAGAGAATTGATCATCCGCGCAAGGGCCTCCACATCAACCAACAGCTCAAAGTTTACCCCCCAAAGCAGTTGCTGAAGCCTCTGCACAATTTTGTTGACTCCCCATAATTCCAGCTTTGGCTTCAAATACAAACTCTCCATCAAAGTAATATCACAGACTTGTAGAGGACAGGCCTGTCCTTACAATCCTCTTCCTGCGTCAGGATGCCGCCCACACCAAACTTGCTAGAGTCAATGGCCAGGCAGATCCCTCCCGTGTCGTAGTCAAGGTCCTAGAGAACAATGTTGCGGCCCACAGTCTCCTTGAGCTTTGCAAAGGCAGCTTCACACCTTGCCATCCATTCCCACGCTGCGCCCTTCCGTGTTAGCGCCCGCAGCGGACTTGCACCTTTAGAAAACCGCTCAATGAACATGCAGATTTAACTGCACAGTCCCAGGAATCGGAGGATATGCAAAGGCGTCCGCAAGGTTTGCCATTTGAGGACTTTGTTCTGTTTCTTTGCCGCAATTCTCCTGCCATCAAAAGCCACCACATGTCCTAGCACTTCCAGCGCCGGAACACAAACTGCCAACTTACTCCCCAACACTGTAAGCCCTGCCTCCTCAATTTGGAACAATACCTGCTCCAACGTCTGTGCGTACTCCCAGATGAAGCGGCAGATCTTTGGGGCTTCCTCTAACACCATGCACCCATAATCCGTCTTTTTTCCCTTGATGCCCGTGTTGTTGATGAAAATCAGAACCCCTTCCAGACTGTTTTCCCGCAGAATCCACGTCATCTGGGCCTGATAAACCACCACCAAGTTTTTTGGGCCCTGCGGCAACCACGTTAGCTGCATCCTCCCCAATCCTGTCTTGAACGCGGTCAACAGCCGCTGTGGTGCTCTTTTATGGACGCGAGTCAGGAAAGGGCTGCAGGCGGCGCGCTCAGCAATGGGAAGGGCCTTGCCGCAGCTAGCCGCGCTGCGGGCTCAGCAGCAGTCAGGTAGGCCCAGCAGCGGTTGGGTTGGGCTCAGCACCTGGAGACGGGAGACGACAGATTGCTGTGGAAACATAAGAAGAGTTACCTTTGCAAGTTGTCCTGAGTTACGGAAGTTATTGGTCTAGCGTCTGTAAGATGATTGGGCGCGATGAGTTTTAAGAAGAGAGAGTGATGATATGATGAAATTCCTTCCTTCTCCTTCCGTAAGGTGATGATGATCCTCCCCAACCCGGAGTTGAGGGTGAGGTCTTGAGTCCTCCCCCTCAACCCTAGCCTAAGTACAACCACAAACAACAAGAACAAGTGATGAAATACAACCCTAAGCCGCAGAACCCTAGCCCAACCCTATCCCTCCATCCCTCGCCATTACCCGCGCCCTTTGGTATTAACGTAGCCCGGTTTGTCCTTCTCATGGCGCGGCCCTCCACTGCACCCTACTCGGAGCCCCCCGTGTTTCCGCCCGTGCCGTCTGCGGATCCCGCGATCCGCGGGTCGGCCCACGCTTATGCCCGCGCAGGCCTCCCCAGCGCGTATAGCCCATGATTGCCCCGCCCTTGCCTTCCGGACTAGCCACCCGCAAGCTTGGTCGGGCCGGCTCCATCACTTGGTCCGCTTCTTCTGGGCGGGTGGGGGCCTGGCGCCGCCTAAGGTAGGCCCGACCCATACCTGGTGCTGAGCCCCGCAGCCCCTACTGCTGATCCCACAGCAGCTGCTGCTGAGCCCGCAGCAGGCACTGCTGAGACCGCGCGCACACCAGATGCTGAGCCCGACCTACCCAACTGCTGAGCGCGCAGCCCGCAACGCAGCTCTTGATCCAGGGTTATAAATACGACACCACATCCCCCCCCCAAGTTGAGTTCTGTCCCCAGAGGTCCTTCCATCATCACCTCGCCCCTGCCGCACCTACCAAACGGCTTCCACCCCCACCCCCAGTCCACCCCTAGACGTCTTAGCCACGCTCCTCCTCCGCTCCCCGCCATTGCCATGATCCTCTGCGATTTCTGTGCCCGGAACAGGCTAGTCTGCACAATTGTCCCTGGTCGACGTGCCTGCGGTTCCTGCCGTCGCGGTCACCGCCGCTGCTTGCTGGGGGAGGGTATGCCACACCCCCCACCCTCATCCAGCTCTTGTCCCCAGCCGCGCAAGAGGGCCCGTCCGGACTCGTTTGTGGTTTCGGACGATGACTCGGTCTTGGAGCACTCGTGGACTCCTCCTGGATTGCCCCCTGGCCGTCCCTCCCCAAACTTGGACCGCAACTCCACCTCTCCATACCGTCGCGCCTGACCTCCCCGCAAGGAGAATTAGCCAAACTTTGCGGCGTACCGGGCGGCCATGCAATTCTGGGCGGCCCGGGTTTGAGTGACGCAAGGCGCAAGGGACCCGTGCCTTGATGAGATTCTCCGGCGTTGTGCCCCTGGTCCTCCTCCGGCACCCGCTCCTCCTCCAGCTCCGGCTCCTCCAGCCCTGGCTCCGAGCCCAACCCCTCCTCCGGCCTCCCATCACTTGTCGGACTCGGACAAGAGGCCCCCGACCCCGCGAGGCACCCCTCAACCGCCCGCGTCACCCATCATTATCCCATCTTTGCCTCCTGTCAGTCCGAGCGGTCCAGATGGTCCCCCGGAGGCTGCCTCCTCCCCGGTCCCGCCTCCCCCCAACTCTCCCAAGATTCCGGACATTCCTGTCCTCCCGGCTCTCCCGCTTACGAGGTTTGATGCAATGGCGGACGACGCGGATGGGCTACTCCGGCAATTCCTGGCGGTCCCTTGAGCCCAAACCACTGATGACCGTCGGGAACTCTTGGTGGCCTTCTGAACCCTGGTCGCGGCGGCTCGCGCGGACGCAGAGGATATGATGAGGACCTGCTTGACTTAGACAGATTGCCCCCCCTTTTCCTATTTTTTTTCCATAGTTCCTATTCCGCGCCCTTTTGCAAAGAAAGACTTTTGCCGCGCCATCTTGTGAGAGCCTTGAGAGAATTCTGCGTACACGCGTTATGAGTGAGAGTGAGATTGAGAGTGAGAGCGAGGTTGAGAATGAGACAAAATTGAGATCCGCACCCCGCCCGTGCACTGAGCCAACAAAGTTTTCCGGAAGGTACCTGGTCCGCCCCAGCCAAACTGCCACACAGTTCCCCGTACCCACCCTGCAATAAAAAAAACAACCCTACACCAGCGCGCGCACACAGTTATCCAAAAGAGAGAAAGAGGACATAAGGGAAACGAACACTCTGGGGTGTCTAGCTGTTCCGGCTGTGAACCGGCTAGAACACCCCCTTACCAAATCAGACTCGTCCCGCGCGTGTTCCACCCATAATCACCACCCATTACTCCATACACAAGACAACAGGACAAGAGAAAAACAGAGAAAAGATCCAAACCTCCAAACCTTAAAGAAAAAGATTACTATATATATATATATATATATATATATATATATATATATTTTTCATGATTGGGCCTCCGCTCCTTGTCCCGCGTGCCAATCCGCAGGGCTTGTCCTCCCGTTTACAGACCCGGCTTGCGCCGCGCCCGCGTCCCTAAAAACCAAACATAGCCAACACCAGTACCAATTTGCGAAACCAATTTATACAAGAAATAGGAAAACGGACATTCTGGGGTGTCTAGTCATCCCGGCTGTGAACCGGCTAGAACACCCCCTCACCAAATCAGGTTTTTGCCCTACTCGCGCCCCCCCCCCGACTTGACAACTGTCCCCAGGGACTCGTAGCCTTTTACTCCTCCGGGGGGGCGCATCAAGCATGGGCTCCTCCTCAACCGACGAACCCAACCCCCCCATCAATCCTGGACCCTCGGCTTCGTCCTGCGCGTCCGCCCCATTGCCAGCCGTCTTGTCAAAGGAGGTGGAGCGGCGTGCGAAGAAGCGCTTCACGTGCAAAGCCGCAGCCTTCTGTTTGAGCAGCGCCCCATCCAATTCCTTGAGTTGATAACTCCCGCCTTCAAACTTGGATGCCACGCGGAAGGGGCTGTTCCATTGGTTGGCGAAAAGCTTACCCCACTGAGACTCCAAACTACGGTTGTACAGCAACACTAAGTTCTCCTTCCGCAACAGATCCCGGAGACAATGGGAACAGCGCTTGTCCCAGTAGTGGACCGACACTGTCCTGGTCTTTTGCAACCTATCCGCGGCCTTCGCCAGGGTCTCGTCCTGCCGGAGAAGCTGTTTGGTGCTCGCCTCCAAGAGCTCCGGGGAGGTCTTCACCTTCCACCAATTGATGCCCAGAAAAGTCTCCAGTTCAATGTTCACCGGAAGGACCGGGCGCTGTCCGCAGAGGATTTCACAAGGCAAGTAGCCCGTTGAGCGCTTGACCAATATCCTGTCTGCGAAGAGGACCACCGGAAGGGTCTCCTGCCACCGCTTCCCGTCCTTGCCACACATCTTCACCAGCGCGTCCTTGATCGGCTGGTGACCGCATTCAATCATCCCGGAACCCTTGGGGTAGTACTCTGTGACCCGCCCAAACTTAGCCCCGCAGCTCTGAACCAACCCCATCAAGCGGCCTCGGAACTCCGCGCCCCCATCAACGGTGACCAGTCGGAGCAAACCATACCGCGCGAACCAATCTTCCTCCAAAAACTGGGCGACCCTTTCTGCCGACAGCTTGACCAGCGGACGCGCCTTGACCCAACCCGACAAATTGTCCCGCGCGACCAGCAGGTACGCAAACTTCCCCGCTTTGATGTGAACCACGTCGAGGGAGACCCGTCCGAACAAGGCGTCCTCCCCCGTAGGGTGACCCACCTCCCTTGGGAGCCTAGAACTCCGCCTCTGACAAGCCTCGCATGACTTCACCCACTCGCGCACCGCACGTACCACCCCCGGCCACCAGAACCTTGCTTTCACCCGCCGCCGCGTTTCAATCTCGCCCCAATGCCCAAGGTTGTCGTGAAGACACTGCAGAATCACCTCCTGGTCCCTCCTCGATGTCGTGACCACCAGGGGCACGGGGGTGCACTGCCGCCACAGTTGCCCCTCCTGCAAATAGAAGTTGGTCGTCCGCCGTTTTGCCCACCGAATTACCGTTTCCAACGTACCTTCCGGAAATCGGAGACCCTGCAGAAAGAAGCACAACGTTGCGTAACGCCCAGACTTCTGCAGCGGAAGGGCAACCTCCGTCTCCATCATGCCCACCCGGATAACCGGAGATTCCACATCCAAGTGTTCCGCTCCTTCAAACGGATCCTCGCGCGGGTACCGCAAAAGCGCGTCTGGCATTGTGAACGCCTTCCCTGGAACATGAACCACACTAAAGGCAAAGAGCTAAAGGAACGCAACCCACCTAGTCATAGGGGCGTTTGGCAGCGTTGGCGAATTGATCATACGCGCCAGAGCCTCCGCGTCCACCAAGAGTTCGAAATTCACCCCCCAAAGCAAATGCTGCAGCCTCCGCACAATCTTGGTGACCCCGCACAGTTCCAACTTTGGTTGCAAATACCAACTCTCTGTTGCGGTGAAGGTTACAGATTCATAAAGAACCGGCCTATCCTTACCATCCTCCTCCTGCGTCAGAACGCCTCCCACGCCAAGTTTGCTAGAGTTGACGGCCAGGCCAATCCCTCCCAAATCATAGTCAAGGTCACGGAGGATGATGTCGCGCCCCACAATCTCCTTGAGCTTTGCAAAGGCAGCTTCACACCCCGCCTTCCACTCCCATGCCGCACCCTTACGCGTTAGTGCCCGCAGCGGACTCGCCACCTCTGCAAACCGCTCAATGAACATGCGGACGTAGCTGCACAGCCCCAAAAACTGGAGGATATGCGAAGGCGTCCGTGGAGTTGGCCATTTGAGGAATTTGTTCCGTTTCTTCTCTGCAATCCTCCGGCCGTCGGCGCCCACCACATGTCCCAGCACCTCCAGCGCCGGAACGCAAACTGCCAACTTACTCCCCAACACCGTAAGCCCCGCCTCCTCAATCTGGAACAAGATCCGCTCCAACGTCCCCGCGTATTCCCAGAAGAAGCGGCAAATCCTCGGGGCTCCCTCCAACACCGCGCCCCCGTAGTCCGTCTTCGGCCCCTTGATCCCCGCATTGTCAATGAAGATCAGAGCCCCCTCCGGGATTTCGTCCCGTAGTATCCATGTCATCTGAGCCTGGTAAACTGCCACCAAGTTTGTTGCGCCCTGCAGCAGCCGCGTCAACTGCATTCTTCCCAGCCCTGTTTTGAACGCAGTCAACGGCCGCGAATTGGGGTGGAGCTCCCGCTGATTGTACCCCCCCATCACATCAACCAGTCCGTAACATGCGCGCCCCGCCATTGATTCCAAGAACTCGTCCACCCGGGGCGGCAATCCCGCGTCACGGATGGTGAATGAATTCAGCCGCTGCAGGTCATGGACGATCCTCAGCAACTTCCCGTCCTGTTTAACGACCGCAAAGATTGGGCTAGAGTAGCTCAATGTGGACTGCTCGTACAAACCCGCTCTAACGCGCTCCCGGACCAGCTCCAGAAAGGGCTCCCATACGGTCCAAGGGATTGGAATTGGCTTGATTTTCCAGGGTTCGTGCGGCACCCTGGGGATTATGTAGGGGTCGCCGATCTCTCTTTTCAACAATCCGCGCTCGGCCGGCCCGAAGGCGAGGGCCTTCTTACAAAGCACCAATACCGATGCCAGCAAATCCTTCTCCTCCGCACTCAACCACCCCGCCGGACCAAAGTTAAGCGCCTCAATCCTTTCATCCGTGATCTGCGCCAACCGGGTTACCCAACCCGACGTCTTCAATGGACTTACCCAGGGATCCCAAGACCAGATGATCGGTCTCAGGGGCCCGTTCAGCCCCTGCGGCATTGGTTCATTCCGAGGCCGGACCTTTTGCGCCACAGGCTTATACCGCCCCGCGTTACACCTAACCATCCGCACGCATCCTTTGTCGTCTTTGTGGATCCTGGCAACAATCAACCCGCGGCTTTTGCCTTTGCTCACAAGCGTGGCACTATGGTAGGGTTTTTGAAACGCGGTACCTCCCGGTGACGCATACCAAGGAAAAGAACTTACTTCTGCCGCCCGCGCCCTCCGCACGCTTCCCTCCCCCCCTTGATCCTCCCTAGTCGGCCGCCCGCGCAAGACCGGAGCCTGTCCCGCGCGGTTGCCGCAGTTGACTAGGAAAAATCCCCCATGAGGCAGCCCTTGCAGCCGTTCCCCCCGTCGGATTCCGTCTCCTTGCCAGCCGCCGCCAACCGCACCCACTTCCCTTTCCTGTGGTTGGAGATCGTTGTCTCGAACATGGCCCTGGACGGGTCCTCTACCGTCAGTGCCTCCGTCCCTTGTTCCTTGTTGAACGCCATCCGGGCCCGGAACCCAAACATAAACGGTTGACCCAGGATCACGTCGCCGCACTCCACCGAAAGGAATGACAGCGGCTTCCGGACCTTTGCGACCTCCACCTCCTCTCCTTCCACCACCCTGTCCACCCGACACTCACCACCGTTGAGCGCCCGCAATCCCATGGCGCACTTCCTCCGGACCAACCCCAACTTGTCCACCAACCTCAACGGGAGCAAGTTAACCATTGACCCGCTGTCCACCATCGCCCACACCTTCCAATCCGCAATCTTCATTGAGACGTAGGCAAGCGGGATCAACACGGCCTTGGGTGGGCACAACTTGCGCTCCCCCCCTTCCTCCGCCGCGTTCACGCGCTGCAACGTTGCCAGAACCCTGCCGCGCCCGTACTCCCTTAACGCCTGCACCATCTCTTTGACGACCACTGGAGAGACCGCGGCCAGCTCCCGTAGCGTGAGAGGGACAAGCATCTTGCTCCCCATCACCCGCCGCACCACTTCCGCGGCCTTCCTTCTCCCTCCAGAGCCGGCCGACGGTGTGTCGCCCAACGGTCCTTGCGCACCAGTCTTTGGGGCTTGAGTCGTCAGCCGCTCCTTCACGTCTACCTCCATCTTCTCTGACAAGATTTGCTCGTCCGCCGCCAACGCCCTAACCTCCGCCTCCACTTGCGGAGCTCGCCACGTGCCGGGCCCGGTGACGATTCCAAGCGACACCCAAGAGGCCCCTGCAGACTGCGCTCTTGCCCTGACCTGGTCCAATGGGGACGGGTGGTTGGGCCCAAAACTTACTGGCTCACCCGTTGGAAATATGAAAGTCGATCCGGACGCGCGGACCAATCCCCTGTCCATATCCCTTGTCAACTCCGCGCAACCCAACCTCCAATGTCTCCTGTTGCCACAATATGTGCAGATTCGGGCCGTGAAACCTCCCAAGGGTCCGCTACCAGGCCAAGGACCCCCCACCACGTGGGGCGGCTCATCGCGCCAAGGAGGCGGGGGCGGAGCTGTTGACTGGATTGTTGGCTGGGCCGTGGGTTGTGCCGCAGGCTGCGCCGTTACCCGATTAAGGAGTATCCGCAGATCCTTCAACATTTCCGTCATCTCATTCACCGGTACCTCCATTGTACCCGGCCGACTCGTCGTGGATGGGCCCGCGTGTAGTTCCTGCATCGGAGGCGGGGCTGAGGAAGCCGCTTGTCTCTTCGAGGCTGACGGGAACGCCCTAGCCGTGTCCTCAATCAGTTCCTCCAGATCAATCTCGCTCTCTACCGCCCCGTTGATTGCCCTCAGATCCGGGAGAAGGATGACACTCTGGTCCACAGACCGCAATACCATCCCGTGCTCAAAGAGGTGCCGCTGAACCCGCGCGCAAAGTTGTGGCACAAGCCCGCCCAAGAACGACCGTTTCATCGCTCCCGTCTGACCCGCCACCACCTGGTTCTTTGCTAAATAACTATAGATACAGTCAAACAGAGATTTGTACTTGGACAAATCATTCCGTGTCCGCACCCCACCTCGCGAGATTGCATCCGCCACCGCCCACTCGAAATCCGTTTCCCAGAAGAGGGGTTCTTGCTTTCCCCACTTCGCCATCATCTTGCCCCGGAGCCTAGTCCAGTCCCGAGCCTCGTAACCAGCCATATCCTCCACATCCCGCAGCTTACTTTTTTTCCGTGATGAAGAGAACAATGGTGCGGACCTTGTCCTTGCCCGTCGCGTTTTTGGAGTCCGCAATATCCTCAAACCTTGCAAGAAAACGCCCGATATTGGCAGTGTCAAACCAAAGATGGGGAAATTTCTTCGGCCTAAGCCATACCCGCCGTGGGGCCTTGGCCGCCTCTGAAGGCTCCAACCGAGGGGGGGCGAAGCCCCCGGTCCGAGTGGTTGGAGGTGGGGGAGGTGTTGGTCCGCCGACTCCCGCCCGGGAGGGAAATGGGGGCGGATTGGTCGATCCTGGAGTAGTTGTCGGCAACATCGCGTACGCTATCTTCAAGAGACTGAGACAAAAGGCGATTTCCCAGCCAGACCCCCATATGTGGAAACTTAAGAAGAGTTACCTTTGCAAGTTGTCCTGAGTTCCGGAAGTTATTGGTCTAGCGTCTGTAAGATGATTGGGCGCAATGAGTTTTAAGAAGAGAGAGTGATGATATGATGAAATTCCTTCCTTCTCCTTCCGTAAGGTGATGATGATCCTCCCCAACCCGGAGTTGAGGGTGAGGTCTTGAGTCCTCCCCCTCAACCCTAGCCTAAGTACAACCACAAACAACAAGAACGAGTGATGAAATACAACCCTAAGCCGCAGAACCCTAGCCCAACCCTATCCCTCCATCCCTCGCCATTACCCGCGCCCTTTGGTATTAACGTAGCCCGGTTTGTCCTTCTCATGGCGCGGCCCTCCGTCGCGCCCTACTCGGAGCCCCCCGTGTTTCCGCACGCGCTGTCTGCGGATCCCGCAATCCGCGGGTCGGCCCACACTTATGCCCGCGCGGGCCTCCCCAGCGCGTATAGCCAATGATTGCCCCGCCCTCGCCTTCCGGACTAGCCACCCGCTAGCTTGGTCGGGCCGGCTCCATCACTTGGTCCGCTTCTTCTGGGCGGGTGGCGGCCTGGCGCCGCCTAAGGTAGGCCCAACCCATACCTGGTGCTGAGCCCCACAGCCCCTACTGCTGAGCCCGCAGCGGCTGCTGCTGAGCCCGCAGCAGGCACTGCTGAGACCGCGCGCACGCCAGATGCTGAGCCCAACCTACCCAACTGCTGAGCGCGCAGCTCTCAATCCGGGGTTATAAATACGACACCACATTGCGCAGACCAGAAAGCTTGCACGGATCAGAAAGCTTGTGCCGATTGGAAGGCTTGCATGGATCAGAAAGCTTGCGTGGATTGGAAGGATTGTGTGGATTGGAAGGCTTGCGCGGATTGGAAAGCTTGCGCGGGTCGGAAGGCTTGCGCGGATCGGAAAGCTTGCGCGGATCGGACGGCTCGCGCGGACCAGGCGGACCGCATATTGCAAGACATGCAGATTGGGTCACGCGGGTACGCGGATACCTGGAACGGGTTGTTGGGAGGACGCGCGCGGGCAGGCAAGCCAGGCGTGCGTTGATGTTATGGTGCAAGGGATGGAGGGGTAGGATTGGGCTAGGGTTCTGTGCTTAGGGGTTGTATTTCATAATTCTTGCTTAATTGTGGTTTTACTTAGGTTAGGGTTGAGAGGGAGGACTTAAATACTTTGCTCTCAACTCCGGGTTGTAGGAGAAGCACGGGGGGGAAGGACGGGGAAAACACTTCACTGCACTTCACTTCACTTCACTTCACTTCGCGGACTGGACTGCACTCTAGGATATCACTTTTTATGGCATCGGATTGGATTGGATTGGAAAGGAAGGAATTCATCTTATTATTGCTCTCTCTCTCTCCCTCTCTCTCTCTTGAACGGCTGCATCCAATCTCCTTACAGACGCTTTGATCAATAACTTCCGGAACTCAAGGACAACTTCTGGGGTGTTGCCCCTAAATTTTCCACACCGCGAGTCTGGATGGAGCTTGCGCTGATCATACCCCCCCATTACATTGACCAAAAAATAACACGCGCGCCCTGCCATTGATTCCAGGAACTTTTCCACACGCGGCGGCAATCACGCGTCCTGGATTGTGAATGATTTAAGCCGCTGCAGGTCATGAACAATCCTAAGCAACTTTCTGTCCTGTTTAAAAATGGCAAATATTGGGCTACAGTAGCTCAATGTGGACTGCTCGTACAACCCCGTCCTCACGCGCTCCCGTACCAGTTCCAAAAAGGGTTCCCGCATGGTCCAAAGGATCAGAATTGGCTTTATCTGCCAGGGCTTGTGCAGCACCGTGGGGATCACATAGGGATTGCCAACCTTTTTCCTCAGCAATCGGCGCTTATCAGGCCCAAAGGCAAGGGCTATTTTGCAGAGCACCAACACTGATTCCAGCAAATCCTTCTCCTCTGCACTCAACCACTCCTTTGGCCCAAAATTAAGCGCCTCAATCCGCTCATCTGTGATCCGCCCCAACCTTGTTACCCACCCGGACTTCTTCAATGGACTTACCCAGGGGTCCTGAGACCAGGAGATTGGCCTCAGAGGCCCGTTCAGTCCCTGCGGCATTGGCTTGTTCTGGGGCCAAACCTTTTGCACCACAGGCTTGTAACTTCCCGCGTTGCACCTGAACATCCTTATGCGTCCACCTTTTTCCTTGTGATTCCTGGAAATAATCAACCCACGGCTCTTGCCTTTGCTCACAAGCGTGACACTATGGTAGGGTTTTTGAAATACAGTACCTTCCAATGACGCATAATGAGGAAGAGGACTTACTTCTGCCGCCCGTGCCCTCCGTGCGCTTCCTTCCCCCTCCTGCTCCTTCCTAGTCAACCGCCTGCACAAAACTGGAGCCTTTCCCACGCAGTACCCATGGTTGACTAGGCAAAATTCTCCGTGGGGCAACCCTCACATCTTCCCCCCTGTTGGATTCTGCCTCTTTGCTGGATGCCGCTGGCTGCACCCATTTCCCCTTCCCATGGTTGCATATTGTTGTCTCAAAACTTTCCCCAGACGCGTCTTCCACTGTCAGCGTCTCTGTCCATTCCTCCGTGTTAAACACCATCCGGGCCCGGAACCCAAACATAAGCAGTGTGGTAGTCCAAACCTGTCCTATAGCCATCAGACTCACTTTTCTAGTGTAAAAACAGCTCAAACCATCAAGATAACATCAGAAATGGATTCTACATCACAAATAACCTATAGTAACTCAGTCAAAGTACCCCTCTATCTCTCATGGATTAGAAGATACAGCCCAAGAAACCTTCAACTGTGGCAAACTCATACCCAACCAGGTGTCACATCTCTGTGGAAGAAATAAGGCATAACTAGTAGATCCTCAAGTACATACCAGTGGCAGCTTATCCTCAAGACCAGGACCACACAACAACCAGTCCAGATAAGAATACAGCAATACAGATCCAGGAGGCGGTGCAATCAGTTTGATCCAGTCGCCTCATTGAATACAGAAATACAGATTCAGGAGGCAGTGCAACCAGTCCAGATCCTATCAAATCATAACCATACAGCAATACAGATGCAGGAGGCCGTGCAACCAGTCTAGATCCAGTCACCTCATCACCATACAGCAATACAGATCCAGGAGGCAGTGCAAGCAGACCAGATCCAGTCACCCCATCAGCAAATAAACAAACCAGAGGCTGTGCAGAGGTATACAGGAGCACTATATGCAAGAGGCTATGCAAGAATAAATACAGGAGGCTTTGCAGAGGCATACAGGAACAATATATGCAGGAGGAGGTCAAACCAGTCTCAACCAAAACCAAACAAACATGCAAGCATACATACAAGAGGCTGTGCAGGAGCAGATACAAGACCAATAAATACAGGAGGCTGTGCACGAGCAGATACAAGACCAATAAATACAGGAGGCTTTGCAGAAGCAAATACAAGAGCAATAAATACAGGAGGCTGTGCAGCAGTGTACAAGAGCAATATATGCAGGAGGAAGTGGGACCAGACTTAAGGAGAACCAAAAAAGCCACCAGTATTGCACAGCAATACATGTAGGTAGAATCAACTAGCACTGAACAAACTACCAGTACAGCACAGAAATAAATCTTATCAGTACTACACAGCAATTTATGCAAGGCTGTGCATGCAGGAGACCCCTGTATAAGTTTTTCCAACCAGCAGAAATGCCTCATGTATCTGTACAACATTTTGTAATCTTTTAGAGAAGTCTTTCTTTGTTGCAACACTGACTGATAAAAGTGCAGTAACAATAAGAAATAACTGGAATGATAACAAGACATTTAGTGAGTAAATAAATGAGAAAAGAAATAGACATTTGTGTATAGAGGCATCAATTGGTCTATGAAAGAGATGTTTACCGGCAGGGTTAGGACCTAGTGAGCAGGCAGTGTGGATCCTCAGACAGGAGGGATGAAGAATACTAAACTGAACCTTTGAGATTTACACGAAGAGTAGACAGCAGAACGTGAGTGGGGATGACAAATAGAACAGTTGGAAAGAGAAATAGAGAGGCAGGAGAATAGATAGGAGTATTGGGTCAGGGATGAGGATAAGATTGAAGGTCGGTAGCTACCTCCGGCCTAGTTACTTCAGGCTCCTCCTGATTGCCTGAGGGGACTGCTAAATGATTGAGTTGGGCAAGGACTGGAGCGGCGGTGGATTTGACGGGAGCAAGGGACGAGTGGATTGAGCTTGACAGGAAAAGGCGGTCGAGAATGGGATGGTTTGACAGAGGAAGGGGGTGAACAGAGTCTGGAGCTTCCGTTGGAGACTGAGGCGCTTACTGTTGGAGTCAAATCTTCTCTTATGCAGACTGCCACCCAAGGGTTCTAAGTCTTGGTACTGAAATCCTGAACAGAATTGTCAAAACGGATAAAAGTTGAATTGGTGACCAAGACCAGGCTGTGATAATATTTCAGTCAAGAGAAATCGTCATGAGTTTGACAAACAAGAGACATGAGAAGCTAACACAACAATGAAAATAAAACCAACAAGAGTGTGAACAGCTACTAAGTGAGTCACTAGAACTGAGAGTTGAGGATAGTATTGACTAGTTGATCTAAAGTTAGAAGATAATCAGTAACCAATGGCTGGATGAGTTTGAACCTGATATTATTCACTAGTAGCTTAATAGAGAATGGACGAATCCAGCCAGTGTCGAAGGATGAGTTGTTGAGGCGCATTGAGAGAACTGGAAAACAAAATGGTGAGTCCACTGATTGATAAGTTGAGCTCGGTTGGTCTTACTTTGTCCTGACTGGCTGCTTCAAGTCCTTCTTGACTATTGTTGAGGATTCGATTGATGGATGCTTGAATCATGGGTAGTAGGTTAAGGAGATGATTGTTGTGGTTTGTTTGTGAAATCTGATCCCCTGACTGGTACCCTTCATGGTATTTGCGGGTCCAGCAATATTGAGAGTATCCACAGCCGAGAGAGTAATGTGCGCGGGTACATGAGGGCAGAAAGAAAAGAACATGAGAAAGAATAAATAAAAAATAAGGAAATACAAGAGGTACACACCTTATTAGGATTGTGCAGTAGGTTCATAACTATCTCTAAAACAATCTTCAGACATTTCATATGGTCTGCTGTTCTCATAATCTGTGAGTAAAGTAAACAACAACAAATGAGAAGATTAGGATTTAACAAAAACAACACATCAGGTCTTTACAGCTAAATCCAAGCAAACCCTTGCTGAGTGGACAGGCACAATGGCCCATCCGGCAATGGTGCACTTAGCTTAGTGGTTAAAGCATCACTCATGAATGTTGATGTCATGGGTTCAAATCCCATAGTGCACACCTACATTTTGGATTCTAACATGGTAGCAAGAGTCTTCAGCCAAACGGCGCACCCTAACAGGTGGAAAAAGACAAGATGACCAGAGCCAACTTGCGTTGTGAATGGCTGTATGCACCCTGTACAGAGCAAGGGGGAGTTTTGGAGTCAAATCTGCTCTTATGCAGACTGCCACCCAAGGGTTCTAAGTCTTGGTACTGAAAGCCTGAACAGCATTGTCAAAACAACACATCAGGTCTTTACAGCTAAATCCAAGCAAACCCTTGCTGAGTGGACAGGCACAATGGCCCATCCGGCAATGGGGCACTTAGCTTAGTGGTTAAAGCATCACTCATGAATGTTGAGGTCATGGGTTCAAATCCCATAGTGCACAACTACATTTTGGATTCTAACACATTTTTCCAACCAGCAGAAATGCCTCATGTAACTTTATCTCACTGTTCCTCACCAGAACAGGGAGATACCTCAGGGGAAGCCTTGAGCACCCCCTGAGGTAGGATTTGTCTATTTAAGGAGGGCCTCTCTGCCCTATCCAAGTTGTATCATCATGCCATCTGGCCTAGTTATTGTCCATCCCTACTCACCCCATCAACCCATCTATCTGTGGTACCTACCCAGATAAAATATTTGTAGTGAATCAGTTATCAAAGGAAAAAAAGAAATCAGAAACCAAGTTATTACCCATCTTTAACCAATAAAACCACCCATCAGGTGCTTGAATAAGGGTTCTTCTGTGACCTAAATATTCAGCACCATATTAAAGAAACCCCACCCATTACTTAATAAATAACCCTTACAAAGAAAGAGAGCACAACAAAAGGAAACTACCAACCTTTCCTCTGCCCAGCCCCCTGTGGGTAAACCCATCCTTGGGTCCTTTCCTGAACCAGCCCTTTGATAAACCCTTGAACCCTTTAATATTGGGGTATTGGTTAAGATCAAACATATCTGATCAATAAATTAACCAATAGTCCAATAAATCTGGTCTATTCTTCAACAAATCCTACCAATATCACATTTAATAATTAATCTAGGTCTGATCTGAGACCTATATTAAGTCTCAAAGAAACCAGCCATGAATTTAAATAAATTATTGTGCAGACTTAGTATAGTGCTGGAAGGGCAGGCAATTCAAAACCACTCTTAGTATATACTAATACTCCAAAGGATTAGGAGTAATACTAAATTCCCCTTCAAGGGCTTCCAGAAAGCTATTTGCTACTTTTATTTATATAATCCCATAGGAGTCTCTACAAAGGTCAACCCAAAATTACATTGCCACACTCTACCAAGAGAAACAACAGCGACTTCCGGACGTTTGCAACCTCCACCTCCTCTTCCTCCACCACCCCATCCACCCAACATTCCCCTCCATTGAGCGCCCATAATTCCATAGTGCACTTCCTTTGAACCAGACCAAACTCATCCACCAATTCGGACGGGAGCAGATTGACCATCAACCCACTGTTCACCATTGCCCACACCTTCCTGCCCGCGATCTTCATCAGGACATAGGCAAGAGGCACCAAAATGGCTTTGGATTGGAACAACTTGCGTTCCCCTTCCTCCCCCACCGTTTTCACGCGCTGCACCGTTGCCGGAACCCTGCCGCCCCCGTGCTCCCTCAGCGCCTGAACCATTTCCTTGACAACCACTGGGGAGACTGTGGCCAGCTCCTGTAGCCTGAGGGGTATTGGTGCCTTGCTCCCCATCACCCGTTTCACAATTTCCACGGCCTTCCTCCTTCCCCTGGAACTGGTCAACGGCGCATTGCCTACCGGCCCTTGCATACCAGTTTTTGGGGCCTGGGTCAATGGCTGCTCTCTGACATCCACATCCATCTTCTTCAAAACAATCTAGTTGTTTGCCTCCAATGCCCTAACCTCCACCTCCACACCCGGAGCTTGCCACATATTGGGCCCGGTGAAGATCCCAAGTGACACCCAAGCGGCCCCTGCGGGCTGGGCTCTTGCCCTAACCTGCTCCACCGGGGGTGGCTGACTGGCCCCAAGATCCACAGGCTTGCCCATTGTGAATATTTAAGTCTCCCCGGATGTGCCAACCAACCCCTTGTCCATGTACTTAGTCAGTTCCGCGCAACCAGACTTCCAGTGGCCTTTATTGCTGCAATAGGTGCACATGAAAACCGAAAACCGGCTCAAAGGTCCGCTACTAGGCTGGGAGTCCCCCCCCATTTGAGGCGGCACTCCGCACGGAGGAGGAGGAGGTGGAGTTGTTGGCGGGGCCTTTATCCAATTCAGAAGTATCCGCAGGTCCCGTAGCATATCTGTTACCTTGTTCACTGGTACTTCCATTGACTGAAAAGGGGCTTCCGGCCGCTCTATTGCTGATGGGCCTGCAGGCAGTGTGGAAACAAGAGGGGTTGTACCCCTCAAAGTTGTCCTCAAGTTCCGGAAGTTATTGGTCTAAGCATCTTTAAGAAGATTGGATGCAATGAGTTTAAGAATAGAGAGAGTGATGATAAGATAAATTCCTTCCCTCCAATCCTTCTTATACCATTTCCTGGCGGTCTGGTGATATGAACTATATGATATGTATGGTAATCTCATGATCTGTATGTTGTGATGATCCAATTATGAGATGATCCAACCTGGAGTTGAGAGTCAGTTGTTTTTAAGTCCTCCCTCTCAACCCTAACCTAGGTACAACCACAAGCAACAAGATGGATGAAATATGACCCCAGGTACAGAACCCTAGCTCCACCCTAACCCTACCCCGTACCACCCACCCCATCCAAAACCCTCCCCTTCAATATCACATACGTCCGGTTTGTCCTTCTCATTGCGCAGCCCTTTGCCACGCTGTGGTGTCAATTTATAGACACGGATTGGGAACTGCGTCGCGGCTGCGCGCTCAGCATTGGGGGCGAGCAGGCTCAGCATTAGGGTATGCGGAGTGCTCCGCAGCGGCAGCCGCTGTTTGGCTCCACACCTGGTGGACGGGTTGGGCTCAGAATCAAATGCGGCGTGGGCGGCGATCCGCCCTGAAGATCGGATTTGGAAGGTAGTGCGCTCAACTAGGTTTGCGGGCGCGCCGGTTTGGATACGTAGGGGCGGAGCAATCCACGGGCTATGAAGGAACGGATGAGCGCGCGCTCATGCGCGCGGATCATGCTGGATATTACCAAACACCCACAAAGGGCGCGGACAAATGGATAGGGACAGGTGCCGGGGGCTCCAAGTAGGGCGCGGTGCAAGGACCGCGTCATGAGAAGGACGAACTGGATGGACAGAATGGCGTACGGACAACGGGGGGAGTTTGGTACGGAGGAGGTGGGGAGAGGAGGCTAGGGTTTCTGTTTTGAGATTGTTTTCTATTTTGTTGTCATACTGTTATTTGCGCGTGTACTTAGGTTAGGGTTGGGAGGGAGGACTTATCCTCACTCTCAACTCCGGGCTAGGAGGAGGGGGAAGCATGCATGGAAGAGGAGCGGAAGAGGAAGAATCACATCATCAGATTGAATCACTCATCTCACAAGGAGATTAAAGGAACTCATACCGGATACACATCTATGTGGAAAGTTCTTAGGATTGAAGGATTGGCGATTTCTCTCTCTAATTTTCTTTATCTCTTATCTCTTTATTTCTATTTCTCATTTAAGTGCAACTTCGGACATCCTCATCTCCTTTCAAACGCAGGGAACCGTTAACTTCCAAACCTTGGGACAATTATAGGGGGATAACCTTTATTCTTTCCACAACACCCTACTCGGAGCCCCCCGGGTTTTATCCATCCTCGGATCCCCCAATCTGTGAGTCAGCCTGTGCTTATTCCCGTGCAAACCTTGGATCCCGCAATCGGTGAGTTGGCCCGTGCATATGCCTGCGCAAACCTCCTCAGCGCGTATAACCCCTGACTTCCCCGCCCATGCCTTATGAAAGAATTTGAGTTGAAAACCAGGACCGCTGGAGTTTTTCATTTCATTCAATGTGTTCAAGCACGAGTGAAAGCAAGAGTGAGCATGAGGAAGTGAAGAAAGGAAAGAATGGAATGAACATGAAAAACAACCAACGTGGGAGTTGAAGGCTTGAGACCTAGGATCCTTGTTGAATCAAGAGGTAGGAAATTCGAGTAGACTAGGTGGCTGAAGTAGCAACATGAAAAGAGATTCTCTTAGATTCAATGGAGAAGAAACAGAAATGGAAAAGGCATACTGAAGTGTATGGAGATGAAGGTGAGGTGATAAACAAGTTGACGTGATGGGATGAGTCGGGATTCAAGTCAAAGTCTGGTCAATGAAGAAGGTTAGTTGGGAATGAATTGAGATCAAACCAGCTCTTCGTACCGATGGAGTTAAAGGTCATCTGACCATCTTTGTATTGTTTGAGTGTTGGAGTATTCAATTGTGTAGGGATGATGGACAATGATGGACTAGTGAATAGAAAGGAATGGTAAATGAAAAATAGAATAAAAAAGATGAAGGAGAATGATGAGCGCGAACTAGAAAGTCAAGCTAAGTACCATCTCTGGATATATGAAGACTCTGGATTGGAAGGAGTGACTCATGCAATACTCTATTAACAGAGTATTTGCAGTGAGTGCTCTTGAATCTCTTACACCCCCCTTTGGTTCAATGTCAAGTAAAGTTGTGAAGTGCTTGACCAGACGGTCTAATGAGGATTTGGCTGCCTCCTTGGTAAGTGCGTCAGCAGCCATCAGATCAGATGTGATAAGTCGGAGTTTGATCAGTCCTAATTTCAGATTTTCTCTGATCCCTTTTGTTTTCAGGTCGATGAACTTGGTTTTCGAGTTTGTCCTGAATTTAATAATTTTATCTTCTAAAACCTTGTTATTGATAAGGTGAACACTTGGAGTCATTTGGCAAGCGTTGATTCTCCAGATCTCACAAATCAAATTTTTGATCCAGCAACATTCAAGTTGGCCGTCGTTCAAGGTGTTGCATTCTGCTTTGGTGGATGAGTAAGTGATGTTCCGTTGCTTTTGACTGGTCCAGAACAGGGGTGCCCCATAGAGTGAACGCAGAATTCCAGACTGAGACTTTTGAGAGCTGGGGTCATTGCCCCTGGTGGCATTGCTTTAACAGATGAGATTGGGGCAATTGTTCTTCTTTGACAATCTCAATTTGATGTCTTTTGTAGCATTCAGGTATCTCCAAGTAAGTACTACTTTGTTCCAGTGTTTGATTTGGGGTCTTTGTGAGTAGCAATCAAGGCTTGAGACGGCAAAGGAGAGGTCTGGTTGGGCTAATCCAGCAATGAAGTTGAGTTTCCCAATGTGTGATTGGTAGTTGATCTTCAGAGCCAAGAATTCCGAGTGTTCCTCTTCTGATGCCGGAAGCAGATGGATTCCTGGAGTGCAAGGAGTTGAGATGGGCTTGCTATTGGTCATATTGAGTTCTTCAAGACCCCAAGCAATGTGCAGGGGTAGGGATAAGGAGATCAATTTTTTGTCACAATCCACTTTCATACCAAGGATAGTATTTGGTTTGTGACTGGTGGAATTAGGGAATTTCTTCAGGAATTGTTCCTCAAATTCGTTCGTGTTGCCAACCACTAGCAGGTCATCGACGTGGAAAAAAAAGAGGAGTTAGAGCTGGTGTGGTTGTAGAGGCAAGGATTGGAATCTGAGGGTCAGTATCCTAGAGATTCAATCCACTGGCTGAGTGTTCTGTACCAGTTTCTGGGTGCCTGTTTGAGCCCATAGAGTGACCTTTTCAACTTTAGGATTTCAGTTTTTCGGTTGCTTCCTTTTGTTCTTTGGATATACACCTCCTCTTCTATCTCGGCGTGCATAAAAGCCCCCTTTATGTCTAATTGAAGAATTGGGAGATTCTTGTCCAGAGAAAACAAAAGGAGAGCTCGGAGAGAAGTGGTATTACCGGTTGGGGCATAGGTCTCAAAGTAGTCTATGCCAAATTTCTGATCAAACCCTTGTACGCAGAGTTGGGTCTTGCAAACAGGAGGTTCGCCCTGGGCGTTCTCCTTGATTTTGAAGACATAATTTGTGTTCAATACGTTGGTAGAGTCAGACCAAAGTAATCTTCCCAAACTTTGAGGTCTTCACATGTGCCTAATTCTTTCCCTACAGAGATTGCCCATGGTGGAGAGTTCAAAGCTTTCTCAATGTTCTTGGGCATGAATGTAGCAATAAAACCAAATCTATCTGGTCTTTTAAGAGTGTCTCTATTTCTGAGGGAGCAACCAGTGTCAGATCTTGTCAGAATCTCATTTATCTGCTCTTTGTCATTTTCTTCATACAATTTTTCAGAAGATGTTAGAGTCTCTTCAATTTTTATGGCAAGATCTATTTGGTTGAATTCAGGTTTGGCTTCTTTGGTGTTGTATTTGTGAGTTGGATTCTCAGGAGTAGAGTTTGCATGGGTTGGTTCTTTGGTGACATTGATTTTGTCAGAGCTGAACTTGGTGGCACTGTCGCTGTTTTTACAGATTTTAACATGCTTTGATTGGATGATTGCTCCCGAGTTGTTGATGATTGTGTAGGACAACAGTTGAGGTATGTATCCAATAATTTTTCTGGGGATCCCTTTTTCTTCAAACTTTTGGAGGGCAGATTTTTCTTTCAGATTCAGGTAGACTACAGGAGTCCCCAGCGGTTGGAGATAGTCATTAGGTAGTTTAGACCCATGCATCATCTCCCAAGGAGATGGCTCATCATTATTCCTAGGGATTTGGTTGAGTGCTAAGGAGCATCCTTTGATAGTCTTGTGCCACAGATTCAGTGGCAATTTGGATGTTGAATGAGTTGCACGTACTGATTCAGCTATTGTTTGGTTTGCTCTTTCAGCATGCCCATTGTGTTCAGGGTGATAGGGTTTGGAACAAATCCTTCTTATCCCTTTTTCCTCAAAGAAATTGGTCAAAGATTGGTTTACAAACTCTCCTCCTCCATTGCAACAGAATTTTTTTGGGTAATAGCCTCTCTTATGATGTTTGTTAATATGATGAACTTGAATAATTCAGCGGCATTGCTCTTGGCGCGAAGGGGAAACACGGCTATATACAAGGAGAAGTTGTTGAATAAGGTAAGCAAGAACCAATGGTGACCTTTTGACATGGGAGTGATTGGTCCCATGAGATCAACATGGATTTGTTTTAATACCTTAGAGGCAGTGGTGGATTGTTGAGTGAAGGGCAATTTTGTGATCTTACTGAGGTCGCATCCGGGGCAAGAAAATTGCTCTTTGACTTTGAAGTTGATGGATTCTCCAAGATATTTCTTGATTTGTCCTAAACTAGTGTGTCCTAATTTCCGATGTAAGATATCTACCTCGTCAATGTTCATGAGATACATTGATTCTTTCGCTGGAGTATCCAGAACCAATAAGTTGTTTAGGATTGAGCCGTGCATCAGTGATTTTTCCTTCTATCTAATGGTGAATCTAGGAGAGTGGGTGGAGTTGTCTACCAAGATCTGACAGTCATCCTGCAGGAACTTTCCAAAGGATAACAGATTCGGCGTAGCTTCAGGAATGTAGTATGCATTGGTGAGCTTGAGATTGATCTCTCCAAATTTTAGGAACGCAGTTCCTCTTCCTAGTATCCTAAGTCCGGCGCCTGGCTTGCCGGTTTTTATGTGTTCAGAACCATTGAGAGTAGTTAGTTGACTGAAATTTTTTCTAGAGTTGGGAAGATGTACGGAACACCCCAAGTAGAGGATAAAAGATGATTTTTTCAAGGAGTTGACAGTGTTGGCTCCGCAGAAGAAGGTGAAGAAGTGGGCAAGATTGTCCTCTTTCTTCTCCGCTTTCTTCCCGTTTTGGTTAATTGGTCTGAGATGAGGGAATTCCGCCCAGCATTGTTTGCATTTGTGGTTCTTCACTCTTTTGTTATGAATCCCATTTGTGCATCAAGGGTAAGATATGTTGACTAAGCTAAGATCAGTTTTTGATTCTTCCTTAGTCGCTTGAACTTTGTTTTTATTTTGGATTAGGTGATTGAGGACATAATCGACAGTGATGACTTGGCTCCCGTGCATAATTTGGGATTGCATAGATTTCAGGGAAGAAGGAAACTTGAACAGTACCAGATTGGCTGAGATATCTGATGGAAGCTTGATTCCAACTTCAGAGAGCTTTTTCATATGGATTCAAACAGTGGTCAAGAATTTTTTGATTTGCTTTTTGTTGAAAGATAGTTACAAGAAGTTGTTGAAAACTCAAGCTTGATTTGCAGACTGAGATGAGGAAAAATGCCTCTTGGCTGCAATCCAGATTCCACGAGCACTGTTTTTGTTCTCTGATGTGATTATGTTGGAGTGAGTGGCAGCCTCAAGTCTTGAAAGCAAATATGCGGTGATCTCCTGGTTGAGGTCCTCGTCTAGTTCTACTGCCTCTTCCTCTTGATTCATGATAAAAAGTATTTTGCATAGTCAAAATAGATTTTGAAACTTTGATCGCCAGATTGAATATTTATCTTTGTTGAGTAGTGGAATAGATTTGTAGATTCCTTTAAGAGCCAGTGCCTTGGACAAATCTCCCGCCGGTCCTGGTGTTGATGATGCCATTTTGCGGTATAGTTGATGGAGCTTTGGCTTTTAACCGTGAAAGAATTTGAGTTGAAAACCAGGACCGCTGGATTTTTTCATTTCATTCAATGTGTTCAAGCACGATTGAAAGCAAGAGTGAGCATGAGGAAGTGAAGAAAGGAAAGAATGGAATGAACATGAAAAACAACCAACCTGGGCTTTGAAGGCTTGAGACCTAGGAACCTTGTTGAATCAAGAGGTAGGACATTTGAGTAGACTAGGTGGCTGAAGTAGCAACATGAAAAGAGATTCTCTTAGATTCAATGGAGAAGAAACAGAAATGGAAAAGGCATACTGAAGTGTATGGAGATGATGGTGAGGTGATAACCAAGTTGACGTGATGGGATGAGTCGGGATTTGAGTCAAAGTCTGGTCAATGAAGAAGGTTAGTCAGGAATGACGTGAGATCAAACCAGCTCTTTGTACCAATGGAGTTAAAGGTCATCTGAACATCTTTGTATTGTTTGAGTGTTGGAGTATTCAATTTTGTAGGGATGATGGACAATGATGGACTAGTGAATAGACAGGAATGGTAAATGAAAAATAGAATAAAAAAGATGAAGGAAGGAGTGATTCATGCAATACTCTATTAACAGAGTATTCACAGTGAGTGCTCTCGAATCTCTTACACCTTCTGGACTAGCCACCTGCAAGCTTGGTCGGGCCGGCTCCATCACTTGGTCCGCGTGCCCTGGGCGGGTCGCGGCCCGGAGCCCCCCAGAGTAGGCCCGACCCGCACCTGGTGCCAAGCCCCGCAATCCCTGCCGCTGAGCCCTCATCCGCTGCTGATGAGCCCGCAGCAGGCACTGCTGAGACTGCGTGCACCCCAAATGCTGAGCCCAACCTACCCAACTGCTGAGCGCACAGTCCGCAATGCAGCTCCCAATCTGAGGTTATAAATACAACACCACAGGGTGAAGGGAGTTAATTTCTATGATAATTGGACCAAAAAGGACAGCAAAGCATTGTGACAGAGACTGTTGAGAAACAAAATAACTGAAATGCCCTGTGATACCTCTAAGAATCCCAACTCAGGGAGGTGAACATCTATGGTTTGGAGGAGATCAACGTACATATTCTTGAAGCAAGCAACATGGTCCCAATGTGAGGTTCCAAGTTCATAATCCAAGTTTATGAGTCAAAAAAGGATGTCCCCCACCACTATTATGAATTTTTCACCACAAGCGCAAGCAAGAGATTGATAAGCTGAGGTGATGTTGTTGCAAGATGACTTTATTTTGGACTAAAGATTCTGTTCCGCCACCTTTTAAAAAGGCTTATGGAGTAGGAGTTGTTTTTCCAATAGGTTTTTGTGTCCTTGTGATCTTAAATCCATTTTCTGTCAAGGATTTCTTCATGACCCCTGCCAATAAGCAGGTGATTGAACCAAGACTTCCACTTGTGTCAATTATAGTGATTAATTTTGAATAGTTTAACCTTGTTGATTAGTCTTAATCAATAAGATAAAAATGCTCAAAAGACTTGATTTCAGAAAGGAGTTAAGACACAAAGAGAATAACAGTCACAAATGAGATGAAGTTAGTACCTGAAAAGACCAGGAACAAGGTTCAAACAACAAGTGTAGTCACTCCAAACACCCTAGAACCTTACCAGAACCACCCAATACCTCTGAGACTAGACCTGAACCAAGAAAGGTAGACATGAGGACAAAAGAAAACATAAAGGACAAAAAGGAAACACTGGGATTTGATACTACTGACCTGATCCAAGACCACCTGTGAAGAGTCAACTAAGTGTTTAGCTGATGGCCTTCAGAAGTTACTATCTTGTATCAGGTGAGCAGTTGATTTGGTGGTTTCTCCAGAAATGGAGTTCCTGCACTGATGGAGTGCTACAAATTTGATTTAAAGGAATGGGATTGTGTGCAGGCAGCAACAGTTGTAAGTAGCAACACTCAAAAGCTAATAACTCTGGTAGTCAACAGAATATTAGGAAAGATCAACTCAATCTCAAAAAATCTCCAGATTCTCAATGAACCTGCCAAACTTGCTGCAAGCAAGCACTTGAAGTGTACCAGATAACTGTGGGTGGCTGTACAAAACAAATAAATTTGTCTTATGAAGCACTACAAGCAAAGCAATTACAGATTTGAACAAGAATAACTCAACAATTCTCAAAAGACTCAAGATTAGCACTGCAAAATTCGACTTCAAAGAAAAAAGGGAGGTTCAACACTCTAGGTTTCACACTTAAAGAAACCTCTAAGTCAAATTTCACTGGTTCCAGAAGAGAAATCAATGAATGATCAGGACCACTATGGTCAACAAAGGGATCAAAGAGTGGTTTAACACGCTCAAGAATCCAATCAAATGAATAGTTCTTCCGCAAGAAAGGCAATTGGTTGGTGATAATGGATGAGTTCACAGAGGATGGATCAAATATTGAGTATGGAAGCTCAAGGATCACCGGGAAATCAAAGATATACCCAGGATAAGGATGGGGGATTACTTGGATAAAGGGGAAGAGCCCCATTGATTTATTGATTTAGTAAGATGATGAATGATTGATGATTGATGATATGTATGATACTGGTCCAGATATTTAGTGGAGAGCCCCTTGTTTTATGGGCAAGAGACACTGTAGAATATTTAAAATCAGATGATACAAATGATAGCAGATTTTTTCTTACTATTGATAGAAATGAAATGATGAAAAAAATAAAAGGAAAAAAAAAGAAAGAAGGGGGAAAAAATATGCCCTGAGGCCAAAGATGAATTTCATTTGAGCTCAAGAAGCTAGAACTGCTGCAACAGTTGTGACAGAAGGCAGAGAAAAAAGAGCAGTAGCAATGGCCAAAGAGCTGTTTGTTGAGGGAGATGGGACTAGCCACGGGCACAACAACAAGCAATGGATGACCAAAAGGTGACAGCAAGGCAAGTGAGTTCCAATGATGAGAGTTATCCGGATGACATAGGCAATAAAAGTTTGTGAGGGAGCCTTGGAGCTGTTCAGAGGGGGAGATCAAAGCAAGGAAAACAAAAGAGGGAGGATCAAATGGGAGCAAATACCAATGGATTGGTTAGGATGCTGGTTGAGGATAATAGGATTGTTTTGAAGTTGATGGTCAATAAAGGGAGGTGATGAGGTTTGGATTTTGATGATGATGAACTGGTTTTTAGTTGGCAGGTAATTGATGGCAATAAAGGTCTGAGCAATGATGGGATAAAGGGTAGGGGAATCGGAGAGTACATGGAGGGGTTGATTGGCGGTACAAAGCTGCTTCAATTGCTCATCATCTGCTGAAGGCCAAACAAGCAATCAATTGGGATGCCAATAGTTTCCTGCAAGGATCCTACAAGGGAGGATCCCATGAATGTGGATTAATGAAAATCCATTGCAGTGGTTAGGTTTTTGGGAACCAACAAGTTAGCAGGATGATGATGATGATGGTTATGAGGATGATTGATGGAGGATTTTTCATGTGTGCTTGGCCAAAAAATTAGGTTCCAAGCACAAAGCAAACATGTTGAACACAATACCTGGAAACTTAAAAACCCCAGGGCCCAGGGGCCCCTCCCAGACATCTAGGACAGGGGAAAGCTGGAGAAGGAGAGAAAGGAAGGTTTCCATACAAACCCAAGATGTTTTTTTTTTGACAGATGAAAGATGATATATAAAAAAAATAATTTTAAGACTATGCCATCTCATTTTGTGTTCCACCTTTCACTCAATCTCCGTTCCAGTGGCTCTGCCAATGAACTGAGACAGTTTCTTGTGACATGTCTGTATCACCCTAGTATCTTCACCTCCCGGAATCCCCGGGCAAACTTCTAGCAACGGCTCTCTCTTCCTCCTCAGCCTCTTCTCATTTTCATTTTCCTTCCTCCTCTTGATTTCTCCTCTCTTTTCTTATTCCTCGTCTTCTTATTTTTCCTACTATCTAATCCTCTTCTTAACTTCTCAATCCAAGTTCTCGGCAACTCTACACTATCACCCCAATCCAAACTCTCAACTCTTCCACTCTGATCTGAACTGTCTCTCTGCCTTCCAACTTATGCCTGGTAAGAACCTAGTCCTCAAGATCATCCTTGTATGATTTTTCTAACAACATCATTCAATCTTGCAGTATCCTGTCTTCACCCTCTGCACTCTATCAACTTCTTTGCCGCCAACACTCTATGCCGTCTGATCTCTTTCCTACTATCTAAGTGACTTGAAGCTGTTGGTATTCTCATTCCCTTCTTCTTCCTAGTATCTGTCCTATCTCTCATTATTCTAACTTCTCTCTCTAGTCCGCTGGTTTTCAGTTCTCAAGAAATATATTCAAATCTTATCAAATAAAAAATTTCTCTTTTCTTTTGAGATGTCCCAAATTGGTCACCAAACTGGCTGACTTATCCCTCTTATATTCCTCACGCACTGCCGTGGCCCTGTGCTGCTGCATCTGCAGCCATTTTCACAGCCAGGACATCAGCTGACAGGATTGGGGCTCAAATGATGAGACAAAAGGAATTTGCAGAGAAGGTGGGACAGTACCTGAAAGAAAGGGGCAGAAAGTAAGGGAAAAGTGGGGTTCAAATGATGAGACAAAAGCAAGTTGCAAAGAAGCTGGGACAAAACATGAACAAGGTAAATAGAAGAGAGAAAGAGGAAAAAATTGGTGTTGATTCCAGATTGAAAGCAAATAAGAAGGAATGAAGGAAAGACACTATTGAGATGGTAGAAGGATGAAATGGAAATTGGAGGCAGACCTGAAAGAAAGGGCCAGTGAGTAAGGTACAAGTGGGGCTCAAATGATGGGACAAAATGAAGTTGAAAAGAAGCTGGGAGAGTACCTGAACAAGGTACATAGAAGAGAGAAAGAAAAAAAAATGAGTGAGGAGAAATGAAAGAGAGACTTTTTCAACAGCTTTAAGTGGTAGGTAAAGGCTCTTCAAAAACTAACTGGTGATTTTCAAGGTTTTAAATTAGGTTTTCTCCTCATGTTCAAGTCCTCCTCTGGTCCATTGGTCATTGTGTGGTCCCAGGTTAAAGGAATTGGATGTTGGGGATTCCTACAATTCCTACACATACTAGCCAGAATTGGATAAATCCAAATGCCATGTACCCTTTACCGTTTGCATGTTTCCAAGAATATTAGCACAAGCACTTATCAAGCCAACATTGATTCCCAAGTAATATCCCATTGTTTTTATATGCACCTGGGGCTTGACTCTACCAACAAATAAATACAACAAAAACATTCTAGATTCTAGACATAACCTCTCTGCCTTACCAATTTATTTTTCTTTCCTTGCTTTTTCTTCTTGCAGGCTGGAAAGAACCAAATTTGGAGAACTCCAGATTCAGAGTGTAAGAAAACTTACTTCCATTTCCAGAAAAGCCGGGCATTGAGTTTTCCCAACTACCTCATTGCAAATCATGGTTTAACCAGCATGGTGTAATTTGATTTCAAGAGGCAACCTTACAGCCTACCCCCATATCATGAGAAAAGCTCCATCCCTCAAATTTTTCCCAATAAAATTGTCACAGTTTTCACTCCTTGCAATTTTTGCCTCAACCAAAAAGTGATTTTTCTATATTATCTAATTCTATCATCTTCTAAGTACAACATTTCAGACACATAAGCTGCAAGGAAGCCTGCAAAAAGTCAGACCCATGCCCATGGCCTCATCAATATCATTGAAGAATTAAGTCATGAATGCCTCAGAGGCCCCTCCTTCATGTTAAAAATAAAATGCATTCAAAAAGCTCAAAAATTTCTGTTTAATTGACATCTTTTCCCCTCAGATCAAGTCAAATATCCCCCCTGAATCCCAAAATGTGTTTTACTGTTGTCTTTCTGCCATTGGTGTTGGAGGCCTATGCAAATAAGCCCCAAGTGACATAGCCATTTAAGTCATGGCATATACTTCTGGGCAACATGCCTTAATACCCGGTGAAACATACTCAGCTTCCTTACATTTTGTAGTAACGGGTAGCTTGGATATTAGGTGAAAAAGGATGGAAGGAGTCCCTTGTTTTTTTTATATTTCAACTGTCCGCGCGGACTTGGAGTATATACTATATACATATGTCACGTATTATGTGATAGGTTGGTCCGTGATATCTCATGGTTGGGTTTGCCAAACCATAACACCCCCCCACAAACCAGACTATCAAAACAAAAGGAAAAAAACGCATAGTACAGGCAACATTTGTATAAAAGGAAAAAAGGAAAACAATGAAACAAAATCAGTAACAGAAAAAACGGCAGCAAAAATTGTGTTGTTTGTTTGGGCCAAGGCGTTTTGTCAGAATGTTGGCCAATTGGTTGCTTGTCTTGACCCACGTGAGATTGAGTTTGAGTCAGTGGATTGTGTTGTTTACAAAGAAGAAATTCCGGGAGATGTGTTGCATTTGTGAGCAAGACCCGTTTTTGTTTGCTACTGATACGGCCGCACGGTTGTCGCAAAAAAGGTTGCAGGCGGTGTTAGGTGCCAATTCAAAGGTTATTGTGTGAATCAATGTGAAGAATTCAATTGCCATGCCAATCAATATGAATTCGGCATTGCAGGTGGATGTAGCGACGCTCTTTTGTTGTTTGGACACCCACAATATGGGACATCCGCCCAGGAGGATAAGGAATCCGGAGGTTGATTGGTGGAATTCACCCCCCGAGCTTGCGTCACTCCATAACTGGAGGCACTGAGGGGACAGCCAGAATTGTAGTTTGTAATGTGCGGTGGAGGCGACGTATCGAATGAGGTGCTGAAGGGCTTTCCAGTTTGGGGACGTAGGACGATTACTGTATTGGGATAGGTAGTTGACCCCAAATGAGATGTCCAGTGTGGTGCCCCAGCCTGGACACCCTGGCCAGTGCGGAGACTTTAATTTTTTTTATGACTTTTCCTTATCATCATTCATAGACATCATTATCAAAAAAAAAAAAAAAATTCCCGCTCTATTTGTAGTATCTCTTGTAAATAGTTTACAGGGACCCATGGCCCATAAAAGGAGGGGCTCTCCCCAGCCTTTTGTTCATCATCCATGGGAGTGTGTGCTTATGTCCCCCCCTTTATGGTGAAATTAGATCCTGATCCTTATCCTGGGTATATCTCTGATTGCCCCATGATCCATTTTTGACCCTTAGTCTTTTCCCCTCTGTGGCCTGATCCTTATCACCAATTGATAGCCTTGCTGGTTGAAGAAAAATTCTGTCTGTTGGAATTTTTGATTGTGTTATACCACCCCTTGATCCCTTTCTCTGACCATACTGGTCCTGATCCCTGATCATCTTTCTGGAGCCAATCACAATTGATTGAAGAGGTCTTATTAAGCTTAAGACCTGGAGTGTTATACCTCCCTTTTTTTTCTTTGGAGTTGCATTCTTCCAGCCTACTCTTGAGTCCCTTGAGAAGTGTTGAGGTTATCCTTGCTTCAAATCAGTTACTGTTTGCTTTTAGAGCTTCTTAAACATTGTTCTTTGTCTTGTACAGCCACCCTCAGTTATCTGGTACCCTTCAAGCACTTGATTGCAGAGAGTTGGGCAGGTTCATTGAGAACCTGGAGGTTTGTTGGGTTTGAGTTGATCATCCCCAATCTTCTTCTGACAACCAGAGTTATTAGCTTTTGGGTGTTGTAAGACTCCAATCAGTGCTAGGCCGCGGCAGCTCTGTGGAGTGGAAAGGTGCTGTTTAGGCTGCCCTCCTGAGTGTTACAAAAATATTTAGATGTAACCAAGATCAAGGTCCAGAACCTGGTAAATGAGGAATCAAGGAGTAGAGAATAAAGATGATAATAGTTTGGTAGCAATGGAACAGCATTATCTGAGACAAGATTATGCAGGCAAAAACTTGAACAAAAGAAGTTAAAGTCTGCTTAGAGTTCAAGGAACAAAAGCTGTTGTATTTAAACAACGCCCAAAAGCTAATAACTCTGGTCTTCAGCAGAAGATTGGGGATGATCAACTAAAACCCAACCAACCTCCAGGTTTTCAATGAACCTGCCCAACTCTCCGCAATCAAGCGCTTGAAGGGTACCAGATAACTGAGGGTGGCTGTACAAGACAAAGAACAATGTTTAAGAAGCTCTAAAAGCAAACAGTAACTGATTTGAAGCAAGGATAACCTCAACACTTCTCAAGGGACTCAACATTAGGCTGGCAGAATGCAACTCCAAAGAAAATAAAGGGAGGTATAACACTCCAGGTCTTAAGCTTAATAAGACCTCTTCAATCAATTGTGATTGACTCCAGAAAGATGATCAAGGATCAGAACCAGTATGGTCAGAGAAAGGGATCAAGGATTGGTATAACACACTCAAAAATTCCAACAGACAGAATTTTTCTTCAACCAGCAAGGCTATTGGTTGGTGATAAGGATCAAGTATCAAGGGTTTGAGTATGGAGGCTCAAGGATCAAGGGATGAGTATAGAGGCTCAAGGATCAAGGGTGTGCTGATTCCATGCTCTGATCATTCAATGATGCATCCAAAAGGCAGGGGAGAGCCCCTCCTTATATGGGCAGGAGGCCCTGTTAGACTATGTACAACAGATTCTACCAATAGAGCGGAAAAAGAAAAAATTGGGTGACCGGAAAAATTTGATCACGCAAGCCAGTGGAAATCCTTCTCATCCCTTCACCATCTCCTGCGTCTTTCCGTGGATGGGCCCGCGCGACAACACTGGAATCACCCACCCCTCGTCCAAAGCGGGATGGGGTGGGAAAGGAAAATGAACTGGACCGCCGCGGATGTTGGCGGGGGGTAGTTGACACTTCTCCACCCCTTGGCCAAAGGTGGAAGAGGGTGGGAGAGTCCCAGGAAGGGTGACGGATGAAGTTTGTGAGAGCGCACTGGGCAGATAGGAGATTGGCTTGAGGCAATTGAGTAAATCTTGACAGGCTTGAGATTGGCAACTGATAGATCAAGTGAGGTGGGAGATTTACGGATCCGAGGATTTGATAAACGCTTGGAGGTGCGGTCGGGATGGATTTGGTAAGTCATGGATGAGCGCCGCGCGACAATAATGATGAGAATGAGCACCAACGCAACGGTCGGATAAGAGATTGGGACGCGCGGCGGTCGGATAAGGATGAGGACACGGGATGCGCGGATAGGGATGAGGATGTGGGATGCGCGAGGATTAGTTTTTTTTTTTTTTTGATAATGATACCTATGAATGATGATAAGGAAAAATCATAAAAAAATTAAAATCTCCGCACAGGCCAGGGTTTCCAGGATGGGGCACCACATCTCTCCCCAACTTACAGACTCTCCCTAGTCTGCACCCAAGTTTGATGCCATAAAAAAGAAAGGAAAGAAAGATGATTGAAACCAATGAATGGCCATTTTGATCTTGAGTGTGATTGAAAAAGAATATTTCAATCCGTCCAAAAAAAATCCTAGAAGTGGCTGAGATAAAATGAAGAAGGCGTCCCAGGTGCTCACATGCGTGGCATGAAGTAGAGTTTCACAAAACAACAAGGATCTTGCCCAGATGACGCACAATTGGGAGGACTTAGTTCTGGACCAAGTTGCCTGCACAAGAATGAAATTTCTTAACCTGATCAGCAGAGAACCTTCTGGCCATCTGAGTACCATCCAGTTCCTACAAAACATATGATCCACCTCTAACTTGACAGATCACTTGGTAAGGACCATTCCAGCAGTTTGAGAAAAGCTTTCCCCACTGAGTGTCCAAGGAACAATTATAAGCTAAGACTAGATCCCCAGGGTTCAAGGGATCCCTAATTTGCTTTGAATGCTTTTCTTCCCAATACTGAACTGATTTTTCCCTAGACTCCATCATTATGTGATAAGCTTCACTACGGACATCTTCACTCCTTTCCAGCTGCTTGGATCTGGCAACTAATAGGTCAGTAGTTGAAGAAACTTGTTCCCAAGAGATGCCCAAGAAAGACTCCATTTCAAGATCAAGAGGAAGAACAGCCCTTTGACCAAAGATGATTTCACACGGAGAGTAGCCTGTGGTTTGCTTGGTGGAAATTTGAACAGAGAAGAGGACCAAGGCAAGAAACTTTTGAAAATTCTTGCCACTTTCACCAGCCAGTTTAACCAGAGCAGCCTTCAAGGGAGCATGGCCTCTTTCCACCATGCCTTGTCCTTCAGGATAATAGGGGGTAGTAACTCTACGTTGCCCAGGGAGCAATTGGATTATTTCAGCCAGTTTTCCACCAAATTCCGAGGCACCATCAGTAGAAGAAGATCAAGCCAAGCCGTAACGCATTGTCCAATTCTCATGAAGGAAAGCTGCCACAGATTCAGAACTAAGGTTCTTAAGGAATTTGGATTCAACCCATCCAGAAAAATCATCTCTAGCCACAATGAGGTACTTAGCACCACCTGCCTTGATATGAACCAGATCCATAGCAACCCTTCCAAAGACAGTGGACTCCCCTGTAGGATAGCGAATTTCAGCTGGACGCCTAAGATCACGTTTCTGGCACACTTCACAACTCCTGCACCATTGAGAGACTGATTTCTTCAGAGATGGCCACCAAAATTGTTTGGATATTTGTCAATAAGTTTCAGTTTCCCCATGATGACCAAGGCCTTCATGGAGACTTTCCAGGATCAAATCTTGCTTGGAAGGGATAGTGACCACAACAAGTGCACAAGGATTTCCTCTTTTCATAAGCCTGGTGCCTTGAACAAAGAAGTTGGAGGACTTCCTCTTGAGAGATCAAAAATCTTTGGCAGAGATATCAGGGGGTCTTTGGAGAGTTGAAAGGTACTGCTCTAACTTAAGCCAGAAACCTTGCTGGAAAACAGAGTAATCTTGGGAGGAGAAAGCAAAACCAGGGCAGACCAAGGGTTCTTCCTCATTGAAATCTATTCCAACATCTGATTCATCATCTCTAAGAGGGCGTTGAGATAAACCATCAGGCATGGTGAAAGATTTTCCAGTCCTGTGAACAATATCAAAAGAGAACAACTGGATGAAAGCCACCCAACAAGTCATTGGAGCATTTGGAAGGCTGGGGGCATTGATCATTTCAATAATGGGTCATGCATCAAATTGTAACTCAAAGTGTTGACCCCAAAGGAAAGTCTGGAGCTTCTTCAACATTTGGGCCACACCGCAAAGTTCCAGTTTTGGCTGGGAGTACCTGGATTCCACATCTGAGAAAAGAAGAGATTCATACAGAGCAGGAAAATCCAAACCATTTTCATCTTCCTGGCTAAGGACAGCCCCAACAGATTGATAACTAGAGTCCACTGCGAGCTTGATCTTGCCAGCTCTGGGTCCATAAGTGATCTTTTTCAAAACAATGTCTTTCCCAACAATTTTTTTGAGCAACTGAAATGATTGTTTGCAGTCTTGGGTCCAAATCCATTCAGCATCCTTCCTGGTTAAGCAACGGAAGGGAATACAGATTTTGGATAATGAGGGAATGAAGATCCTGACATAAGTTATGACACCTAGGAAACCTCTAACTTCCGTTGGATTTATTGGAGTAGGCCAGGAGATGATTTTGTTGACTTTAGAGGGTGCCATCCTTCTTCTGTCCTTGCAGACTATATGGCCAACAATTTCCAAGGAAGGGACACAGGCGGCAAGTTTTGACCCAGAGACAGTAGGCCAGATTCCTCAATTTGAAACAAAATTCTTTCCAAGATAGTAGCATACTCCCAGATAAATTGTTGGATTCCTGAGTGCCAAGGTAAAAGCTCATTATCATAGTCAGAAACTGGGCCTTTAATCCCACCATCATCAATAAAGATACCCGCATGATCCGGGATTTTGGCCTGGAGGATCCACATCATCTGAGCTTGATAGACTGCAACCAAGTTGGTGGCACCTTGAGGCAATCAAGTCAGTTGGAATTGACCAAGGGGAGTATTAAAAGTAGTGAGGGGACCAGAAATAGGATGCAAGGATTGTTTGTCATAGCCACCCATAATGTCACCTAGACCATAGCAAGCTCTCCCAGAGAAGGATTCAACAAATTCTTCAGTGGCAGGAGGCACGCCAGAGTCTTTAATAGTAACTTTATTAAGGGGTTGGAGATCATGAACTACTCTAAGTTTACCATTACTTTTCAGGACACAGAAAACAGGACTGGAATAGCTAGAAGTCAATTGTTTGTATAAACTGGTTTGGACTCATTTGCAGACCAACTTGATGAATTCGTTGACTTTAGCAGCAGGGATTGGCATTTATTTCTTTTGCCAGGGATCATGTTCAACTACAGGGATGATGTAAGGGAGACCATAGGATTCTTTCAAGAGACCTCTCTATTCTTCACAGAATGCAATAGATTTTTCCCTTAGAGACAAGATATTTTTGATCAAATTTAACTCATCAGGAAGAAGCCATCCATCTGGACCAAAGTTGACCACTTTCAGACGTTCTTCAGTGACCCAACCAGAGGGAATGAATGCTCCAGTGAGGGATTTGGATAGACCACAGTAAGGATCGCGGGATAGAGGAGGACGCATAAGGGGAGGATTGAGGTTGAGAGGCATTGGTTGGTTGACTGGCTGGACCTTCTTTGCACCTGGTTTGTATTTAGTGGCAAAGGAGAGGAATCCTTGCTTCCTCCAAGCATTGACCAGTGAGACCTGACTATGAAAACTGAGACCATGTTCCAACATCTTCCAAGTTTGATGTTCTGCTGTGTCCTTGAAAGGTGCCTTCTCCATAAAAGAGGATCCAAAAGATAAAACATTGCTCACATGTATGGCACAGGGTAGAGTTTTGAAAATTACAGTAGTAGAAGCCCCTGGTGGTGCACAATTGGGAGGACTTACTTCTACCCCAAATGGCCTCCACCTAAGACAATACTCCTTCATACCAAAGCCACCAAGAAAAGAATTGAGATCAAGATCTAGTTTAGACTCATTGCGGAGATTCAGAACCGGAATAGAGGATGAGTGATCAGACTGAAAAGACAAAGGAAAAGAAGATACAACAGATGCAGACAGAGAAGAAATATTTTTGGATTTTTTGGATTTTTTATGTGTTTGATTTTTGATCTTATTTGGATGAGAAGGAAATGATGAAGAAAAAGAAAGATATGCCTCTGAGGTGGGAGTTGGTCCATGAGTTGAAGTCTGAGGCTGAGAAGAACTACAACTATCAGTAGGGCCAACTATTCTGCTAAAAAATGAGGATGAGAGGAATGAGAGTTTTCTTTCTGCTTTCCTTTCAGGACAGATTTGGGAGGATGACCAGGGAAGTCTCTTTCCTAACAACCAGAATCCAGAGAACAAAGAGGAACTTCAATCTTTCTGCAATCAGCATCAGGGAGGAGAATTCTCTCCCCAACTTGATCAGAAAACATCAGGGTAGCACCAAAGTCCATTAAGAAAGGCCTTCCCAAGATCATGGGACCATCCAGATGAGTGATCCAGAAGTGACAGGTGCCAACAATATTTCAACCAATTCAAACAGGGATATCCTTGGAACCATTGACGCACCAAAAGCCCGGTAAGTTGCAAAAGGCTTCCGCCAGAAGCTTGGAGTTGACTGCTACAAGACATTCGCCCCAACAGCTTCCCTATCTTCCCTACAACTTTTACTTGCAATAGCAGTATCAAACGCATGGATCATTCAAAGCTTTGAAATATTGGCCATGTACCTCCATGCCCCAATCAACAAACTTGTTTAAGTTGAGCCTCCGACCCACATGCAAATGGAACTGGCTGGGAAAGTGATGTGTTTGAAGAAATTCTTATACGGGACGCGCCAAGCGGCTAGGTGTTGGTGGAAATTTTTCAAGGCTCTCCTCAACAACATTGGCTTCACCAGTGATTGTGTTGAACAGACTGTATACACGTACTGCAAGGGTCCCATCATCATTGCAATTTGGCTCCATGTTGAGGACAGAGTTGTAGTCAGCAACGAAGAAGCAGCCCTGACCCAGATACGGCGCAAAATGTCGGAACACGTATGGGTCAAATGGCATGAATCGTGCAACCAGATTGTTGGCATCAATCTTACCCCCCAAGATGGAGAACTCTACCTTGAACAAAAGCTACTGGCCGGGAAAATTGTGAAGAAATGGACCGCCCTGCATTGCAAACCTCTTTTGAAAACAACAACAGACATCCCAGAACAAGAGCTGGTCACACCAATGGTGTGGTGTCGTATTTATAACCCCGGATCGAGAGCTGCATCGCGGGCTGCGCGCTCAGCAGTTGGGTAGGTCAGGCTCAGCATCTGGTGTGCGCGCGGTCTCAGCAGTGCCTGCTGCAGGCTCAGCAGCAGTCGCGGCGGTCTCAGCAGTAGGGGCTGCGGGGCTCAGCACCAGGTATGGGTCGGGCCTACCTCAGGCAGCGCCGGACCGCAACCCGCCCGGAAGAAGCAGACCAAGTGATGGAGCCGGCCCGACCAAGCTCGCGGGTGGCTAGTCCGGAAGGCGAGGGCGGGGCAATCATGGGCTATACGCGCTGGGGAGGCCTGCGCGGGCATAAGCGTGGGCCGACCCGCGGATCGCGGGATTTGCAGACGGCGCGGACAGAAACACGGGGGGCTCCGAGTAGGGTGCGGCGGAGGGCCCCGCCATGAGAAGGACAAACAGGGCTACGTTAATACCAAAGGGCGCGGGTGATGGCGAGGGATGGAGGGATAGGGTTGGGCTAGGGTTCTGCAGCTTAGGGTTGTATTTCATCACTCGTTCTTGTTGTTTGTGGTTGTACTTAGGCTAGGGTTGAGGGGGGGACTTAAGACCTCACCCTCAACTCCGGGTTGGGGAGGATCATCATCTTAGGGATTGGAGAAGGAAGGAATTTCATCATATCATCACTCTCTCTTCTTAAAAACTCATTGCGCCCAATCATCTTACAGACGCTAGACCAATAATTTCCGGAACTCAGGACGACTTGCGAAGGTAACTCTTCTTAAGTTTCCACATCTGGGGGTCTGGCCGGGAAATCACCTTTTGTCTCAGTCTCTCAAAGATAGCGTACGCGATGTTGCCAACAACTACTCCAGGATCGACCAATCCGCCCCCATTTCCCCCCCGGGCGGGAGTCGGCGGACCAACACCCCCCCCTCCTCCAACCACTTGGACCGGCGGCTTCGCCACCCCTTTGTCGGAGCCTTCGGAGGCGGCCGAGGCCCCACAGCGGGTATGGCTTAGGCCGCAGAAATTCCCCTATCTTCGATTCAACACTGCCGATATCGGGCGTTTTCTTGCGAGGTTTGAGGATATCGCGGACTCCGAAAACGTGACGAGTGAGGACAAGGTCCGCACCGTTGTTATCTTCATCACTGACGAAAGTAAGCTGCGGGATGTGGAGGATATGGCAGGTTATGAGGCTCGGGACTGGATTAGGCTCCAGGGCAAGATGATGGCGAGGTGGGGGAAGCAAGAACCCCTCTTTTGGGAAACGGATTTCGAGCGGGCGGCGGCGGATGCGATCTTGCGAGGTGGAGTGCGGACGCGGAACGATTTGTCCCAGTACAAATCTCTGTTCAACCGTATCTATAGTTATTTAGCGAAGAACCAGGTGGTGGCGGGTCAGACGGGAGCAATGAAACAGGCGTTCTTGGGCGGGCTTGCGCCACAACTTTGCGCGCGGGTTCAGCGGCACCTCTTCGAGCAAGGGATGGTATCGCGGTTGGTGGACCAGAGTGTTATCCTTCTCCCGGACCTGAGGGCAATCAACGGGGTGGTAGAGAGCGAGATCGATCTGAAGGAACTGATTGAGGACATGGCTAGGGCGTTCCTGTCAGCCTTGAAGAGACCAGCGGCTTCCTCAGCCCCGCCTCCAGCGCAGGGACTACACGCAGGCCCATCCACAACGAGTCGGCCGGGTATAATGGAGGTACCGGTGAATGAAATGACGGACATTCTGAAGGATCTGCGGATACTCCTCAATCGGGTAACGGCGCAGCCCGCGGCACAGCCCGCGGCCCAGCCAACAATCCAGTCAGTGGCTCCGCCCCCGCCCCCTTGGCGCAATGAGCCGCCCCACGTGGGGGGGGGTCCTTGGCCTGGTAGCGGACCCTCGGGAGGGTTCTCGGCCAAAATCTGTACATATTGTGGCGACAGGAGACATTGGAGGTCAGGTTGCGCGGAGTTGACCAGGGATATGGACAAGGGATTGGTCCGCGCGTCCGGATTGACTTTCATATTCCCAACGGGTGAGCCGGTAAGTCTCGGGCCCCACCACCCGTCCCCATTGGACCAGGTCAGGACAAGAGCGCAGTCTGCAGGGGCCGCTCGGGTGTTGCTTGGAATTGTCACCGGGCCCGGCACGTGGCGAGCTCCGCAAGTGGAGGCGGAGGTTAGGGAGTTGGCGGCGGACAAGCGAATCTTATCAGAGAACATGGAGGTAGACGTGAAGGAGCGGCTGACGACTCAAGCCCCAAAGACTGGTGCGCAAGGACCGTTGGGCAACACGCCGTTGGCCGGCTCCGGAGGAAGAAGGAAGGCCGCGGAAGTGGTGCGGCGGGTGATGGGGAGCAAGATGCCAGTTCCTCTCACGCTACGGGAGCTGGCCGCGGTCTCTCTGGTGGTCGTCAAAGAGATGGTGCAGGCGCTAAGGGAGTACGGGCGCGGCAGGGTTCCGGCAACGGTGCAGCGCATGAACGCGGCGGAGGAGGGGGGGGAACGCGAGCTGTGCCCACCCAAGGCCGTGTTGGTCCCGCTTGCCTACGTCTTGATGAAGATTGCGGATCAGAAGGTGTGGGCAATGGTGGACAGCGGGTCAATGGTTAACTTGCTCCCGTTGAAATTGGTAGACCAGTTGGGGTTGGTCCGGAGGAAGTGCGCCATGGGATTGCGGGCGCTCAACGGTGGAGAGTGTCGGGTGGATGGGGTGGTGGAAGGAGAAGAGGTGGAGGTTGCAAAGGTCCGTAAGCCGCTGTCATTCCTTTTGGTGGAGTGCGGCGACGTGATTTTGGGTCGACCATTTATGTTCGGGTTCCGGGCCCGGATGGTGTTCAACAAGGAGGAAGGGACGGAGGCGCTGACGGTAGAGGACGCGTCCGGGGCCAATTTCAAGACAAAGATCTCCGACCATGGGAAAGGGAAGTGGGTGCGGTCGGCGGCGGCTGGCAAGGAGACGGAATCCGACGGGGGGAACGGCTGCGAGGGCCGCCTCACGGGGGATTTTGCCTAGTCGACCACGGCAACCGCGCGGGACAGGCTCCGGTCTTGCGCGGGCGGCCGACTAGGGAGGAGCAGCGGGTGGAGGGAAGCGCGCGGAGGGCGCAGGTGGCAGAAGTAAGTTCTTTTCCTTGGTATGCGTCACCGGGAGGTACCGCGTTTCAAAAACCTTACCATAGTGCCACGCTCGTGAGCAAAGGCAAAAGCCGCGGGTTGATTGTTGCCAGGATCCATGAAGACAACGACGGACGCTTGCGGATGGTTAGGTGTAACACGGGGCGGTATAAGCCTGTGGCACGAAAGGTCCGGCCTCGGAACGAACCAATGCCGCAGGGGCTGAACGGGCCCCTGAAACCGATCATCTGGTCTCGGGATCCCTGGGTAAGTCCATTAAAGATGTTGGGGTGGGTAACCCGGTCAGCCAGGATCACGGATGAAAGGATCAAGGCGCTTAACTTTGGGCCGGCGGGGTGGTTGAGTGCGGAGGAAAAGGATTTGCTGGAATTGGTGTTGGTGCTTCGCAACAAGGCCCTCGCCTTCGGGCCGGACAAGCGCGGATTGTTGAAAAGAGGAATTGGCAACCCCTACGTAATCCCCACGGTGCCGCACGAACCCTGGCAAATCAAGCCAATTCCGATTTCCCGGACCGTACGGGAGCCCTTTCTGGAGCTGGTTTGGGAGCGCATTAGAACGGGTTTGTACGAGCAGTCCACATCGAGCTACTCTAGCCCGATCTTCGCGGTGGTTAAGCAGGAAGGGAAGTCGCTGAGGATCGTCCATGACCTGCAGCGGCTGAATTCATTCACCATCCGGGACGTGGGATTGCCGCCGCGGGTGAAAGAATTCTTGGAATCAATGGCGGGGCGCACGTGTTACGGACTGGTCAATGTGATGGGGGGGTACGATCAGCGGGAGCTCCACCCCAAATCGCGGCCGTTGACCGCGTTCAAAACAGGGCTGGGACGAATGCAGTTGACGCGGCTGCCGCAGGGCGCGACAAACTCGGTGGCAGTTTACCAGGCTCAGATGACGTGGATACTACGGGACAACATCCCGGAGGGGGCTCTGATCTTCATTGACAATGCGGGGATCAAGGGGCCAAAGACAGACTACGGGGGCGGGGTGTTGGAGGAAGCCCCGAGGATTCAACGCTTCGTCTGGGAATACGCGAGGACGTTGGAGCGGATCTTGTTCCGAATTGAGGAGGCGGGGCTTACGGTGTCAGGGAGTAAGTTGGCAGTTTGCGTTCCGGCGCTGGAGGTGCTGGGACACGTGGTGGGCGCCGACGGCCGGAGGATTGCGGAGAAGAAACGGAATAAAGTCCTCAAATGGCCGAATCCATGGACGCCTTTGCATATCCTCCAGTTTTTGGGGCTGTGCAGCTACGTCCGCATGTTCATTGAGCGGTTCGCGGAGGTGGCGAGTCCGCTGCGGGCACTTACGCGTAAGGTTGCGGCGTGGGAGTGGACGGCGGGGTGTGACGCTGCCTTTGCGAAGCTCAAGGAGATTGTGGGGCGCGACATTGTCCTCCGGGACCTCGACTATGAATTGTGAGGGATCCGCCTGGCTGTCGACTCCAGCGAACTCGGCGCGGGAGGCGTTCTGACGCAGGAGGAGGATGGTAAGGATAGGCCGGTTCTTTATGAATCCGTAAACTCCACCGCGACGGAGAGTCGGTATTCGCAACCGAAGTTGGAAGTGTGCGGGGTCACCGAGATTGTGCAAAGGCTGCAGAATTTGCTTTGGGGGGTGAATTTCGAACTCTTTTGAGAGGGGCATCTCCAAGGACTACCCTAATGCTGTTGAAGGAGTACTAAAGAAAATTTCTGCTCTTAAAATCCCTGATCTATCTTTGGCTGAATTCTTGTTGATCTCTCCATCTGTGGCTGAAGGGATGAAGAAATGGGTTTCTTGTTGACTTGTGGAGATTGGTCCGGACAAATTAAAGCTCTCCTCTGGTACTCTGACAGAGGATTCTGGCGGAACAGATCCCTCTTCAGATCCCAACCTGTATTCCTGTCCTCTTGGCTTTCTCCCATGTTGTCTTGGTGATTAAACTAAAATGGTTTCTCTCCTTGTGGATTTGGGTTCTCAGCTCAACTTGATTTTGGAATCCATGGCCTGAAAGCTTAAGTAAGCCCAAGGGTCAGTTTCAATTCTGCTGTGTATAGAATAGGGAACCAGTCCTGTGAGCTGGTTGGTATTGCTGAGGATATCCCTGTTTGAATTGGTTGAAATATTGTTGGAACCTGTCACTTCTGGATCACTCGTCTGGATGGTCCCATGATCTTGGGAAGGCCTTTCTTAATGGACTTTGGTGCTACCCTGATGTTTTCTGATGAATTTTGGGAGAGAATTCTCCTCCCTGATGCTGATGGAAGAAAGATTGAAGTTCCTCTTTGTTCTCTGGATTCTGGTTGTTGGGAAAGAGACTTCCCTGGTCATCCTCCCAAATCTGTCCTGAAAGGAAAGCAGAAAGAAAACTCTCATTCCTCTCATCCTCATTTTTTAGCAGAATAGTTGGCCCTACTGATATTTTTAGTTCTTCTCCGCCTCAGACTTCAACTCATGGATAAACTCCCACCTCAGAGGCATATCTTTCTTTTTCCTCATCATTTCCTTCTCATCCAAATAAGATCAAAAATCAAACACATGAAAAATGCGAAAAATCCATAAATATTTCTTCTCTGTCTGGATCTGTTGTATCTTCTTTTTCTTTTTCTTTTCAGCCTGATACATCATCCTCTATTCCGGTTTTGAATCTCCGCAATGAGTCTAAACTAGATCTCTATCTCAATTCTTTTCTTGGTGGCTTTGGTATGAAGGAGTATTGTCTTAGGTGGAGGCAATTTGGAGTAGAAGTAAGTCCTCCCAATTGTGCACCACCAGGGGCTTCTACTACTTTCATTTTAGAAACTCTACCCTCTGCCACACATGTCAGCAATGTGTTATCTTTTGGATCCTCTTTTATGGAGAAGGAACCTTTCAAGGATGCAGCAGAACATCAAACTTGGAAAATGTTGGAACATGGTCTCAGTTTTGTAGTCAGGTCTCACTGGTCAATGCTTGGAGGAAGCAAGGATTCCTCTACTTTGCCACTAAGTACAAACCAGTTGCAAAGAAGGTCCAGCCAGTCAACCAACCAATGCCTCTCAACCTCAATCCTCCCCTTATGCGTCCTCCTCTACCCGCAATCCTTACAGTGGTCTATCCCAATCCCTCACTGGTCCATTCATTCCCTCTGGTCAGGTCACTGAAGAACAATTGAAGGCAGTCAACTTTGGTCCAGATGGATGGCTTTTACCTGATGAGTTAAATTTGATCAAAAATATCTTGTCTCTAAGGGAAAAATCTATTGCATTCTGTGAGGAAGAGAGAGGTCTCTTGAAAGAATCCTATGGTCTCCCTTACATCATCCCTGTAGTTGAACATGATCCTTGGCAAAAGAAGAAGATCCCTATTCCTGCTGCAAAAGTAGACAAATTCATCAAGTTGGTCCGCAAACAAGTCCTTACCGGTCTATACAAACAGTCAACCTCCAGTTACTCTAGCCCGGTTTTCTGTGTCCTGAAAATTAATGGTAAACTTAGAATAGTTCATGATCTCCAGCCTCTAAATAAGGTTACTATTAAAGACTCTGGTATCCCTCCTGCTACTGAAGAATTTGTCAAATCCTTCTCTGGGAGAGCTTTCTATGGTCTAGGTGAAATTATTGGTGGCTATGACAAACAATCCTTGCATCCTATTTCTTGTCTCCTTACTACTTCCAATACTCCCCTTGGTTGATTTCAACTGACTCGATTGCCTCAAGGTTCCACCAACTTGGTTGCAGTCTATCAGGCTCAGATGATGTGGATCCTCCAGGACAAAATCCCGGATCATGCGGGTATCTTTATTGATGATGGTGGGATTAAAGGTCCAGTTTCTGACTATGATAATGAGCTTTTACCTTGGCACTCAGGAATCCAACGATTTATCTGGGAGTATGCTACTATCTTGGAAAGAATTTTTTTTTAAATAGAGGAATCTGGCCTTACTGTCTCTGGATCAAAACTTGCTGCCTGTGTCCCTGACTTGGAAATCTTTGGTCATATAGTCTGCAAGTAAGGAAGAAGGATGGCACCCTCTAAAGTCAACAAAATCATCTCCTGGCCTACTCCAATAAATCCAACAGAAGTTAGAGGTTTCCTAGGTGTTTTAACTTATTTCAGGATCTTCATTCCCTCACTATCCAAAATCTGTTCACCCTTGCGTCGTCTAACCAGAAAGGAAGCTGAATGGATTTGGACCCAAGATTGCAAACAATCATTTCAGTTGCTCAAAACTATTTTTGGCAATGACATAGTTTTGAAAAAGATCTCTTTTGGGCCTGGGGCTGGCAAAATAAAATTGGCTGTTGACTCTAGTTATCAATCGGTTGGGGCTGTCCTTACTCATGAAGATGAAAATGGTTTGGATTGTCCTGCTCTGTATGAATCTCTTCTTTTCTCAGATGTGGAATCCAGGTACTCCCAGCCAAAAATGGAACGTTGCAGTGTGGCCCAAATGTTGAAGAAGCTCCAGACTGTCCTTTGGGGTCAACACTTTGAGTTACAAGTCGATGCACAATCCATTATTGAAATGATCAATGCCCCCAGTCTTCCAAATGCTCCATTGACTTTTTGGGTGGCTTTTGTCCAGTTTTTCTCTTTTGATATTGTTCACAGGCCTGGAAAGTCTTTCACCATGGCTGATGGTTTATCTTGACGCCCTCTTGGAGATGAAGAATCAGATGTTGGAGTGGATTTTGATGAGGAGGAGCATTTAATTCACCCTGTCTTCAGCTTTTCCTCCCAAGATTATTCTGGCTTCCAACAAGGGTTCTGGCTTAAAGTAGAGCAGTACATTTCCACCCTCCAAAGGCCTCCTGATACCTCTGCTAAAGATTTTCAATCTCTCAAGAGGAAGTCCTCCAGCTTCTTTGTTCAAGGCACCAGGCTTATGAAAAGAGGGAATCCTTGTGCCCTTATTGTGGTCACTATCCCTTCTAAACAAGATTTGATCCTGGAAAGTCTCCATGAAGGCCTTGGTCATCGTGGGGAAAACAAAACTTTTCAACAAATATCCAAGCAATTCTGGTGGCCATCTCTGAAGAAATCAGTCTCTCAATGGTGCAAGAATTGTGAAGTGTGCCAGAAGCGTGATCTTGAGCGCCCGGAAAAATTGGTTACCCCACTGGAGAGTCCACTTTCTTTGGGAGTATTGCTATGGATGTGGTTCGCATTAAGGCTGGTGGAGCTAAGTACCTCCTGGTGGCTAGAGATGATTTTTCTGGATGGGTTGAAGCAAAGTTTCTTAAGAACCTCAGCTCTGAATCAGTAGCAGCTTTCCTTTATGAGACTTGGACAATGCGTTATGGCTTGGCACAATCTTATTTGACTGATGGCGGCTCTGAGTTTGGTGGTTAACTGGCTGATATGATCCAATCACTTCCTGGTCAACATAGGGTGACCACTCCATATTATCCTGAAGGCCAAGGCATGGTGGAAAGAGGCCATGCTCCTTTGAAGGCTGCTCTTGTCAAACTGGCTGGTGAAAGTGGCAAGAATTGTTGCAAATTCCTCCCCCTGGTCCTCTTCTCTGATCGAATTTCAACTAAACAAACCACTGGCTACTCACCTTCCAAATCATTTTTGGTCAAAGGGCTGTTGTTCCTCTGGATCTGGAAATGGAATCTTTCTTAGGTATTTCTTGGGAAAAGGTTTCTTCCACCACTGACCTATTAGTTGCCAGATCCAAGCAGCTGGAAAGGAGTGAAGATGTCCGTAGTGAAGCTTATCAGGAGATGATGGAGTATAGGGAAAAATCAGTTCAGTATTGGGAAGACAAGCATTTTAAGCAAATCAGGGATCCCTTGAACACTGGGGATCTAGTCTTAGCTTATAATTGTTCCTTGGAAACTCAGTGGGGAAAGCTTTTCTCTAACCGCTCGAATGGTCCTTACCAAGTTGTCCGTCAAGTTAGAGGTGGATTATATGTTTTGGAGGAACTGGATGGTACTCAGATGGCCAGAAGGTTCCCTGCTGATCAGGTCAAGAAATTTTATTCTGGTGGAGGCAACTTGTTCCAAAAGTAAGTCCTCCCAATTTTGCACCACCAGGGTCATCTGCTGCGTTTTGTTGTGAAAATCTACTTCATGCCACGCATGTGAGCACCTGGGACGCCTTCTTCATTTTATCTCAGCCACTTCTAGGATTTTCCTTTGGATGTATTGACATATTCTTTTTCAATCACTCTCAAGATCAAAATGGCCATTACTTGGTTTCAATCATCTTTCTTTCCTTTCTCTTTTTATGGCATCAAACTCGGGAGCAGACTAGGGACAGTCTGTAAGTTGGGGAGAGATGTGGTGCCCCATCCTGGACACCCTGGCCAGTGCGGAGATTTTAATTTTTCTTATGACTTTTCCTTATCATCATTCATAGACATCATTATCAAAAAAAAAAAAAAAAAAAAAAAAAAAAAAAACCGCTCTATTTGTAGTATCTCTTGTAAATAGTCTACAGGGACCCATGGCCCATAAAAGGAGGGGCTCTCCCCAGCCTTTTTTTCATCATCCATGGGAGTGTGTGCTTATGCCCCCCCGTTATTGTGAAATTAGATCCTGATCCTTATCCTGGGTATATCTCTGATTGCCCCATGATCCATTTTTGACCCTTAGTCTTTTCCCCTCTGTGGCCTGATCCTTATCACCAACCAATAGCCTTGCTGGTTGAAGAAAAATTCTGTCTGTTGGAATTTTTGAGTGTGTTATACCACTCCTTGATCCATTTCTCTGACCATACTGGTCCTGATCCCTGATCATCTTTCTGGAGCCAATCACGATTGATTGAAGAGGTCTTATTAAGCTTAAGACCTGGAGTGTTATACCTCCCTTTTTTTTCTTTGGAGTTGCATTCTTCCAGCCTACTCTTGAGTCCCTTGAGAAGTGTTGAGGTTTTCCTTGCTTCAAATCAGTTACTGTTTGCTTTTAGAGCTTCTTAAACATTGTGCTTTGTCTTTTACAGCCACCCTCAGTTATCTGGTACCCTTCAAGCGCTTGATTGCGGAGAGTTGGGCAGGTTCATTGAGAACCTGGAGGTTGGTTGGGTTTGAGTTGATCATCCCCAATCTTCTGCTGACAACCAGATATATTAGCTTGTGGGCGTTGTTTACATACAACAGCTTTTGTTCCTTGAACTCTAAGCAGACTTTAACTTCTTTTGTTCAAGTTTTTTCCTGCATAAGCTTGTCTCAGATAGTGCTGTTCCATTGCTACCAAACTATTATCATCTTTATCCTCTACTCCTTGATTCCTCATTTACCAGGTTCTGGACCTTGATCTTGGTTACATTTAAATATTTTTGTAACACTCAGGAGGGCAGCCTAAACAGCACCTTTCCCCTCCACAGAACTGCCATGGCCTAGCACTGTTTGGAGTCTTACACCTGTTGTGTTCCCAGTGCCAAGTAATTCAGGGATCCAATGAATGATTGGAATAGGTCAGCGTCTTCGCCATTATTGTCCATTGGTGTTACCAGCTCTTGTTCCGGGATTACCGTTGTTGTTTTCAAAAGAGGTTTGCGATGCAGGGAGGTCCATTTCTTCACAATTTGCGCGGCCAGTAGCTTTTGGTCTAGGTAGAGTTCTCCGCCTTGGGGGGTAAGATTGATGCCAATGATCCGGTTGCATGATTCCTGCCATTTGACCCATACGTGTTCCAACATTTTGTGCTGTATCTGGGTCAGGGCTGCTCCTTTGTTGCTGACTACAACTCCCTTGTCAACATGGAGCCAAATTGAAATGATGATGGGACCCTTGCGGTACGTGTATACGGTCTGTTCAACACAATCACTGGTGAAGCCAATGTTGTTGAGGAGAGCCTTGAAAAATTTCCACCAACACCTAGCCGCTTGGCGGTCCCGTATAAGGATTTCTTCAAACGCATCACTTTCCCAGCCAGTTCCAGTTGCATGTGGGTTGGAGGCTCAACGTACACAAGTTTGTCAATTGGGGAGTGGATGTACGTGGCCAATATGTCAAATCTGTGAATGATCCATGCTTTTGATACTGCTATTGCAAGTAGAAGTTGTAGGGAAGATAGGGAAGCTGTCAGGGCAAATGTCTTGTAGCAGTCAACTCCAAGCTTCTTGCGGAAGCCTTTTGCAACGTACCGGGCTTTTGGTGTGTCAATGGTTCCTTCCGGTTTACGCTTAATGGCAAAGAAATACTTTGCTCTGATCACTTTCATGCTGGGTTGTCGCTTGACCACCTCCCAGACATTCATGGCAAATAGTTTATCTATCTTGCTCCTTAGTGTAACTCAATTGATAGTAAGTTTGGGTTGATTAAGTCAGCGGTGTTGGGGGTTGGGATGAAAGGTTTTGGGGATGAGTTGGGGAATTCCGCTACGTTGGTGTAGACTAGGGAGGAAGATGTCGGGTTCCAGCAGATGTACCCACAGAGGTTGTCTTGGAATCCCAAGAATATGATGTGTTCCACGCTGTGGTGCTCCAAAACCTAACCTATAGCCATCAGACTCACTTTTCTAGTATAAGGAAAACTCCAATCATCAAACAGACCTCAAAAATGGATTCTACACCAAAAATAACCCCTAGTCACTCAGCAAAAGTACCCCTCTATCTCTCATGGTTTAGAATATACAGCTCAAATCAACCCTGGCCTACCCATACCCCTACCAGGTGTCACAGACCAGTGAAAGTTCATGGACATACCCAGGAAGCCTTCAAGTACATACCCCATACAGTACAACCATACATAACCAAATAAACCTGCAGCAGTATACATAATTAATATATGCAAGACCCTGCATGTAGCACCAAAACAAACCTGCAGCAGTATGCATAATTAATATATGCAAGGCACTGCATGAAGAACCAAAAAGATCACATAATACAGAAGCAATATATGCAAGACACTGCATGCAGAGGCTGTACAGCATCATACAGGACACTATACAGAAGTAACTTATGCAGGGGGCACCTGTATCAATGCAGCACAGCAATGCATGTAAGGGTGTACATGCATGTAGATCCTGCACAGCCTCCTCCTCTGACCAGCAAAAATGCCTCATGAACTGTATTCACTGTATCAGGGAGACCCTCAGGGGCAGCCCTGAGGGCAGGATTTTCTATAAATAGAGGGCCTCTCTCCCCCATCCAGGTCCCATCAGTTCCCCCCATCCTCCCCTCCAGGGATCACCATGCCTCCTAGGCACCCTTAACCCATACTTTGACCATACTCAACCCATTATCCCATAACCCATACTGTAAAAATCATCAATCCCTTAACCCATACCATCACCATCACCATCCACCATCAACCACCACCATTACCCTTGACCATCCACCATCAACCACCACCATTACTCTTGACCATCCATCATCATTACCCCATATTTTTTGACCATGGGCCAACCCAATAACCCATACTTTTGACCATCCACCACCACCATTATTTACCCAATACCCCATACCTTTGAACATCACCACCATGTCCCCATAACCCAAACATCATCATCATCATCCACCATCACCATCATCACCATCACCAATCATCATCATCACCCATCATCACCATCATCATCCATCATCATCATCCACCACCATCATCCACCATGACCATCATCAACCATCATCATCATCCACCATCACCATCATCAACTACCATCATCACCTACCTCATCCATCATCATTCATCAACCATCATCAACCATCATCATCACCTACCTCAACCATCATCATCATCAAGCATCATCAACCATCATCATCAGTTATCAAGCATAGTCTCAACCATCTCAGCTTTATCACTCAACACCTGTAACATCAAGGGAGTATTCATCAGTAACCAATAAAACAACATAAAGAATATATAAAGGATAAGACTAGAGAAAGGATTATTCCCTTACTCAGCTTCTATCCACCAGGTCACCTATATGTTCCACCATTTCTTCCTTATCAAGCTTGAATACATTGATCCTAGGTCTGATAGAGACTACTATAGTAGCAACTCTATTTGAAAATCAGCCACCATTTCTCTTTTCTTTTATTGTTGTGAGACTACTATAGTACTTAGAGGGGCAGGCAATTCAAAACCACCCTTAGTCTTCATCTATCTTATTAGTAGTTGTAGTACTAAATTCCCCCTCAAGTGACTGCCAGGAAGCTATTTGCTAAACTTTACCCAATCCCAAAGGAGTCTCCACAACGCGGTCATCAAGTTTGAGCCGTTTCTCCTTTGGGATGTGTGCCAGGCACATTGATCCAAAAGGGTGCAGGGGAACTTCATTTGGGGCGGTGTCAAAAAAAAGTTTGGTTGGGGATTTGTCCCCAGAGCGGGAGTTGGTAAGTTGGTTGTGGAGAAAGCAAGCGTGACGGTACGCAAATGACCAGAATTCGTTGGACAAACCGGCGTATTTCAGCATTGTCCATGCCATATTGCCGAGGGTCCGGTTTACTCTTTTGGCTTTGCCGTTTTGTTCTGGGGTGTAGGGACAAGTGAAGATTGATTTGGTGCCAAGTGCTTGCAGGGAGTTGACGAGGGTCTTAGTGTGGTACTCCTTGGCGTTTTCGGATTGGAGATGAATTGGTGCGTTTCCAAGGGGGTTCTTTAGGTAGGTTACGGTGGACAGGAGCAATTTCAGAACTTTGGAGCGTAGTTTGAAGGCATGGACAAATATGAAGGTCGAGGCGTGGTCGCAGATGGTTAGTAGGTACCAGTTACGGGTGCAGTCAGGGGGTAATGGTCCGAGAACATTGGTTGTCAGTAGGTCTAGTGGTTTGTTGCGGGGAATTGATTCAGGTAAGGATTCCCGTTTTCTAGCCATCTTTGCTATTTTACAGGGTTTGCAGACAAAGGGGGTCCAGGACTTCAGGTTGAACTAGGGTACCTGGGTTTTCAGGTACGTTTTGATGACATCGTTGGACACATGTCCCAACGCGCAGTGGTAGTAGTACAGAAAGAAAACAAAAGGGATAGGGGAAGGGGAATGGTAAATATGGAAAAGATGGGGGAAACGGGGGGCGTCCGGTGTTATTTGGTCAACAGTCCAGGTACGGTTGGCATATTTTGTACAAATGGAGTGGGAAATGGAATTGAGCCAGAGGACCTTCTCATCAAATGAAGCCGTGTATCCAGAGTGGATGAGGTGGCCCAGAGATAACAGCGTACCGTGTATGTTTGTGCAGAAAAGGACTTCATTCAGATGTGGGTCCCCAGGGGCCCCATACAGGGTTGTCAACAACCGGATCATCCCGCTGCCAACGGCGTACAGTAGGGCGTTAGGGTCAGCTAGCCGCAGGGTCAGGGGCTGGGTGAACCGCGAGAAGGAAATGAAAGAGGGGAAATGACCACTTACCAACAAGGTCCCCCCTGAGTCAATTACCAATTGGTTTGCACCAGTTAGAGACCGTACGGTTGGGTTGCCGGGGCAATCCTTGGTGGTAGTGGGTGCGTCTTGGCCCAGGATTGCTCCGATTTGCTGGGCTGGAGGTTGGTAGGGGTTGGTTGCAGGTGGTTGTTTTTGGATGTTAGGGGGATTTTCTCTCCGGGTATTTGGTGGTTGCAAACCGGCGTTGGCCCTGAGGACAGGGCAGGTTGCTCGCCAGTGGTTGGGGGATCAGCAGTATGCGCAGGAGCCTCCCAGGCGCGCTTGTACTTCTGCAGGGATGGGTTGGTTCCCAGAGGCAATGTTGCTCCAAGCCGCCTGGAGGTCCTCTGGCGTTGGTTGGCGCAGGCTAGCCCTGGAATTTGGGGGTCAATGGAAGCCTTTGTTCCCTTGGTGTTGCAATGGTTGTTGGCGGCAAGGCCAGGTGTACGGCAATACGGCGTTTATAGTATACGGGTTGTTGGTTGAGTTACTGCGGGTCATTTTGCTGTAGAACAAGGTTATGATGGATTGATTATCTCTGGGGGTTGGTTGTTCTATACGTTCTAGCTGCGGTCCAATACTATGGAGCATTTGCAATCTGGTTGAGCCCAGGGGGGGGGTGTCAGAACTTGCATGACCAGGGAGATGAGAGTGTCTGGCATGCAGCAACCCAAACGGCCCAATTTGATGAAGATGTTTGATATTCTGGTGAGATGAAAGGAGACGCTTGTTTCCATTGTTGTCATCTTGTAGAACAGTTCCCCAAGCAGCTCAACTTGGCGCGTACGGTTTGAAAGTTGGAAGTTTTTTGGACGTTTTCAAAAGCTTCCCAAGCTGTCGGTTTGCTAGCAACAATTGTTTTCAATTCTTGGTCCACGGTTAGGGTGAACAACACTTGTAAAGAGATGCTTTCGAAATGGTCGAGGGATTTGAGGTTCTCAATGTCCGCCGTAAAGTTTGATTTTCCAAAAACAAGGAGGCCTAACGTGTTGACCCCGCTGATCCATTTGTTGATGTTACTTCCATCACGGCGCAGGGTTTCAACGGTAGCGGTATACTCGGTTGGGTTCGCGAGGAATTTTGCTCTTGCGGTGCTCATGCCGTGTGAGGGTACGGTGGGGATGGGCGGGTTGGATTTGTTGGGGTTCATCTCGTCCGATTTGGGTGATGGTTCTCTGCCAGGTCTGCCAGGTCGTGTCTTTCCGCAGTGTGGGTTCATAAACGAGCCAAGGCTATGATTGTAGGTGTCGGAAGTGGTGACGGAACGGTGAGGAAGGAACGTGGGCGGACGAAGGAGAGCAGGCTTTTAACCTGTAGTAACGGGTAGCTCGGATATTAGGTGAAAAAGGATGGAATGGAGTCCCTTGTTTTTTTTATATTTCAATTGTCCGTGCGGACTCGGAGTATATACTATATACATATGTCACGTATTATGCGATAGGTCGGTCCGTGATATCTCATAGTCGGGTTTGCCAAACCATAACACATTTCATCAGGCGTGAAGAAGCCAATATGTTTGCTGCTTATTTTATCCCTGGGCAACCTTATAGGATTCAAATCCCAATCAAGTGACTGAAACCCTGTGCCATAATCAACGCAATAATTGCCGCCGAAAGGGTCTCAGAAAAAATTTTCGGGAATGGAGAATGGTTTAAGTTGCTCAGACAAGGCAGCGGAGCCGGTCCTGAGATATTTCTGTGGGAAGCATTCCGAAGGAAATTTTTGGCAACAGAAAATGCACGATCCCTCAACCGGGGCGGCAAAGCCGCCCTGGATCCTGGTAATCATGGAAAGTGGATCGAAGTTGAAGCGCGGTCACAAGCGAGCTGTGAGAGACCTTCAATTCAAGCAGGATGTTGGAAATCTCAGTAAACTGGCTGACAAACGGGTTTTGCTGCACAACGAGAGATGCTCTTGGTATAAAGTACACCCAAGTGTGGGGACGCTTCAATTTCACCGATGAATCGATGCGAGTACTTTGGAACAGGGCCTGGTGGTACTCATGGCTGGGATTCGAGCGTACGACTCAGAAGAAGGCTGCTCCCGATGGAACGCAGGGCGCCAAGGGGGTCATAGCGTAAGGTTACAATGAGGAAGATTTGTTGCTTCGGGGCGGGGGGGGGGGAATTTTATCCCGACGAGATGGGGGCAAAGAACAAGGAACAGGTTCAACAAAATAATGTCGATACAAGATCACTTCAGTGTCCTACTCAAGTTACAATTCTTTTTCTCTAAACAAGTGCGCCCTCAGCCGTCTCCTTCCGTCGGGGGGTCCCGTTCAGAATCTAGTTTTGAGCCTTTTGCTAAGATGATCAACCACGAAGAATGTAAGCGAACCGGTCAGTTTCGGGTGACGGCTGGTCCTTCCAACGAGTCATGCGGCTCACCTTGTTGACTTCTGCAGAGGCTCCATCTTTCAACTCGCTGGCCTTGTCGCCGATTGCGTCCTGGGAAAAGGGCATCGTCGGCCAATCAGCGCGAGGTGTAGGGGAGGTCACACTTGACGAGCGCGAGGAGAATGGGAGTGACTAACCTTGGCCGCGGTGGCTCGGGCCGAGAGGCTGTTGTCAGAGTCCTTGGCAACTGCCTTGTTGGCTTCCTTGGAAGCCGAGTTTGTTAGCTCAGAGGCCTTGTCGGCAACGTACTGGAAGGACAACATCAATAGAACCGTCAGGGGGGGGCATGCCAGAGATTTCACCCACTTACACCTGCAAAGCAGGGCTTACGTTGACAGCGTCCTTGGCGGTTTGCATTTTGATTCTAGGTTTGGGGGAAGGTTAGATTTCTTCTTTAACTAAGAAAAGGCAGACAGAACAAAACAAATTAGCCCCTCATATTCAGGTCGATCAACACCAATCTATCCAAGATATTCAAAATGTAGCGCTTGCTACCCCTCAGGGCACCATAGCATTTTGCTTCTTTTAGAGAGGGCATGAGTAGGCCCAGAGTGCACGAGGTCGAGTAGGTTAAGGACGAGCTCAAGCGAGCCGTCGGAGCGAGCAGGGGGTCATATGGAGCACGGCAGAGGAACGTCATGGGAGGATGACCAACACTGGCTGGCATAAACGCAGTAGCGAGCTAGGAAGAGGGAGAAGAGAGTGAAGAGAGCGAAGAGAGGCAGGAAGGCACGAACGTACGATGAGAAGATTTTGTAGGTTTGGAGGTTCTTGCTTGATGAGAGAGGGAGTTGACCGTTCAGATGAGTGATGGCTGAGGAGAAGAGAAGGTGGTGAGGGAAGGAGAGGTGGGGCTTTTGTAGACGAGCCCGACCACTGACGAGTGCAGGCATGGTGTAGCCTAGGCACTCACGAGGGTAGGGATGGTGGAGTTGCGGGCAGATGATTGAGTAGTGCGTGCCAATATTGTGCGTGAACCAATCATTAACCGATTGCAACGCTCATGACTCGGTCCATGCAGACTATAGATTAGACTACGAGCCCATACACATCCAAGCTCTAGGAAATTGCTGGTGATCGCTTGACTCCTCGAGGGATGAGTTATATTAATTTCTCTCTCTCTCTCAATAGAATTTTCCTTTATTTATTTTTTTCATGCATGGTCACAACGAATTCCAGCCGAATCAAGCGTGACTTCATAGTTCGTCATCCACATGATCCTTCCAACTTACCCGTGAAGCTGTGGTCGAGAAAGGGCCATGGTGATGAATGAGACTACTGCATAAGAAGTCATTTCATCGGCTAACTGACGGACGAAGCTCACCGAAAGCGGGGAGGGAGGGCTAATGGCTACTTTAGGCTCGCGGTGGAGCGAAGTCATCGATGACGTCTTGACTTAATCGGGAATCCGACCCCCTCACACCTGATTCCCTTTTCCTTATCCCCATCGTAGCTCATTGCATGATCGAAGGGCGAGATTGTGCTTATGAAGACAGGGCAGACACCTGCTAGCCCGGAAAAAAAAAACCGCTCATAGATTACCCGCATGCAAATCCTTTAACAAACCTTAGGGTTCCATCATTCCGATTAGGGAAAGAGGATTAATCCGGGGAGTTCCTTCCCTTTTGAAAAGGCTCTGGCTCTGCTCATCATCCGATCATCCCACAATCCACTCTCTAACCCCTTCGATCGGAAAGGCATCGAATTCAAGGTTTGCCTAAATTGACCACAACCTCCAGCAGGGACGGGATCTGCATATCCACATCGGCACGTGCACCCATCCAAACGTCTAACATCATCTATGGATGTTCATGATAAATAAAATATATGTCCATACATAACACATACTCGCGGGCCGCAACCGGGATTTGATTTCATCTATCTAGTACATACATATTCACATAGCATCGGCTCGTCAATCGCATCTGAATCCTCACTAGACTCTCTCCGTTCATCATCCGGCCCCTCATAATCAGGGTATGGCCATATCATCCTTCTTTCGACTTAATCGACAATAACAGATATATTCACAGTAGAATATCTCATCATCATCGATCTCAAAAAGGCTCATCGATATACTCATGTGGCTTACTCTGACAGTTCCCATGTCAAGGGGTGGTGGTGCAGCCTAGGCAGAATGCTCCAGCTCCACTGCCCGTGTATAAACTGATAAGTTGAAAGGTCTCAGGTTCAAAATCTATTTCAATCAAAGACCAATGGGGCTGAAAACCATGAATGAGAAGCCGAGCAAGATGGGCAGTAGTGAGGAATAACAGGAATGATGGAAAAGTTGTCTTACCCACAACAGTTTCAGCTTTGAGAGGACACGGAAGAGCGCAGCAATGTATGGAAAGAAATGAAGAGGTTCGAGACAAGAGATGGAATCTGAAGGAAATCTGAAGCAAGTGAGGAGAGCATGAGAGTCCAAGAAATTTGAGGTGCATAGGTTGAGTGTGAACCTCAGGTTTGATCAATTGATGGGTTGGAGCATGATGTCAATGTCGTTAAGCCGATGAGTCGAGCGGGGTAGGTTATATTGAAGCAAAAATGGATGGCAGAGGTGAGCTGAGCGGGATTACCGGGATTGTAAGACAGTGTCAAGGAGGTAGATGTTGGTGAGCAGATTTGGGGAAGTCAAAGATAGGAGAATGAGGATGACGGGAGGATGAGGATGATGAGAGGATGAGGATGATGCGGAGAGGTTGAAGAAGATAGAGCAATGATTGAGGGGAACTAGGTCGGGGGTTCAACGGGGGTGAGATCCTGGCGCGGCGAGTCGAGGACTACAGATTTCGGGGCAACTACACTGAATGTGACAATAGTGACACACTGCCGTGATCAAATGTGAGGTGATAGGATTGTCAAAGTTAAGTGAGCAGTTGATGAGCGTAGTTCAGGCTTTGTTAGGGAATTGGCTAGCATGCGGTTGGAGGGAACTAAGCAGGTGACAAGGGAATGGTTGTCTTGCTGCTCTCAAAGCCATTTGATCTGAGTATCAATGTGCTTAAGAGCACTATGGTGGGAGTCTTGATTAACAAGATTGTTAAGAGCTTTGTTGTCAATTAGTGCACAGTGAGTCAACTTGAGAGAGGGATTCATTTCCTTGATCAAATTGAAGAGCCAGATTTTTTCTTGAGTTGCTAGTACAAGTGCCTTGAGGTTGCCCTCAGTGGATGAAAGCAAGATGGTGGGCTGAAGCTTACTGTGCCAAGAAACAGCACAACTGTAGAGGAGTGTTACATAGCCAGTATGGCTCCTTTGTGACTTGGGATCAGTGCCTCCATCTGAGTTGCTGTAGGCTTCAATATCATATTCAAAGAAATTGTTGCAAAGTCAAATCGCAAATTGTTTTGAGAAGTTAAGGTAATGCAAGACATGCTTGGATTCAATCCAGTGCAACATCACTGGCTTATTATTGAAGCATGAGAGGTTGGAGACAGCGTAAGAGATTTCAGGACGGTTTCTACTTGCTATAAAGTTAAGAAATCCTGTTGAGGAGCAATAATTTATATTTAGTTTGAGGTAAGCTGCATGATCATTGGCAGTGGCAGAGCTTAGCTTGATGTTAGGAGTGATGGGAGTGGTGATTAGTCTGCAATTGACAAGTCCAAGTTCTAACAGGGAAGTTTTGATATGACTTGATTGTTGCAAACCTGGTCCATCATTTTTTTCCACAATGAGATTTCCCAGAGTCTTGGTGAGGGGACCATCAGCGGATATTTTGAAGCTGGCTTTCAGATGTTCTCTGAATCTGACAAAATTGCCAACTATTAGAAGATTGTCTATGTATACAAAGACATTGATTTGTTTATTGTGGTTAATGTAAAGACACAGGTTGGTGACAAATTTCTGAGGTTGATTTCAAAGAAATAAAGGCTTGAAAAGGGCTACACAGAGCAATTCATCAGTAAAAGAATGGAAACAAGAGAAGAAGAGACTCTAAAAAGAAAAAGAAGACCAATAAAATACCAACATCAAGCGGATGGACTTAAGAGACAAAGAAAGGAAATTGTTGGACAAAGAGTGGTTAATAGTGTTGATGATTGAGGTGCAAGCGGGCTGATAGAAGATAGGCTGAGATTCAGAGCTGCAGGTAGAGAGCTTGAAAGAAACCAGCCATGGAAGACATACTCAAGATTGAAGAGTTCTGGGTGTATGATTTGAGGTAAAGATTGAGTGGTTCAAGGTAGAGAGTTTATGAAGAACAAAAAAAAGAGATTGAGAAATAGGTAATGTCAAAGAAAGAGGTTGATAGCAAACAGTGAAACTTTGAGATTCGAGGAGTATTGAGTTAGAAGATTTGTTGAGTTGAGAATGTGGTCAAGTTGATCATATCCTTGCGTTGAGCTCCTCTGCCAGATCTCCTCCTTTACAGGTGAGGACTTAGGTTAGATTATATAGTTGAGGGTGTGCAAGTGTAGGTGTGCGGTGATACCAAAGTGACAGAGGAGACAGAGGAGAGTGAAGAGCGGACAGTCAGAGCAAAAGATGGAACAGAAACTTTAAAGAACAGAAAACAAAAAAAAAAGAAGATGAAACATAAAGAAGAGAAATAAAAAGAAAAAGATCAAGAACAAAAAGAAGAGTATTGAAGAGAGCAAACAAAATATTCAACAGTTGGCACTTGAGACTGAGACATCTTGATTGAGGAGCCAGTTCTTTAATGTTTTGTACCAGCTTTTGGGGGCTTGCTTAAGCCCGTAGAGGGCTTTGTTCAGCTTGAGGAAGGGGAAAATTGAGTTGTAGCCAGCGGGAGTTTTGATGTAGATCTCTTTGTCAAGTGGCGCATGAAGGAATGCAGACTTGATGTCCATTTGCCACAGGTTGATTTTGTGATGCAGGGCATAAACTAGAAGCACTTGCAAGGTGGTGATTGAGCCAGTGGGTGCATAGGTTTCTCCACAGTCAAAGAAATCAACCTTCTTGAAACCCTGAATGCAAAATCTTGACTTGAAGTTGATGCCAGCATTGTTGAGTTCTTTCTTGATTCTATATACCCACATGGTAGTGAGAGCATTTTTGCCAGTGGGAAATTGATGGCAGCCTTCCCAGAATTTCATCAAATCAATTCTGTTGAGTTTGGACTTCATTGAATTGATCCAGAAGTCTTTGTCATTGCAATGGGTTGCCTAATAGTAACTGTTTGGCAAGGAGCAAGCCATGAAGCTGTAACTCTGAGGTTGTTGAATGGAAGATCAATCACAAAGAGAGTGTGAGTGGATGGAGACAAGCTGTTCTGAGGTTTTGTTATTTTTATTGGAGGAGAAGTTGGAAGATAGGTCATTTCTTGCCTGGGGATAAAACAAAGTTTGTTTTTCAGGGGCAGGTTCAACAGAGACAATTTCAGGACAGGGGATGGACAGTGGTTATGATGGAGAGGAATTTGAGGAGAGGTCAATGGAAGTGGAGATGATAGATGAGGTAGTTGAATTTTAGTATTCAGTGAGGGAGGTGTCATTAGCAATGTGGGGGTCAAAGGGGGAATGGGAGAGGAGGGAGGGTCAGAAGTTGTGAGGGATGAAGAGAATTTTTGAAAGATTTTAACATGCTTTGAACAAAAAATGTTCTTTGAGTTGGCAAGATAAACTCTGTAGGAGTTGAGATTAAATTTGAAACCTAAAAAGATTCCCTCTAGTCCCTTTTCATCAAATTTCCAGGAATTGGAGGATTGATTCCAGACTATTGCCTTGGAACCCAGAGTTCAAATTAGACTGAACTTGGGTTGCTTACTTGTCCACAGTTCATGAGCAGAGGGTTTAGAGCAAGATGATTGGATATGGTTGAGAATCTGACAGGAGCTGACTAGTATCTTGTCCCAGAGAAAGGATGGAATTTTCATGCCAATAATTTCTGTTTGGGAAGCCTCAAAAACCGTACAATTTCTGCGTTCTGCAACAGGGTTGTGTTGAGGTGTGTAGGGTTCAGAGATGGTGTGTTTAATGCCACGTTTGATGAAGAATTTAGATAAGCAATTGTTCACAAATTCAAACCATTTTTGGAATGAAAGTTTTTTTGGTTTTGTCAAAGTTGATTGGAGTAAAGATTGATGAATTTTATTACCTTGTTGATAACATCAGATTTGATTCAAATGGGAATGCAAGTCTTGAATTTGGAATAGTTATTGGTGAGAAGGAGAAATTATCTGTTACCCAAAAGAGAGGATGGGTTAATTGGCCCACAGACGTTGGAATGTATCTGCTCAAAAATTTCTTTGCTCTCAAGAAGGTGTCCATGAAACAATTGTTGGGAGAAATCTTCTTTAGCACATGAAACACACTCAAACAGGTCCCAGCCTCAATTGGAGAATTATTTTGACAGCAGTTGAGTTCTTTTCATGTGGGGGTGGCAGAACCATTTGTGAATGGTTGAGAGGGAGACAAACAAGTAGGATGTTGTTGGGGCGCAAGGGTCACTGTGATAATTATTGGCCCACAAGCTTATTCAAAGAGCAGTACTTAAAGCAAAAGAAATGCTGAGACAAAAATGTCTTATGATTGATCCTTAATATGAGGCAGAGGCAATGGCACACTTGTGAATGTGAATTAATTGGTGAAATGAATGAGTGGAAAAAAGCAGGGATAAGAGCTCCTTAAATACAAAAGCTGGTGCTCATGTGGAGCTCATGTAATGATAAGCAAAAGGCAAAAATTCTGCCCCAAAGGGGATCTAAAAGCTCTACAAGCCTTGCTAATTGGTTTGGGCATACTCAGCCCACTTGGCATTAGTCCATGAACCCTTATGACCAGTCTGTGGGGTGATCAAATCCCCTCCCACCTTGCCGGTTGCCTTGTTGCGGCCGGCCAGGCTGGTTGAGGACCAGCCAGCCTCCTCTTCCCTTTGCAACCAAGCAAGGGGAGGGAGGGAGGCAAGGGCCGCCAACCCCCCGCGGCCCGGCACACAAGCGGGTGGGGGCCTCCAAACAGAGCAACCTGCCCCATACAAAGGCCCCTTGCCGGCCATTGGGCCCTGCAATGGGCTCCAAGCGGGCCTTGACATGGGCAGCAGCCACAATGGGCCGCCAAGGCCCAAAGACCACAAAATGCATACTTTAGCGGGCCAGCCTGTCTGGCCAATTATGTCCAAAATAAAGCTTGGGCACAGTTATGTCCATATAAGCCCATCTGGCTAAGTTGGCCCATCCACCCTGGCTGGCCTGTTAAGGCGTGTGTCCCAATAGACCTAGAAAATGTGTTTTGGTGCACAAATGACAAAAACCTTTAACATCCACATAGGCTCACGTGGCCCACTTGATGTCCAATGGGCCGTGGAGGCCCATTTGTGCATCCCATTTGGATTAAACAATAATATGGACATTACCTGAGTTCATCCGTTGTGGAAACCAAAGGGGCAACACCCCTTAAGTCGTCCTTGAGTTGCGGAAGTTATTGGTCTAAGCGTCTGTAAGGAGGTTGGATGCAGCCAGTCAAGAGAGAGAGAGAGAGAGAGAGAGAGTGAGTGATAGAGTGATAATAAGACAAATTCCTTCCTTTTCCAATCCAATCCAATCTGATGCCATAAAAAGTGATAGTCCGATCATCCGGTGTCCAAGTCCTCCCCCCCCTACAACCCAGAGTTGAGAGTGAAGTATTTAAGTCCTCCCTATCAACCCTAACCTAAGTAAAACCACAAGTAAGCAAGAATGATGAAATACGACCCCTAAGCACAGAACCCTAGCCCAATCCTACCCCTCCATCCCTTGCCCCATAACCCATGCCCCTCAATATTGACGTACACACGGCTCACCTGCCCGCGCGCGTCTGCCCAACAACCCGTTCCAGGCATCCGGGGCGTACCCTTGTGATCCAATCCGCGCGTCTTGTGATGCGCGATCCGCTTGATCCGCGCAAGCCTTCCAATCCGCGCAATCCTCCCGGTCCGCAATCCGCGCGACCCCTCCGTCTCCCTTCTCCAGGTGCTGAGCCCGACCAAACCGCTGCTGAGCCCGCAGCGCCGCTAGCTGTGGCAAGGCCCTACCCATTGCTGAGCGTTCCGCCGCTGCTGAGCCCTCCGCTATTGCTGAGCGCGCCACCCGCAGCCCTTTCCCAACTCGCGTCCATAAAAGAGCACCACACCGTATTTTAACACACCCCTTGAATTCAAAAGGGATGCCATACACATACTAGACACAAAAACCTTGATGTTTGTTCCTATCTAATGCCTTAGTTAAGATATCTGCAATCATTGCTCCAGTGGGCATTTACCGCAACACTATCTCTCTGCAGTTCACTGAATCACGTATATATTTATAATGAAAATCAATATGTTTTTTTCTTGAATGGAACACTTGGTTTTCTGCAAATGCAATGACACTCTGATTATCAGAATACAACAACACAAACCCTAGTGGTAAATGAGTATCCTCTAAGACCTTTCTCAAACACTTTGCCTCCCATGAGGCTGATAGGTATGCTCTGTACTCTGCTTCTGTTGATGAAAGACTTATTGCTGACAACTTCTTAGACATCCATGAAACTAGATTCTTCCCTAAAAAGAATACAAAACCACTTGTTGATTCCTAAGTGTTAAAATCTGCCCAACTTGCATCAGAATAACCAACCAAATCAAAATTTGTTGACTTTTAAAACTGCAGTCCCAGACTGCTTGTTCCTTTAAGGTATCTCATAACTTTCTTAAAAGCAGACCAATGCCTCATGCTTAGTTTCTCTAAGTGTTGTGTCAAGATGCCAATTGCATAATCAATATCTGGCCTTGTACATGTTAAAATGCGGATGTACTCAGGTAATGTGCATAGGAGTGTGTAATACAAATGGGATGCAAAAATGGGCCTCCACGGCCCATTGGACATCACGTGGGCCACGTGGGCCTATGTGGGTGTTATTGGTTTTGGGCATTTGGGTGCCAAAACACGTTTTTATGGTCTTTTGGGACATGTGCCCTCACAGGCCCGCCAGGGTGGATGTGCCACCCAAGCCAGATGGGCTTATTTGGGCATGAAAGGGCCCAAGCTTTATTATGGACACACTTGGCCAGACAGGCTGGCCCGCCAAAGTATGTAATTCTCATGATTCGGGCTTGGGGCGGCCCATTGGGGTGGCCCCCCCTGTGGCGGCCCGCTAGGGGCTGCTGCCCGTGTCGCCGCCCGCTTGGGGCCGCTGCCCATGTTGCGGCCCGCTTGGGGCCGCTGCCCATGTTGCGGCCCGCTTGGGGCCGCTGCCCGCGTCGCCGCCCGCTTGGGGGCGCTGCCTGCGTCGCGGCCTGTTTGGGGCCGCCTGTGTTCCTCGGTATGGCCCCCGCGGGGCTGTTGCACAGCCGAGGGATCCCGCGCAATGCGATGCCGTGCGGGCCCAGCTGGTTGCGCCCGGCGACCAGCGCCGCAGAGCCGGGGCTTGCGGCCCCAGCTTGCTCTCCCTCCCCTTGCTTGCCGTTGCAAGGGGGATGGGGACGAGCTGGCTGGGTTGAACCAGCCAGCAACTGGCCGCGACAGTGTGGTTGGTCAGGGAAGGGGGGACCTGACCACCCCCTTGCCCAAGGATGTGGCGGCGCCAGACGCAAGTGTAGCAACCGGCAGGTGGGGGGGGGAATTCATCACCCCTCCACCATCAAGTGTGTGAAGCAACCAAGCAGAGGCACTCTCACCCCCCCCCCCTTTACCAAGGGGGAGGAGCAATGGGCCTGGGGGGACCTGATCACCTCCCAGGCCAACTTTCTTGACAACGCCTTGGGGGTATTGACCCCCAGGGCCCCTGGTGAGGGGATTTGACTGCCCCCACCAGGGATTTGAGAGAAAGAGGGGGGGAAAGCATGTCCGCTGGTCACACCCCCCCATGTGAGTCTGAGACCGGACCCAGGTGTGCCCTGGGTCCCACCTGGCCCATTTGAGGGGCCAGGGGCTGGTTGCATGAGGCAACCAGCCTGTAAACAACGTAATGAGGTCATCATGGCTGGTTTTAATGGACAACCAGCCAAGGGGATTGAACAGCAAGGGGCTGGTTCAGCCCCATAACGGTGGAAACACTGGAATGGACCAGAATAGGCCGGTTGTAAGGGTTCAGGAACTGATGCCATGCGGGCTGATGTAGTCCCAACCAAGTAACAAGGCTAGTAGAGCCTGTAGAGCTCTTTTTGGGCGGAAAATTTGCCTTTTGGCTAGTTGTATCATGGGCTCACAAGAGGCCAAACTTTTGTACTTAAGGAGCTCTTCTCCCTGCTGTTTTCCATCCATTCATTCATCATTCCAATCAAATTCATCCAACATATTGCCCCATTGTGAGAGCCCCATTAGCCAATATTGACACCCAGTGTCCAGCATTTCTTTTGCTTTAAATACTGCTCATTTTCCTAAGCTAATTGTTGGCCATAATTCTAACAGTACACTGCCCCAAATAATTTAGCAATCCAATAGCTGACCTATAATCATTCCCGGATTGGACAAGCTCCAGATGATCTTCATCTGTAGAATTTTCTAACCAAATGTTAGACTGCATTGGGGTACCAAATTCCTTTGCATCCTCTAAGCCATACTGCTTAAGTAGAGCTAACACTTGATCCCATTATTTCTCTTAAAAACTTTCATTCCCAGCACCTGTTGTGCCAGGCCAAGATCTTTTATCTTGAACTACTCTTTGAGTGCCTCAATGACTTTCTCTTTACCATTCCCAATAATGATAATGTCATTGACCCATAAAAACAAAATTGCATCCTTTCTCACAAAGAGACAAGGGTTGGCCTCACTTATCCTGAAATCAATATCTATCAGTTTCTTACTCATGGTGTTATACCATGACCTAGCTGATTGCTTCAATCCATACAGGGATCTACACAGCTTGAGTACATATTCCCCTTTATCTGCTGAGAGGAAACTTCTCAAACAGATTTTATTCATAGTTTCTGGCTTGGTCTCTACCATCCATTCCTTGAAAACTTCAGGAATTGACATATAAACACTCTCCTCTTCTCCCAGTTTTGCATTCAAGTTTGCAGTCACAAAATCAGCCTGTCTGATTTATTCACCCAACTCCACTGCCAAAGCAATGATGTACCAGAAGGTGGAAAGCCTTCCAGTTGGCAAAAATGTTTTTTGATAATCAATACCCTCTTTCTGCTTGAAGCCTTGTGCAACACATCTAGCTTTGAACTTCTTCAAAATTCCATTAGTTTAAAACTTCTCATTCAAAACTAACCTAGACCCAAAAAATGGTCTTTCCTTTTGGAACTGAATCCCGCTTAACCACTTCAAACACGCTATTACTTTCTAGAGAATCAAAATCCTCAAAAATAGCTGTCTTCCAATTGGCTCTATCATCAGAATTCATAGCTTGGCCAAAGCTATTTGGGTTAACCCTATTACCCATTTCTGAACTTAACTTTAGAATCTCATTAAGAATACATTGTTCCCAAAATTTATCTTCTTCATATTCTGCAGAAGCATAATGGGACTTCCATTCCCCATACCTATCAACAGGTATCCTAATCCTTCCACTCCTTCTACCTGGAGGTGGAGGCTCATCAGGTTCTGATTCCACAGACTCCCCTGAAGAGGGTACTGAACCCTCCTGTGGCATGTCTGCCATCTCAAAATCATCACTAATGATATTCTCTACAGAATCTTCTGGTGAAATAGGCTCTAATGCTATTTCCTGCTGTGATTCTTGAACAGAACTATCTTCTCTCCTTTTGAGTGGAAAGGTACTTTCTTCAAATTTTACATCCCTACTGCGGATAACCTTTCTTGTCCCTGGACAATAAATGCTGTATGACTTACTTATTAAATCATAGCCTACAAGTGCCCCTGTTCTGGCTCTAGGATCTAAATTTCCAACAATTTCATTATGGTGGAAACTATAATACACTAAGCAACCAATTGTTCTTAGGTGTGATGTTTTGGGTTAAAACTTCCAAAACAGATAATGCGGACTCTTCCCATTAACACTTAAAATACTGTGCAACAGAGACACTTTGCACACCAACTCAGCCCATAAAAACTTTGGAAAACCAGATTGAGCCATTATAGTTCTGACTTTCTCCAATAAAGTCCTATTCATCCTCTCAACTATTCCATTTTTTTGTGGAGTACTTGCTGTAGTAACTATATGAGTGATACCATAATCATTCAATAGCTTCTCAAACTCTTTACTCACAAACTCACCACCTCCATCAGTAATAACCCTCTTGATCTCCCTCATAAAACCATTCTCTTTCCAGACTTTGAAGATTACAAAACCTTCTCTTTGGTCTGATCCTTTGATCTTATTGGTTTTAACCAAACATAATTATTTTCTGTATCAAACAAATTGATGACGAAAGTTGTTTGAAACCCAAGCAATTTTCAAAAAGAAATTTTCCAATTCCTTTAATCTGAATTGTTCTTCCTTTTTGGCCAATATTTACAACACCATCAAAATCTCTAAGATTTGTGAACAAGTCTGGCTCAAAAAAAATGTGGTCTTTACAACCAGAATCAATCAAAACAAGAAAATCCTCCTTCAGTCCTCCTACAAGGAAAGATGAATTATCAGCCACTGATAAGTTCTTATCATAAAGGTTAAGATTACATAACTCATAATCAATCAAGTCCCTTTCTTGATCCCCATCAATTTCAGCGTTCTTGTTGGGGACTTGTTCCTCAGCACCCTGTTCCATTGAAACATCCACTGCCACTATGGCAAAATTTTCCATGGCAAGGTTGACCTCTTTGTCTTCATTTTCACTTTCCTTGGATTTCTTCCTCTTCTTGGCCTCCTTGCAATCCTTTGAATAGTGCCCCTTCTTCTGAAAATTATAACACAAGACCTTTGATAAATCCCTTTTGGCCTTTGAATTCTTCCCAGATTTTCCTTTCTTGCCCACCAGAGCAGTTCCTGTGCCCTCCTTCATTTTAAATTGAAGATCATCCTTTTCAATCCTTCTAAGCACATCCTCTTCTCCAGGAAGGGGATTCAATTGAGATATAATCCTAACAAAGGACTCATATTCTTTTGGTAGCTTTTGAAGAATTAAGAGTGAAAAACACTCAGGATCCATGTTCAGCTCAGGTGACTTGAACTTGCAATAGTTGATCTTGCCTCCCCTACAAATTGTTTGAAGTTGACAAATTTAAACTTGAACAACTTATTGAAAGCTATCCCCTTCTGATGGAAAGAGTCACCAGCATACTTGGCCTTGAGCATTTTTTATAAAATGCTACCCATCCTATTCTGTTCCTCCTTTAAAGTCTCAGCAACCCATTCCATATGACTTTCATCCAAATGCCTAAGAATGAGATGATAAAACTTCTTCTCTACCTCTGAACTAATGAAAGTGTCATCTGCATCCATAATCTCCCCACAAAAAATGTTTTCCAACTCACTGTCAATTAAGACAGACCAAGAACTATAGTTTTGACCATTCAAAACAATCTTGGTGGAGCTGGACTCTAGGATAAAGGAAATTTTCCTGGAAAACTTGAGTTTTTTGAGGTTTTCCAGAGTAAGGTATAAGGGTCTTTTCTGCTTGAAAGTAATGATGATGTTGGTGCTGATAATGTGTGAGAATTATTGGCCCAAAAGCGGATAAATTTCTGAAGTTGAATTCAAAGAAATAATAATAAAAAAGGGCTGCACAGAGCAAAGTTTCAGTAAAAGAATAAAAACAAGATAAGAAAAGACTCAGAAAAAGAAAGAAGAAGACACACATAATACCAATATCAAGCAGATTGACTCTAGAGATAGCAGAAAGAGATCATGATCATAGGAAGAAGAGTGGCCAATAGAGTTGATGGTTGAGGATCAAGCGGGCTAATATAAAAATAGACTGAGGATCAGATTGAGAGGTTGAGAACTTGAAAGAAAACAGCCATAGCAGACATACTCAAGATTGAAGACAGCCAGGGTGTGAGATTTGAGGAAGAGATCAAGTGAGAATGAAGAGAAGAGTTAAAGAGATATAGCAAGAGGAAAGAAAATAGGAAAGAGGGTGACGCTGAAGAGAGAAGTTGAGAGTGATAGTTGAGACTTTGAGATTCAAAGTGTATTGAGTTTTGGATTCCTAGAGTTGCAATGTTTTGGTTTTAGCTGATCTTTGTCAAGTGAGGTGTTGCCCTGATTACCTCCAATCCAGGTAATGGATTTAGGTTAGGTCAAGGAGCTGGGAGCGCGCGCATGAGGGGAGGCTGTGACAGCCAGGTGACAGAGGAAAGGTGAAGCTGGAGAGCGGACACTGAGAAAAAAACAATAGAACAAGGCACTTGAAGAAAAGAAGACATAGAACATATAACATAGAAGAAAAGAAGTTCAGAGAAGATAAACAAAGAAAAAGAAGAGCAATAAAATATTCAACACCCCCCGTGTCTGGTAGGGCTGGAGGAAAGAGAGAAGTTTGGATTGATAAGAGAGGTGAGATTAGCTAAGAGAGTTGGTGGAAAGGCTTTTGTGAGTCTGTCTGCATTCATTTTTTCAGATGGAATGAGATCAATGACCAGACTTCCTGGTTCCAAATCTTCTCAAATGGCCTTTTTTTTTTGATGTCAATGTGTCAAGTTTTAGAATTGCACCCAAACTTTTTGAGTTTATTGATGAGACCCTTATTATCCACGTAGTTTTTGCTGGGTTCTACGTCTTTCTTCCAGAGTTCAGATATTAAGTCCTTCATCCACATGGCTTCCAGAAATGAGTCCACAAGAGGATTGAGTTCAGCTTTGGTGGTTGAGTGAATAACATTCCTCTGACAGTAGCTTCTCCAGGAAATGAGAGAACCAAAAAGTAGGGATGAATGACCCAATTGCAATTGTCTGGTTTCTAGATCATCCCCCCATGTAGCATTGCTGTAGCATTGAATTTGAGTATTGGAATTGCAAACAGAGAGTGAGAGTTTGAGATGCTTAGTAGCGTTTAAGTACTTCCAGCAATGCTCAAATTCTCTCCAGTGTCAAATGCCGGGTTTTTTGCAAAATCTAGCAAGACTTGCAACTTCAAAGCTTAGGTCCGGACGAGTCAGAAAAGCTATATAGTTCATCAGGAATAGAGCAGATTGAAAGTTGATGTTAAGGGAGAGAAACTCTTGGGGTTCTTCATTGGAAGCTGGGGAAAGATTGGTGTTGACAGTAAGGGGGATGGAGGAAGGTTTGCAATCCATCATTTTTAATTCTCTGAGTCCGTGTTCAATGTGTTTGGGTTGAGATATTAAGATTGAGTTGTTGAGTCTTTCAAATTTCATGCCCAATATGGTGTTGGGTTTGTGATGACTAGAGTTTGGAAATTGTTTGAGAAAATTAGTTAAGAAATTATTGCCAGAACAAACAAGGATGAGATCATAAACATGGAAGAAAAGAACAGATTTGGTTGAGGGATGAATATAGAGACACAGATCTGACATGGATTTGTGGAAACCTTGTTTGCAAATCCAAGAGGTAAGCGTGCTGAACCAGTTGGCTGGGGCCTGTTTCAGTCCTTATAGAGATTTGTTGAGAATGAGGTATTTCAAAGTTTGTTTTGATCCTTTGGGTTGTTTTATTATAACTGTGTTGGACAATGGGGCATGAAGGAGAGAGCTTTTAACGTGAAGTTGGGTGATGGGGAGAGAATGGTGAAGTCCAAAGATAAGAGAAATGCAAAGGGAAGCAGCCTTTCCGGTGGGAGAAAAGGTGTTGAGATATTCTATTCCATAGCTTTGATCAAATCCCTGAACACAGAGCCGGCTCTTATAGATAAGAGGGTTGCTGTGGCAATTATCCTTAAGACAATAGACCCAGTTTGTATTCAGTGGATTTACAGGTTCAGGTCCATTGTAGTCATCCCATACGTTGAGTTCTTTGATGCCGTTAAGTTCAATGTCCATGGAAGCATCCCAATTGAGTGAGTCAGAGCATTTCTTGGCTTTTTCATAAGTCTTTGGTACAAAATAATGGTGATAGCCGTATTGTTGAGGAGGGTTGATGGATGATTGATCTTGCAAAGAGTAGTTTGGGTTTATTTGGACAGCAAGGTTGTGGGAGGACTTGGATGAGGAGTCTGAGTGAATATAATCCAAAGATTTGGAAGAGAGAGGGGGAGAGAGATTTTTCTTGTTGGGTTCAACAGGATTATCAGGAGAAAGGGGAGAAGAGGAAGATTCAGGAAAAGAGAAAGAAAGAGGAACGTCAATGTCCAAGTTGAGATGAGGGAGAATATTGGATTTGGAATTAGGAGATGATGAGAGTATCTGGTGAGAAGAAGAATTTTTGAGTATTTTTACATGTTTGGAAGAAATAATGGAATTTTCAGGAAAAAGAATACAGTAGGAAAGAAAATGAGGGTTGTATCCCACAAGGATGCCAGCAAGGCCGCGTTCTTTGAATTTATTGCCTTGAGCTACTTTGGTGTTAAGATAGACAGCCTTGGAGCAAATTGGATGAAAGTAGTTGAGAGGAAGAGTTTTATTGATAAGCATTTGGTAGGGAGAGGAAAAGTTTGGAGTCTTAGGAATTTGATTGAGAACCAGGAAGGCAGATTTGGAGACTTTGGCCCAGAGATTAAGAGGCAACTTGGAGCTTTGGAGGATTGCTTGAATGGATTCTGTTAGTGTTCTGTTAGCTTATTCATTTTTGCTGTTGTGTTTTTGGTTATAGGGCTCAGTGATGAGATGTTGAATAAAGTTTGAGAAAAAGAAATCCTTTAAGTCAGAGGAAATGAACTCTCCTCCTCCATTGGAGCAGCTTGTAGCAGGAAAGGAGTTTTGTTTTTGTTTTTCAAAGTTTAAGATAATCTTTAGTTGCGGAGCGGCATCTGACTTGTGTTGGAGTGGAATTGCAGAGATGTAACCTGAGAAATTGTCAATAATGATCATGATGTAATTCATACCCTTTCTGGAAGGAGGAGAGATGGGTCCAACAAGGTTGACGTGGAGTTGTTTGAATGATTGGGTAGTGGAGGTTGAGGTGTTTTTGAGGGAAATTTTGGTTATTTTGGAAAAAAGACAATCTTTGCATTGAAAGTCTGACATAAAACTGGAAGAAAGATCAGGGAAAAGGTTTTTGAGTTGATAAGGACTGGCATGTCCAAAGGATAGATGAAGATTTTTGAGCTTGTCGGAGTTCCAGTTGTTTTGGGAGATGTAGCAGAAATTCCAATTGAGTCCTACCTTAGAGGGATTGTTTAGGATGAAAAGATTACCTCAAATAAATCCCAAGAGGAAAGGAAAAGAGTTTGAAAAAAGTCGGAACTGATTTCTGTCAGTGGTTAAGGAACATCTTTTAGAGGCAATGAGTTCTCAAGGACTGATAAGATTAACAACAAGATTGGGAATGAAAGAAGCGTTAGAGAGTGTAACCATGGGGTTCTTCCAGATGAGTCGGAATTTTCCTTTTTCTTTGATGGGGAGCTTAGCTCCTTCCTTTCCAGCGCTGATAGATTTGTCTCCAGAACATTTGGTGAGATTAATGAAAAATTTAGCCAAATTGAACATGTGACAGGAGGCTCCAGAGTTGAGGATGATTTGATTATGCAAGTTTATTTCTTTGATCCAGGTGATGAGAAGTGCATGATAGTGAGCCACTTCCTTTCCCTTAGAGTTGGAATTGAATTGCGCTCTCCGATTCGCTTGGGCTTTTTTCCACCAATCTGGTGCTAGGTGTTCATTCTTGTGCCAACATTTGTTGTCTGTATGATTGGGTGATTGTGGATTATGATAACCTCTTTGAAAGCAGAGCTCCCGAGGCAGGGGCTTTTTGATGTTTTGTGACATGACTAGGGCAGTGTTGAGGGATTTAGAATCTTTGGCTTTTGATCTGGTTTTGTTGTTGAGTTGAGTGAGATGATTAAGAACCAGATTGGCTGAGACGCTATTATTGGAATGCATGATTTGTTGACTAAGAGATTGAAGAGTGGAAGGGAATTTGAAAAGAATAAGATAGGCTAGAATTTCTTCTGGAAGATCAATTCCTACATCAACCATTTTCTTCAGGGAGATTTTAGTTTTGGTGATGAAAAAATTGATTGAATTGGTTTTGAATTGATGGTAGAGGAATTTGTTGAAAACTCTAGCTCGATTGGAGGTTTGGGAAGAGGCAAACATTTCCTTGATGGTTTGCCAGAGTAGCTTTGCAGAAGTAATGTTAGTTGGATTAACAACATTGTTGTGAGTAATTGAGTTGATTCAAGAGAGTAATATAACCCTGATTTCCATGTCATTGGTATTCTTGAGAGATTTAGTGTTGTCCTTGAGAGCTTCCTTGAAGCCTTTCAGTTCAAAGAGAATGGTCATTTTATCCTTCCAGATTGAGTATTTTTTGTTGGTGAGAACAGTTACTGCCTCAACAGCTGCCCTGAGGATGATTTGTCAAAATCCATTGCTGCTGCTTGATCCCTCCATGATTCCAGTGAGAATAGTTGGGCTGATCTTTGGCTTTTGACTGTGATGAATTTCTGAAGTTGAATTCAAAGAAATAATAATAAAAAAGGGCTGCACAGAGCAAAGCTTCAGTAAAAGAATAAAAACAAGATAAGAAAAGACTCAGAAAAAGAAAGAAGAAGACACACATAATACCAATATCAAGCAGATTGACTCTAGAGATAGCGGAAAGAGATCATGATCATAGGAAGAAGAGTGGCCAATAGAGTTGATGGTTGAGGATCAAGCGGGCTAATATAAAAATAGACTGAGGATCAGATTGAGAGGTTGAGAAATTGAAAGAAACCAGCCATAGCAGACATAATCAAGATTGAAGACAGCCAGGGTGTGAGATTTGAGGAAGAGATCAAGTGAGAATGAAGAGAAGAGTTAAAGAGATATAGCAAGAGGAAAGAAAATAGGAAAGAGGGTGACGCTGAAGAGAGAAGTTGAGAGTGATAGTTGAGACTTTGAGATTCAAAGTGTATTGAGTTTTGGATTCCTAGAGTTGCAATGTTTTGGTTTTAGCTGATCTTTGTTGAGTGAGGTGTTGCCCTGATTACCTCCAATCCAGGTAATGGATTTAGGTTAGGTCAAGGAGCTGGGAGCGCGCGCATGAGGGGAGGCTGTGACAGCCAGGTGACAGAGGAAAGGTGAAGCTGGAGAGCAGACACTGAGAAAAAAACAATAGAACAAGGCACTTGAAGAAAAGAAGACATAGAACATATAACATAGAAGAAAAGAAGTTAAGAGAAGATAAACAAAGAAAAAGAAGAGCCATAAAGTATTCAACACAAGCTTAGTCAAAGAGAAGTACTCAAAGAAAAAGAAATGCTGAGACAATATTGTATTATGATTGATCCTTAATATGAGGCAGAGGCAATGGAACACTTGTGAATTTGAATGAATTGGTGAAATGAATAAGTGGAAAACAGCAGGGAGAAGAGCTCCTTAAATACAAAAGATGGTGCTCATGTGGAGCTCATGTAATGAAAAGCAAAAAGCAAGAATTCCGCCCCAAATTGGCTCTACAGGATCTACAAGGCTTGCTAATTGGTTTGGGCTTACTTAGCCCACTTGGAATTAGTCCCTGAAACCCTATGACCAGTCTGTCCCAGTCGAATTTGGTGTTTCTACCCTTACTGGGCTGAACCAGCCCTAGTTTTTGTCCATACCCTGGCTGGTTTTCTCTTACAACCAGCCTGTTTTACCTCTGTGACCTCATTGGTCCCTGTTTACCAACTTACATGGCTGTTTGCCTCTTGCAACCAGCCCCTGGACCTCAGATTGGCCAGGGTTGACCCGCAAACAACCTGGGTCCGGTCAAACTTACAGGGGGGGGGGGGTGTGACCAGCAGATTTGCGTGCCCACCCCTCCCTTTCTCAATCCCTGGAGGGAGCTGTTGAATCCCCCCGCAGGAAGCCCTGGAGGTTGATAACCCCAAGAAGCCCTGGGGATTGATACCCCCAGGAAGCCCTGGGGGTTGATACCCCCAGGAAACCCTGGGGGTTGATACTGCCAGGGCAACACAATCAGTTTGGTGGGCTGGGCAGTGGTGAAGCCCACCCAGCCCCAGGTCACCTCCACCTTGGTAATGGGGGGGGGCCCCTGCAACCCTTGGTTGCTCCACACATGAGGTGGGGGGGTGATCAATTCCCCTCCCACCATTCCGGTCACCTTGTTGCGGCCAGCTTGGTTGGTCAAATGGTGTGGGGGGGGGGGGGTGATGAAATCCCCTTACACCTTGCCCGTTGCCTTGTTGCGTCCCGCTGGCTGGTTGAGGAGCAGCCAGCCTCCTCTCCCCTTTTCAACCAAGCAAGGGGAGGGAGGGAGGCAGGGGCCGCCCCCCCTGCAGCCGCAACCAACTGAGGGACGCAACCAGGGCTGCTTCCCTACACACAAGTGGGTGGGGGGACTGCAAACAGAGCAACCTGCCCCATACAACAGTCCCGCGTGGGCCTTTGCGCCCTGAAACAGGCCCCAAGCGGGCATCAGCCACAATGGGCTGCAAAGGCCCAAAGACCAAAAGATGTATACTTTGGCATGCCAGCCCTTCTGGCAAAGTATGTCCAAAATAAAGCTTGGGCCCAGTTATTCCCAGATAAGCCTGTCTTTCCAAGGTGGCCCATCCACCCTGGCGGTTCCATTAAGGCCCGTGTCTCAATAGACCTAGAAAACATGTTTTGGTGCACAAATGCCCAAAACCTAAAACATCCAAATAGGCCAAAATGGCCCACGTGATCTCCAATTGGCCATGCAGGCCCATTTGTGCATCCCATTTGGATTACACAATAATATGCACATTAACTGAGTGCATCTGTATTTTAACAGTCACTTCTGTCAATGAACAACAGATTTTCCTCAATGGTGCCAGTCAGAATTGATTGGCCATGGAAGATGACTTCAAATGTGTTTCTGGAAACTAGATCCAGAAAACATCCCTTCCAAATAAGCTTTCCTAGGTAGATCTGTTTTATGGCCATATCAGGGACTTAGGAAGAGTCTTGAAGATTAAATGTGGCAAAGTTGGTTGTGAGTGTAGCAAAGCCACATCCCAAGGAAGGAATTGGTGCTTAGGGATTGCTTGTCTGAATTTCTGTGTTTTTGGGACCAAGGTGTGTGAAGAAATTAATTTCATTGAACATGCAGTTGGAGGCCCCGGAGTCAATTAGAATTTGATTTTGGTCCAGAAAGGAAGAGGTGACCATGGAAAAGTTGTAAGCAAGATGAGTAGAGGACAATTTTTGGGAGTTTGATGGAGTGAGACCTGTACTCTGAGGGTTTTGATCCTGACTTTGATGATATCCAGAGTTGGGTTGCAGATGAAGATACAGCCACCAGCATTTGCTTCAATCATGGTTTGCTTGAGGATTGTGCCAGGTGTACCTGCACTTAATGACGTCAGATCTGTTTACCATTTCTGGGGCTTATGAACCAGCCACTACTTCATTTTTGACTTGATTTAAGTGTTGGAGGACAAGATCAGCATTTATTTTGGCTTCTCCGAGGGAGTTAGTGATTGTGGTTTTGAGGTGGTTGAGTTGGGGCGGAAATTTGTATAGAAGCAGGTAAGCAGCAATTTCATTGTCCATCTGGATCCCAATTCCAATTATTTGGAGTAGGCAGGTTCTAGCACTGGTTATGAATTTCTCTACCTTCTTGGGATTGAACTGAAGGTTCAGAAGGTTGAATAACACTCTTGATGAGTTTTCAGTTTTTAAAGATGCCTAGTAATCATTGATGGACTTCCACAGCTTGATTCCATTGGTGAGGAGATGGTCTTTTATGTAGTTGATATAGATGCAGTTGATATAGATGCAGTTGATATAGATGCAGTTGATATAGATGCAGTTGTCAAGCTTTGCCAAAATGTAGCCAACAATTTCTAGATTTAACTTGGGTGGACATTTGTCTGTTTTGATGGAGTATAGGCAGTGAGCAATCCTTTTGAGAGAGAGAATGGTATTGATTTTTGAATGCCAGAGGGAGAAATTGGAGTCAGAGAGACTGGGTATTGAGTCTGTAATAGTTCTGAGTAACAACTGTTTGGAATCCATTGGTCTTGAAGTTGTTGTCCAATTGAGTTGAACCTTGGGCTTTTAACCATGATAACTTGAAAGGTCTCAGGTTTGAAATCTATTTCAATCAAACACCAATGTGGATGAAAACCATGAATGAGAAACAGAGCAAGATGGGAAGTAGTGAGTAATAACAGGAATGATGGAAAAGTTGGTTAACCACAACAGTTTCAGCTTTGAGAGGACAAGGAGTTATCCAGTGGTAGCCTTTCACGTGTTCTTGGTGCTGTAACACAGGGAGCATCTAATTACACAGGGTATGGTAATTATTCTACTTTATAATTGATGTTTGGACCTGTGAATAACAATAATTTTTCCCTTTTATTTCTCATTAATTAATTATACTTAGTAAATGTTCCCAGTAAGTTAATAATTATTGTAATAGACATTCCTACGGATATTCTGATGTCACGTGAGTTCTAATTATGTATTAAATAATTGGAGTAAGGTCATGATATTGATTTTAATCCTTATTTTCAAAATTCAGTTGATTTACTAAAATAATTACTTAAAAATGTAAGTCATGGGTATTCATGTAATATTTTTACATCTTAAGTTTTCTTAAAATGTCAAGAAAATTTTGATGTCTAGAAATTCTCATAATAGTATATTAAAGTATTTTAATATATTCTTAGAAGTAGTCATTGTCATATTTTCGACATTTTTGGTACTTTGAATTATATTTAATAAAAAATACGTATAAAGTTTATTTAAGTAGTTTTATATAATTTTATGTACTTTTAGAATAACTACTATCCACGGGAACATTTATTACATCTGTAGAATGTTCCTGTGTGGTTTGTAGCATGTTTACGCGGTACCTAAGTTTCTCAGGCCGCCTGTCACTTTTTGAACCCATAGTCCCCCAGCTGCGTACTTGTCAGAGGCCTGGGGCTGCGTACACGACTTTGACGGAGTGACAGAGCTGTAGCTCAGCCGCGCGCGGGTGCATTGGCTGCTGCAGCTGCGTGCGGGAATTTTCACAGAACACATTTCTGTCTATAACCCCTAAAATATACACAACACCTCAATTCTGACTGAATTTTAGGTGTGAAACCTATACGTGACAATACATGTGAAATATTGAATTGGCCAAAAGGTTCAATAGTGGTGCCGTGGTATTCTGGTCTTTCTTTCCTTTATATTTAAAAATGTAAGGATTTGGATTTCAAGGGTGGGGTCAGTGAGTGACCCTACCTAATTTTGGGTGGGGAATCCATTTTTTTATTAATATTTATGGTTTTCCTACTCCTTCTTAGTTTAATTTTATCATTATTATTATTATTTTATTTCTGTTACTTTTTCAGTTTGATCTGCAATGGTAGCAAGCTGACAATGCGGGATTCTTGAGATGCGCCTACATACTGATTGTCAGGCGTGTGTACCCTTGCTATATGAATGCGGGGCTGCGCGCGGGAATTTTGATATAACACAAATACACCCATAGCTCCTAAAATATACACAACACCTCAATTCTGACTGAATTTTAGGTTTGAAATCTATACGTGGCATTATTTGTGAAATATTAGAATGGCCAAAAAGTGCCATAGTGGTGCCATTGTTTATGGATCTTTTTCTCCTGAAATTATTTAAAAATATAAGGAGTTGGAATTCAAGGTTGGAGTCAGGATGTGACCCTACCTATTTTTGGGTGGGAAATCCATTTCTGCAATTAAATATATGGATTTCCCACTCCTTCCAATTCTATTATTTATTTTCTGTTTCTGATCTGCTTTGACAGGTTACTCTTTTCAACTAGCAAGCTGACAGGCAGTGAGTGTTGATCAGATGAGTCACTGGATTGAAAGCAAGATTTGAGGTAGAATCTGTGGTCAAATGAGTTGAACATGGCTGATTGTAATGTAGTTTTTTTTAAGGTAGTCAATCTGAGGTTTAGTTCATGCGCCCCAAGATTGGTTGATTCAGACTCCCAACATCCCTCCATTCCTGGGAAGACTTATGAGTAAAAATAGATTGGATGAATTCAGAGAGCAAATGAAGAAAACCAAACAGCAAAGAACTGATATAATCAAAATGAGATATATAAACAAAATGAGATAACCAAAATGAGATATGACCAAATGAGATGCAATGAGGTCAGATTTGTAGTAAATTTATTTGTTGCCTGCATAGCGTTTGATCAGAAAGTTGAGAATTTGAGCGTAACAAGTCTTAGTTAACGCATGCGCCAGCATTTTTTCAGAGAGAATTAAACCCAAACTTATGTTTTTCTTACTTAGCTCATCCCCCATTCCTTTGGTTTAAAAATCTAGATGATGAATTCTTGAATTGGATCCAAATTTTCAAATTTTGTGGTCTAGGCTGTTGTTTTCAATCTTTAGAGGAATTGTTTTTAAGTCAATTAAAAAGATGTCTTTTAGTAACGACTTGATCCAGGTTGCTTTGTGGAATACTTCCACTAGTGTATTGAGGTTGGCACCTGTTGATGACCAAGATATATTTCTTTTCCTACAGCTATTCCATAATACTAGACTCCCTGCAAAACAAAAGAGGTAACTGGATTGTGACTTTTGTGTATTTGGATCATTGGCCCAAGATGTGTTGGTGAAAATTTCTAAAGGGCATTTTTGAGAGTTCAATTGGAGTTTTATTTATTGAGATTTGGCGGTTCTGAGTTAACACCAAGTTCTCTTTAATTCATTCTAATGAGTGAGCACTGGCTTTGCAGAAAATATGGCCAAGCTAGGTACTGCAAAGCTTTTTTCAGGCTGGGTGTAGCAGGCTATGTGGTTGAGCAAACCAATGGCTGAGCAGAAGTTGATATTTAGTAGTTTAAATTTTTCATGTTCATCATTTTTGGCTGGATTGAGTTGTAATCCCAGCGTTAGTGGTGAAGGAATTTCCTTGGCATTTGTGAGTCTCAACTCTTTTAACCCAGTGTTTATGTGGTTGGGTTGACTGAGGTAAATTGCATCTATTTCAATATCAATCTTCATGCCCAAAATTGTCTGAGGAACTTGAGATTTCAAACCAGGGAATTTCTTCAAAAACTTTCTTTTGAAATTGGTTCCATCTCCTACCAGGATTAATTCATTTACATGAAAGAAAAGCCTCAAAGATCAAGGAATGTGCACAAAGGAAATGTATTTTTCTTTAAGAAGTTAAGACAGGCGCAGATACAAAGAATGGAGAGAAGAGGAAAGGGGGGCAAGGCGTCTAAGCCATTTTAATCGTTTCTTCCATTTCCACCCGCAAAAAGGCCATCAGGGCCAGGAATGATGCCAGGAGCTTGCGTTGGGATTCCAAGGATTGAGCGCCAGGAGCCACAAGGAATGTCCGCAACATTTAGGTTGAACGTTCAAGAAAGTTTTCAAAGTTGGCCGCCAAGAGGGCCAAAAGGTGGGGATCTCCAAGATCTTGGGCAGGGTTGGCGGAGGGGAGGCAGGCAGCAAGGAGAGGACTTCCAGAGGAATGCTTGGGGGGCTTGGTCCTGGAGGGGGCAAAAATGCACAAGGATCACATTCTTATTCAGCAAACTTTATGCTCCTGAACCACTCAGTTAACTTTTCATACCAACTCTTTGGCAATTGCTTCCAGCCGTAAAGTGATTTGTTAATTTTGAGGAATTTTGCAGTTTGGTTGGATCCCTGTAGAGTTTTGATAATGATTTCTTCATCAATAGGTGCATGTAGAAACACCCTTTTTACATCAAACTGGAAAATACTTAAGTCTGTTTTTAGGGCGTAGAGAAGCAATAATTTAAGAGTTGATAGTTTAATGGTTGGCAAAAAAATATTGTAATAGTCAAGAACTTTGATTTAATTGACTCCCTGAACACAAATTCTAGCCTTGTATTTAGCAGGATTGCCATAGAGTTTTTCCTTGATCCTATAGGGCCAGGCTGATTTCAAGAAGTTTAAAGGAAGAGTTCCATTTAAATCTTCCCATATGTTCAAATTTTAAATATTTGCTAGCTTTTATTTCATGGCTTCCACCCATTTTTCATATTCTACACACACAATAGCTTGTGTGTAGCCCTTTGGTTCATAGTGATTATAAAACCAGTAATGTTGAGGACGTTTTAGGGTTGAGCAATTTTTCAGGGATTGTGTTGAAGAATTTGGATGGTTGAGGGTTGGTTTGAAGCTACTAGATGGGACTTTGGGGATAACCCCATTGATTTCTTCTTTGCCAAGATTAGACAACGCAGGCTCAAGTTCAGACCCAATGAGTCAGAGTCCTCATTTGTTTGGTTCCTGTAGGTACTCCATTCAGGTGCTTGTCAAACCGGTGGAGTTGCATTTTGAGATGTTGGATTTTCTTTCATTGCCAGGGGAAGATGTGTATGATCTTTGCATTCCTTGAAAGGGTACCAGGGTGGTGATTCCTTGGCGTACTCCATCTTGAGAAACAAAATATGCTTTGTTGATATTATGGAACCTTCATTTGTTAAAAATCAACAAGAGATGAGAAGTGGATTAAAGCCTACTAGTATTCCTTTGGCTCCCTTATAGTCATATTTTGAAGATTTTCTTATTTTGGAATAGAGATAAATACAAGGATTACCTAAAGGTTGCAAAAATGATGTTGGGAGTTAGGAGCCATGAATTTTCTTCCAAGGAGACTCTTCATTCTCCTTTTGAGGTATTTGATTTAACATGAGGCAACTACCTTTTATTATTTTGTCCCATGCGTTGATTGGAATTTTACCATCCCAAATTTTTGACTTGGTTGATTTGAAAATTGTTCTGTTTGCTTTTTTGGCTCTTCCAGTGTGTTGAGGATGATAGGGCTCTGATAAAATTTTTTGAATATTTTTTTCCTGAAAGTATGAATGGAAATTTTGGTTAGTGAATTCAGTTCCTCCATCTGAACAGACTTCTGAGGGGTAATAGCCCCTTTGATTGAATTCCCTTTTGATTAAATCAATTAGGAAATCTGCTGTCTTGTCCTTTGATTCCAAAGGAAATTCATCCAGGTATCCCAAAGCGTTTTCCACAAGGGTTAGGGCGTATTTATGGCCTTGCTTTGATTGGGGAGTGAGAGGTCCAATCAGATTGAGATGAATTTGGTCAAATATTTTGTTAACCAGATTCAAAGGTTGTTTGAAGCTAGCTTTGGTGATTTTTCTTTGGAGAAAATTCACACATTTGAAATTTGATTGCGCATCATTGGGCAGGTTTTTCATAAAGGTTTTGAGTCTTGAGAGGGATTCATGGCCAAACTTCCTTATATGGATATTCATGATTTTGGCTTTGTCTGAGTTAAACAGACAAGATTTTAAATTTTGATCAAAGGCTGGGGTTGCAATCACATAGAGATTGTCAGTCATTGTTCCTGAGAAAGCTGTTTTATTGAGGTGAGTGACACTAAAGGAAGAAATTTTTGTGATAAGGGTGCAGCCAGCTTGGTTTTGAGCACCTGCGCTAAGTAGATTAATAGTAACATCCGGAACGTAGAAACAATTAGAGAGTTCAAGATTGAATTATTTCCATAAAATTATAGCAGTCCCCTTTTCTTTAATTTTTAAGCAAGTGTCTTTTTTTCTGGTTTGAATAGAATCATCCTTGCATGGAAACATGTTGATAAAGTATCTTCTGTTTTTTATCATGTGTACAGAAGCTCCACTTTTGAGAATAAATTTTGATTTGGGGTTTCCATGGTTGATCCATAGCAAGACAAGGAACAAGTAATGAGCTGTCAAGGTCTTTTTTTTAGTTTTAGATCTTCCCTCTCTCCATTTTTCTTGCTTGTCCTTCCACCAGTCTGGAGTAATTTCCAGATGCAAATGCCAACAACCGTTGGCTGAATGAGACTTACCTTGTTTAGGATTGTGATAGACTTCTGTGCATTGCTTTTTTTCTCCATCTTTTCCTTTGGTCTGAGACTTTTTTGCGGTAGAAATGAGTGCCACTTTGTTTCTGGAAGAGGTAGAAGGGTCCATAAAGCTCTGAGCTTTTGATTTGTTATTCAACTGATTGAGATGATTTAATATGAATTCAAATTTCAGATCCTTGTTGGTATGCATTATTTGCTTTTTGAAGTCCTTGATGCTGTCCAGGAATTTGAAAAGTACAAGATAGGCCAGGATATCACCATGGAGGATGATTCCAACTTCAGATAGCTTTTTCAATCTACCCTATCTCTTGTCATGAATTTCTCTATGTGCTGGCCATTGAAACAAAGGTAGAGGAAATTTTTGAAGACCCTGGCCCAATTAGAGGCTTGCAAGGATGTGTATTTCTCAATAATAGCCTTCCAGAGAATTTTGCCTGAATTCTTATTTGTTGCGGTGACAAAATTGTTGTGGTTAGTGGAATCCAGTTTGGAGATGATAAGAAGTTAGAGTTTTCATTGACATCAGCCTCAAGTTGGTTTGGGCTATCTGAGTTCAAGATTTACAAGCACCCTCTGACATCTAGAATGGCATCCATTTTATCCTTCAAAATGCCATAATTTTCTTTGCCAAGCATGGGTATAGTCTCCAAGGCTGTCTTTAGCATTGCTTGTTTCAAGTGATCCATATTGAACTGAGTTTTCCTTTGCTTTGATTGAGATAAAAAAGAACTGTCTTTTGGATTTTATGTTAAGAGGATTTGAGGGATTTGATTGAAAAAAAGCCAAGGAACAGAACAGAAATGAGTAGGACAAACAATGAGCTTAATGAGAAATAAGCATCATAGAAGATTAGATAGAGAAAATGGGCAAGCATTAAGGTTAAGTCTTACCAGGCAGGCATGGTAGAAGAGGCACAACCCAATTGAAATTGATGAAGTAGATTCTGAAATAAAGTCAAGGGTGATAACTTGATTGATCTAGGAAGGTTGCATTGGTTATCAGTGAGTTATAGGTGGATGAGTCAGTTGCAGTGAGTTTTGATGAGATTAGCCACTGGATTGGAAGCAAGAATTTTGGTAGAATCTGTGGTCAAATGAGTTGAAGATTGCTGATTGTTATGTAGTTGTTTTTAGGGTAGTCAATCTGATGTTTAGTTTGCGCATGCTTGAGATTGGTTGATTCAGAGTCCCAAAATATCTTACTAATCTTCTTCAAAAAGTGAGGGGTTTTTTTACTCATAAAGATGCTTTGGAGTTAAAAGCTCTGAAGAAATCTTTTACTGCTTCTCTCAAACTTGCTCACTTTAACTAGCTAGCTTTCACTATTTTGGAAAAGGACAATAAACTATTCAATGGCAGGAATAATCTCTAAATTTTCATCCTCCTCATGAAGTTTCATCCCATAGCCTTTGAGTATTGCAAAATGGTTGAAGAAGAGCTGAATGATCAGATTCATGACAAGAAACTTCTGGAATCCATTTATTGCTTGTAAAAATTGTGTTCATACCTTTTGATTCTTATGGAACCCTTTGAGGTCATAACTGATCACAATTCTCTGAAATATTTCATGAGCTGAAAACTCCCTACACCAGACAGACACCTTGGTCCAAAAATCTCTCCAAGATTACCTTTACAATAAATTACAGCCTGGGGGAACAGGAAGTATTGCCTGATGATTTATCACAACGGGAAAAAGTTTACCCAATTGGGGAAGCACCTTTTCCAATGAAAAACCTAAAAATGCCAGGACACTTCCCTCCAATAAGTCTGCTGAACTCATTTTGAGAATAAACTAAATTTTAGACAAAGCTGATGAGCTTTAAGAGGCCCAACTTGATGAACCAAAGTGTATAGAACTTTGGGAAGGTGCAAAATTATTAGATAGTGTTTACAGTGCTGAAAAAAATGCTTATTCAGTTTATTAAGATTGCACAGTATTACCTGGTAATCCTTGCATTGAGTTAGATATCTTCCGTTCCCTGAATGACTCCCAGCTTGCTGGTCATCATGGTCAGGATAAAACCTACCAGTTGATCACACAAGACTTCTATTGGCCTTGTATGACTATGGAAGCAAAATACTACATTAGCACATGCTATGATGGTAATTTTAACAAATTGGTAAAATAAAACACTAGAAGCATGGGCTTGTTGTGCTGCTTCCAATACTTCCTATCACTTGGATTTTTCTTTCAATGGATTTTCTTTTCAAATTCCCTATTTTGAGTGGTTATGATGAGATTTTTTTAGTAGTAGATTGTTTCTCAAACATGGCTTTATTTCTTTGCAGTACTGTGACCGCCTAGATAATTTAATATTAAATTATTTATTGGTGGGATATTCTACAAAGGGCCACTTCAAACATGCACAACCCCCAGGCGGTCTTTTAGGAGCTTTGTAATCCCCAAACACAAAATCAGCCATGTTTGGGGGTGCACAACCCCCTGGAAGTTGTGCTAGAATTTTGGGCACCCTCTGGACCACACTTGGGTTCTGTCAACCCAAATTTGGGATTAACACATACTTTGTGGGACTGTTGTTCCACACCTAGCAATCCTAAAGAGACATTAAATTGAAACAAAAGGCAAAGTAAAGTGAAAACTGAAATAATTCATCACATAAAATTTTGCAATCAATTCATTCTCAACTCAAAAGTGAGAAAACTTTGTTTGTTCAATTGAAATTTGGATTGAATATTGAAGTATACCATTGCATTTTCTAGAATGGGAACAGTGGCAAGCCCTCCTTCTTCTGACATGGCTGCTTGGAAGTTCTACATTGATAGTGCCATAAAAAAAGCTTTTGAAAAAGAAAAAAAGGATTTGGGTAATGAAACATTGGAAGCCCCAATTGCATCCTCATCAAGGGTGAAAATTGAGGAACAAAATTATTCACAGACCTCTGGTGGTGAATAAAATTTTATGTTACTGGTCTTTTCCGTGTTTAATTTGATTTAAAATGATGGAGTGCATGCCATCAATATAACTATATAACCATGGCAGATCCACTTCACCCATTTCCCTTGAGAGCTTTTCCTACTAGGGAAGAGGCACAGACCTGTTTTCAAGCATGGGCAATGAAGCATGGTTATGCTTTAACATTCTTCAACTCAAAGCATGACCAATATGTGGATTTAGCCTGTGATAGACATGGTTCCTATGAAGGAAATCTTGTTACCAAACGGTCTAGACAAACTCACACAAGGAAGGTTGGGTAAAAGTTTTGATCCATGCAAGTTGCACAAAGGCTGACCCCTTTTGGCGCCTCTCCTACAAAGAAACCCAACATAACCATCAAAAATCCAAACATCCATCTGTGCATCCTCAACTGAGGATAATCTTGGGTGATGAATGCTTTTTTATGAATTATTCCTAATTCAGTAATGGTTGATCCTTTTGAATTTTTCAAGTGCAATTTCAACATCATGCTAAGCAATCCTCAGTTACATGAAAAAGTGAATTCAATGATCATTGAATCTCCAGGCAAAGCAACCTATTGAAGTATATCATTCAGAAGATTACAAAATATTGATTGAAGCCAAGACTTAAACCTAAAGTCTTATGATCCAGTAAGGGAAGGCCAAAATTGACAGATACACGGCAAGAACTGTCAGCTTGCTACTATTGCAGAGCAAGCTGAAAAAGGAACAGAAATAACATAAAGATAAGAATAATAAAATTAACCTAAGAAATAATAGTAAAACCATAAATATTATTGCAAAAATGGATTCTCCACCCTAATTAGGTAGGGTCATTCACTGACCCCACCCTTGAAATCCAACTCCTTAGAAAAAGAAGATCTTGAGAGGCGTATCAACTTCCAGGAACTATTAAGAAAACATAAATCTTGGGAGAAATACCCTATAAACTACTTTTTAAAATATAAAAGTAAGTACAAAAATTGTTTTACCATATTATTTTTATTAAAATAATATTAATATATTTTTTTACCAATAAAATAACCTTTTATCATCAGTGAATCCTCCTATACCAGAAACCACCACCACTGAAATTGATTTATTGGACCAAGAAGTCCCAGATATCTCTGAAAGCCCTGAAAATATTGATTGGATTGGTGAAGACCTCATTGGGACACACCAAGACCCTGCAGGATTACCTATTAAGGACCAATTTAGTCCCAATAAAGTCCTGGTACCTTTGAATATCAACTTAAGTGAGTTTTAAATAAACCTTATTTTTTATGGATTTTTTTCTGTAGAAAGAAAAATACTTATAAACATTTTATTCAATATGAATAGACGTAACACAAGAGCCTCAGGGAGAATTCCCTCCTATGGATCTTTGCCAGGAGCCCCCAGGAACCATGAGACCACCAATAATGACAACCATGAGGGGACTGGAACCTGAGAATCAAATGTTGATAGACAAGGAACAGCCCCAAGTACTTCTGCCTCCCCCCAACCTAGAGGCCGAGAAGGTAGTAAAATTAAGCCCCCCACCATTACAAGAAGATTCCCTGCAGCCACCCCAGAAGAATCTGGCCAAGGAAGCCAGGGTCAAAGACTTAGTCAGAGAGCATGTGAAATATTGGGAAGATTTCAAAGAAGCCCCAGCAAAAGAGGACATGGTATCTATGAAAAAGATGATCTCCAAGGCAAAAGATACCCAGATGGCTCTTCAGAAAATGATTCCAACAAAAGAGGTAGAATCCTACGTAGAAAAGTGGAATACTTGGGATCAATTAGCCCAAATGAAAGGCAAAGGATCAGGAAAGAAGAGATCTTCTTCCAATCCAAAGCCAAAGAGAAAGAAGGATTGGGATCAGATAATATCCTTAGCTCAAAAGTGGAAAAAGTTTTACAACAATTAGCCTCTAATTCTCAACCCAGAAACTTGTCTATGTAAAAGGTTGGGTTGAAGGCTCTGGTCAAAAGGTTTGAAGAGATGAGGAGGAATGGGCTTGTGACGCCAAGAGGAGCGGATCAGGGAGTCGCAGGGGGCACGCGGGTTCAAGGATGAGTATGAATGGATGATGTTCATTCACTTGAGGTTCAGCTGACCTTAAATAGACTAAGTACAAGGAAGGCTGAGAAGTGGTTGAAAATACAAATGGAAATGAATAAAGAATATTCAATAATGGGCCATCAGAGACCGTGCAAGGTGGAGGACTACACGGCTGGTTGCACTCAAGATTCAGGCAACACTAACAGTAGTCAAGAATTCTAACACACCCCCTTGACTGAAGCTTGAGGGATTTTAAACAAAATAATGAGCTGGGAACTTCAAGACTCTTGCAAGTCTATTAAATCCAACATTATAAAATAGAATTAAGAGATGTTTGAAATATGCAATAAGGGTCTATTCCAATAGAGACGAAGGAAAACTAGTGACTTTTGTACTACCGTTGAACTACAAAGGAGTCTATTACATCAACAAGCACCACAAATATTTTAAACATAATTTTTGAGCCCCGGTCTGATAGAAACAGCAAAAAAAAACTTAGAAAGGATTTTCACACAAGGGAGCATGACCAATGGAGGTCTAAAGGGGTGGCCAATGAACCAGGCATACGACTTGAGGTAGCGGGTAACCAAACGACTTGAGTGGAAATCTAACTTGGTCGACTTAAGGTGACGATGATGGTGGAAAGTTGGTACTTGAAGAGTTGACCAGGAGGATCAATGGTGACAGAGATGATGTTAAGGGCGCAATTGCATCAAGTAGGCAACAGAGAAGGGAGTTGGAAAGATGATGAATCAAGCAATGGCGGAATCAAAGATTTAGAAAGGGCCAAGAGCAAGCAAATGGGAAAAATGATGAGGAGCATTGCCAAAGACTGAGCAATAAAAGGTGGGTTATAAGATCTAGAAGGTGTAAAAATGATCTTCGTCCATCTTGTTTGAATTGGGACGCGAAATTGATTTAGGAGCTCTCTCAGGGTATTTCACCCAACAGTTCTTGGCAGGTTGTCCGGGCTTGTTGCAATGAGGGCAGACCGCCGGCCTATTGTACAGTGCATGGTGAACTGGGTCTGAGAGTTGATCGAAGGGATTGATTTTAGCTTGAGCTTCATCCTTCTCAAGTCTCTTCAAGATGTAGTCGATTTTCTTGTTTTTGCATTCATTGGATTTCTTCAGATAGTTGAATTTGGAGGGCAGCTTTGACAAGGTGAGGATGATAGTAAGTTCCTCTTCCAGCTTCAAACCGACCAGCTTCATTTTTTGGGTTGACAAAGGAATCTTTGATACAAAATTGATGATGTTGTTTTCAAATTTGATTTTGTTGAATTGGGCGAAAGCAAGAGTTTTTTTAATAAAGTCATCTGGCATGTATCAAGTTCTAAGGAGATCCCAGAGAGCAATACTGCTACGTTTTTCAGCCAAGGGAAATGAACCAGCAACGTAGGAGAGGTTATCCTTGTTAATATGATCAAGGATGAGGTTTTAAGCTTTGCGATTAATTCTATCAAATAATTTAGCATATTTAGACTCTAAGGGTCAAGAAAATTCTTTTAGAACTATTTCTAATGCATCTATGGAGTCCAATTTGCCTTCCATCGCAATGGACCAACTATAATAGTTGTCAACGGTAAGGAGAAGTTTTTGGTTGGCAATGATGGTGTACATGATTCAGAGGGAAGCTTTGGCTTTTAACTGTGGGAGAGGTTGGGTTGAAGGCTCCAGTCAAAAGGTTTGAAGAGATGAGGAGGAATGGGCTTGTGACGCCAAGAGGAGCGGATCAGGGAGTCGCAGGGGGAACTCTGGTTCAAGGATGAGTATGAACAGATGATGTTCATTCACTTGAGGTTCAGCTGACCTTAAATAGAATAAGTACAAGGAAGGCTGAAAAGTGGTTTAACATACAAATGGAAATGAATAAAGAATATTCAATAATGGGCCATCAGAGACCGCGCAAGGTGGAGGACTACAAGGCTGGTTGCACTCAAGATTCAGGTAACACTAACAGTAGTCATTCATTGCGCCCAAGTATTAGGCAAGGGGGCGTGTTAGAATTCCAGTCTTGTGATATGTGTTGCCTAACACTTGAAGGCAATCACTCTTCAAGCTCTATATTCTTTATTATATTATCACCCCTTGAGTGTTTAAGTCTAGTGTGTTCTTTATTCTATACTGGCTTTTTATAGATCTAGTGACATCTTTATCTTAAATCTAAGTGGGTCACCATCATCTTGCTCATGAGTTTTCTTGTCTAGTGACCTCTTTATATTGTGCTAGGTAGTCAAAGTTCTAGTGGGTTCTTTATCTTGAATCCTTGATGCTATTCCCTGTCTCAATCCAGCCTGAAGTGGTCCTCCAAGTTGTGCGGATTCTAGTGGTTTGGTATTGAATATTTTCTATTCAATGTTGTCTCTTCTTTTCTACCACTTGTCAGCCTTTCTGTACTTAGTCTATTTATAGTGCAGCCTGAATAAGTGAAATTCACCATCTGTTCTGTCTTACTTTGAACCGGAGTGCCCCTCTCTTGACTCCCTAGATCTGTTCCTCTCAACGTTACAAAGACTTCATACCATCTTCTTCAACCATCTCACCGGGGCATCTAACTTTAACTTCCACAAAACGTCCATGTGATCAACCCCCTGGGGAGTGCAAAAAAGGAACCAAAACCTCCCAGACAAAAAACTACTCCTTATGCACCACCCTTACTAGGAATGCATAAGGGTGAAACCTTCAGGCATAGTCCTACCCCTGAGATGGAACAATCCCTCAAACGTTTACCCCCAATTTCTGAATGGCCTAAGTTCTCTGCTGAAGGAGAATACAATCATATAGATTTCATTAAATTTATTGACTATACTATTAACTCTAATGAGTTACCGGAAGCGATAGCTCTAGTCAGGCTGCACAGACTATTTGAAAGGGTTGCTCAAGACTGGTTTATCATCAAAATAGAAGAAGTTGGATACTAACCATGGAATACTTGGAAACTTATAATTAAAGAACAATTTGGTTCTAGAATGTGGAAAAGAAAAATGATTAAAAATTTTGAAAATTCCTCATTTGAACCCTCCAAGGATAAGCCTAAAAAATTGTGCTTGGAACATAATAGAAGACTAGATTGCTTCTATCCAGATGCTGATAAAGAGGAAGTGAATGAAAGACTCCTCAACTTGTGTCCAGGAAATCTTAACCATAGTGTAAGATGCAGGATGAGTATGGATGCTGACATGCCAACTCTAATCAATGTGTTAGAAGAAGTCATAGACATGAATTGGTTAGACAAGAAGGTTCCTTCTAGACCTAAAGATAGCTTCAACATTAACAAAACCAGAGAAAAACCCTCTCTGATAAATACCTCTGATCATAAGAAACATAATGAGAACAGGGAAAAAGAGAGAATGCCTGGAACTTGTTGGAATTGTAACAAGAAAGGGCATATGAGACAAGACTGCCCATTACCAAAAAGAAAGATAGCATTCTTGGAAGGAGAGCAGGAGGTTGAAGGGAATTGGAAATATGAAGATATAGCTGATACTCAAGGATCCTTTCTGAATGTGAATTGATCCTGACCAACCCTGTTAATGTTATAGAAGGAGATATAGGCACTTCTATAGATATCAATAACATCCATGGGGACTCTAGTTTTCCCCAAAAATGGGATCCTACCATAATTCCTAGACATATCACGGATGTTAAAAAATTCTCAGTTAAATCTATGAGTAGTAAGAGTTATACTACTGGTCAAACTTGCTATGCAAAAGGATTTTATAAAGACAGACCTATAAGGTTATTGCTGGATAGTGGGGCTTTCTGCTCATTTGTCTCTACTAAATTCTTAAACAAATGGGATCCCAATTGTAAATAAAAACTTCTTCCCATCCCAAAAGCCAAGTTTAGCTCTTGCAACTCTACCATGAATGCTATTGGAGTATGGACTGCTCCTATAATATTACCCCATACTAAAGGATCTTTGAGAATACAAGTGGAATTTGTTGTATTGCTCAATGGATTATGTGACTACCTGATAATAGGTAATGATGCTTTATGTCTATATGGTATACATGTGTTCCAGAGTCAAGCAGATACTTTACAGTGGGTGGCAATTGGGACAAGAAGTTTAAGATATGCATGATCCAATCTAACTTTCCCTCTTCCACTTATCAAAAGCATTTAGAAGACTTTAATCAAGAATAATTCTCTCAAGCAGCTCTGAATATGAAACTTTTGGAGGAACAGAAGAAAATATATTGACAGTCTGCTTTGGGAAAAAAAATTCTTTTTGTACTAAAGATCATCCCATCGGTGATATCAAAGGACATGACATGGTATTATCATTGACTATTAAGCCTCTTTATTCCCCAAATTTAAGAAGACCAGATAATCCCTCTAATCCTAAGTCTAGAATAGCTCTTGAGGAACATATCCAAGAACTGATAGACTTACAAGTATTAAGGAAAGTAGGGCACCATGGGCAGGTGGATGTGACCACACCTGTAATCATAGCTTGGCATAATGACAAGTCAAGAATGGTAGGAGACTTCAGAATGCTCAATAATTATACTCAGGCAGATTATTATCCTATACCCAGATTGATCATGCTCTACATAACTTGTCCAAGGCCAAATATATCACTAATATGGATATGCTTAAAGGTTTCCACCAGATACCTATAAGCACTGAAAGCAGGAAGTTTCTGAGAATAATCTGAAATTTTGGAATATATCAATATCTTAGAATGCCCTTTGGTATAAAGAATGAACAATCAAAATTCCATAAAACAATGGATACAGTTCTAGGTACATAAATCAGACAAGGATGGATGATGGTATATATAGATGATGTTACCATATATTCTGATGATTGGGATACACATATTAACACAATAAGATTAGTACTCCAAAATATTTCCAAAGCAGGATTAAAAGTATCCATGAAGAAATGCAACATTGGATACGGAGAATGGAAAGCCCTGGGGATATAGTCTCTGGTCTATCTCTAGCTGCTGATCAAAATAAGATAGCTGCTGTCATGAACAGACCCATGCCTCAAAATAAAACATAGTTTCTGTCTTTCATTAGTTTTTGCAGTTACTACAGACAATACATACCAAAGTTTTCTATGCTAACTAAAAGTCTGTACAAAATATGCAACAATAACACTCTCTTTGAAATGAAACATGAGAGATTGAAAAACTATGAGCAACTAAAAATAGCTATGACCTCTACTCCTTTACTCATTCAACCAGCTTACTCCAGGGAATTTAAACTTTACATTGACGCTTGTATGGGATGGTTAGGAGCTGCTCTACATCAAGAAAGAATAGAAGAAAAAAACCAGTGGAGAAAACAGTACTCTTCATATATAGACAGATCAAAGATACAGAAAAGAGATATGGAGCCAGTCAGTTGGAATTCTTGGATCTAGTATGGGATTAAGAAAAGCTACTCTATTACTTAGAAGGCACCACTTTCCAAGTGATGACAGACTGTAATGCTGTAAGAACTCTCATGAACACGAAACCCCCCAGCAGACATATGCTCAGGTGGCAAATTGCTATACAACATTATAGAGGTCAGATGAATATAGTAAATAAACCTGGAGCCAAACATCAGAATGCTGATAGCGTAAGTAGGAATGCTTTTCCTCATGACTCTAGAAATCCAGCATATGACCCTGAGGATCAAGATATCTTTCCTATCTTGAACATAAATCTTTTTGCATTAAATGCTCCAATCATGGGGATCCACTTATGTTAATTAGATACTGCTTCCTTCAATCTAGTGAGGGAAAACTACTGCCCTGAAATCAAGCTTCTGATTACCATTATGGAATGTGAATCCCCAGAAGCAGCTCTGATAATTAGTTTACCTGCTTGATTACTTAAAACCTATAAAGCAGGAAGGTTTACCTTTTGGAATGGTCTCCTTTACTACAGACACCAACATTCCAGTGTATTAGTCCTAAGAAAAAAAGAAAATATACAAAACATACTCCAGGAATGTAATGAAAATTGTTCATCAGGGCATGTATCCACTGAAAGGACCTTTGAGAAAGTAAAACAAACTGCTTGGTGGATATTCTGGAAATAAATCACTATTAAGTATGTTACTAGCTGTGAGACTTGCCAAAAATCTAATAAAACTACTGGAAAAAGGTTTGGACTCCTACAGAATATCTCTGAACCCAAAACTAGATGGGAACTTTTTGATATGGATTTTTCCACTGGCCTCCCCCCTGGAGGTACACATTCATATAACTCTATCCTGGTCATAGTTGACAGATACTCTAAGAAGGCAAAATTCTTACCTAACCACAAAGAAGATAATGCTATGGATGTAGCTCTACTACTTTTTAATAGGATCATAGCTTATGTGGGTATACCCAAGATTATAATCAGTGACAGAGACACCAAATTCACCTCTGAGTTTTGGAGGAATCTACATGATATACTGGGTACGACTCTAGCATTTTCTACAGAATACCATCCCCAAACTGATGGATTAGCTGAAAGAATGATACAGACCCTAGAAGATATGTTAAGAAGGTTCTGTAGCTTTGGTCTAGAATACAAAAACTCAAATGGTTATTTCCATGATTGGGTAAGCCTACTCCCAGCTCTAGAGATGGCCTATAACAGCAGTGAACATTCTACTACCAAAGAAGCCCCTTACATACTAGAAAGAGGATGGATTCCAAAACTCCCTAGGAATAACTTAAACTATAACTTAGCCACCAGTCATCCAACATCTCTTTAATTTATGAAAATGATATACCTGGAAAATAATCACGCTCAAAAGTGTGCAGAAGAAGCAGTAGAATACAACAAACAAAGATGGGAAGAATCACATAAAGAACCTGACTTTAAAATAGGAGGCCAGATCTTGATATATACAACCAATTTCAACAATGTAGCAGGTAACAGAAAACTAAAACCTGCCTTTGTTGGACCATTTGTTATCAAGAAGATGCATGGCAAAAATGCTGTAGAAGTAATCTTAAGTGAAGAATTATCAAAAAAACACCCAGTATTTCCTGTTAGACTAGTAAAACACTTTCAACAAAGAGAAGGTATCAACCTCCCTCCAGCAATAATCCTCATAAAACCTGAACCTTTGAAAGAAAAATGGAAAGTCAGCAGGATATTGAGAGACAAGAAAGAGAGAGTGCAAGGAAAAGATGTTAGAATATACTTAGAAATATACAAAGAAGAATCTGCAGACAAAGATGAATGCTTACCAGAGAATAATATAACTGATGGACAAATACATCTTATAAGAAACTACAGAGCCAGCAAAAGGAACTGAAACACACATGGAATTAATTTTTTCCAACATGCTTTAGATTTTTTTCAGATATGGACATATCTTGGAGTGGGGGAATGTCAGCTTGCTACTATTGCAGAGCAAGCTGCAAAAGTAACAGAAATAACATAAAAATAAAAATAATGAAATTAACCTAAGAAGGATTAGGAAAACCAGAACTTTTATTTCAAATATAGATTCCCCACCCCAAATTAGGTAGGGTCACTCACTGACCCCACCCTTGAAATCCAACTCCTTATATTTTTAAATAATTAAGGAAAGAAAGACCAAAATACCACGGCACCACTATTAAACTTTTTGGCCAATTAAATACTTCACATGTTTTTTCATGTTGTGGAAGGTAAAGGAGAGTTACCCTCCTAAGTTGTCCGCAAGTCCGGAAGTTATTGATCTAGGCGTCTGTAAGGAGGTTAGATTCAATGAGTTCTTAAGTGTAGTGAGATAAAAGAGAGATGATGAGATGTATTCTTCTTCCTCCAGTCCTTCCTCTTCCTTTCCTTTCCCTCTCCAATAGATGGATTGATAGATTGATTCATCATCATAACCCAACCCAGAGTTGAGGGTGAGGACTTGGATCCCCCCCCTTCAACCCTAACCTAAGTACAACCACAAACGCAAAAGAACAATGAAACACAACCCCTAAGCACAGAACCCTAGCCCAACCCTGCCACTCCATTCCTTGCCCCCATAACCTGTGCCCCTTTATATCAACGTACGCCCGGTTTGTCCTTCTCATGGCGCGGCCCTCCGCCGCGCCCTACTCAGAGCCCCCCGGTTTGCCTGCCCGCGCGCGTCTGCGGACCTTGCAGTCTGCAATTCGTCCCGCGCGCGCCTAACCCCCAATTGCCCCGCCCTTGCCTTCCAGACTAGCCACCTGCGAGCTTGGTCGGGCCGGCTCCATCACTTGGTCCGCGTTTCCTGGGGGGCTCGCGGCCCGGTGCCCTCGGAGTAGACCCAACCCGCACCTGGTGCTGAGCCCCGCAATTCCTACTGCTGAGCCCGCAGCAGCTGCTGCTGAGCCCTCAGCAGGCACTGCTGAGACCGCGCGCACCCAAATGCTGAGCCCAACCTACCCAACTGCTGAGCGCGCAGCCCGCAATGCAGCTCTTGACCCGAGGTTATAAATACAACACCACATCCCCCCCCAAGTTGAGTTATGTCCCCAGAGGTCTTCCATTGCTGCCTCGCCTCCATCAACCTACCAATCCACCTCTCCCCCACCCACCCCAACTCACCCCAGCCCCTCCTCCCCTTCTGCTCCGTCGCCACCATGGTCCCCTGCGACTTATGCGCCCGGAACGGGCTTGCGTGCTTGATTGTTCCTGGTCGACGTGCCTGCACTACATGCCGTCGTGGCCATTGCCGCTCCTCACTTGGCAAGGGAATGCTGTGTCCTCCTCCTCAATCCGGTTCCTGTCCCCGGCCGCACAAGAGGGCCCGTTTGGACCCGTTCGTGGTTTCGGACAATGAAACAATCTCCAAGGACTCGTGGACTCCGCCCATATTGCCTCGTGCCCGCCCCCCCCAGGACCAATTTGCGACTCCGCCTCCCCATTCCACCGCGCAGGGCCCCCACAGAAGGAGGACTACCCAAACTTCGCGGCTTATTGGTCTGCCTTACGGCTCTGGGCAGACCGCGTTTGGGTCACGCAAGGCGCGAGGGAACCGGGCATCAATGAAAGCCTCCAACGCCGCGCTGGCCCTCCTCCGGTCCCTACCCCAGCCCCAGCTTCTCCCCCAACTGGGGCTCCTCCTCCGACTCCGGCTCCTCTGTACTTTTTGGACTCAGACAAGAGGCCCCCAACCCCGCGGGGCACCCCTCCGCCACCCGCGTTGCCAGTCGTTATCTTGTCGTTGCCTCCCGCTGGACTGATCCCCCCCAATGGTCCCCCGGGGACCCCTTCTTCACCAGTCCCGCCTCCTCCCAGCCCACCCAAGATTCCGGATATCCCTGTTTTCCCAGCTGTTCCGCTTGCGAGGTTTGATGCAATGGTGGACAACGCGGACGGAATCCTTCGGCGGTTCCTGGCGGCCCCTCGCGCCCACACCACCGGTGACCAACGGGAACTCTTGGTGGCCTTCCAGAATTTAGCCGCGGCAGCTTGCGCGGACCTGGAGGAGGTGATGAGGACTCGTCAAACGTAGACGGATTGCCCCCCCTTTTCTTCCTTTTCATCTTTTATCCTTTTCCGCGCCTTTTTGAAAATAAATAAACCTTTGCCGCGCCGTCCTGAGTAGCCTCCAAGCTTGTGAGAACCTTTGCGCACAAGATCTGCGTCTTGAAAACAATCCGCGCGAGTGAGAACAAGAGTAAGTGAGAAAGAGGTCCGCTCCCACGTCCTGAGTGAGAATGAGTGAAATTAAAGTCCACACCCGCGTCCCGAGCCAACAAAGTTCCCCGGAAGGTACCTGGACCGCCCCAGCCAAACTGCCACACAGTTCCCCATACCCAATCCTACACCAGCACGCGCACAGTCACCCAAGAGAGGCAAAGAAGGAAGTTGAGAAAACAAACATTCTGGGGTGTCTAGTTATTCTGGCTGTGAACCGGCTAGGACACCCCCTTACCAAATCAGACCTGTCCCTTACGTTTCCCCTGCCAAGAGGAAACAAGGAAAAGAACCAAGCCCATAAAAAAAAGGAAACCAAAACCCCAAGAAAAGAATTTTTTTTTTTTTTAGGGCCTCCATAGGGCCTCAGCTCCTTGTCCCGCATTGCCCAATCTGCGGGGCTTGTCCTTGCGTTTACGGACCCGGCTAGTGCCGCGCCCGCGTCCCTGTGATTAATTATAACCCAAACCAGTACCAATCCAAGAGCCAATCAAATATAAAAGAAGTAGGAGAACGGACATTCTGGGGTTTCTAGTTTTTCCGGCTGTGAACCGGCTAGGACACCCCCTCACCAAATCAGACCTTTACCCTGCTCGCATCCCCCCCCAAGTTGATGGCTGTCCCCAGCGGTTTGTAGCCTTTCACTCCTCTGAGGTGGCGCGTCACGCGCGGGTTCCTCCTCAGACAAAGAGTCCGGCCCGTCCGCTGATTCTGAGCTTTGGACGCCGTCCCCCGCGTTTGCGCCACCCCCGGCCGTCTTGTCAAAGGAGGTGGAGCCGCGGGCAAAGAAACTCTTCATTTGCAATGCCGCGGCCTTCCGTTTGAGTGGCGCCCTGTCCAATTCCTTGAGCTGGTAGCTCCCGCCCTCAAACTTGGATGCCACGCGGAAGGGGCCGTTCCATTGGTTGGCAAAAAGCTTTCCCCACTGAGATTCCAGACTCCGGTTGTACAACAAAACCAAGTCACCCTTCCTCAGCGGATCCCAGAGGCGGTGGGAACAGCGCTGTGGTGACCAATCCGGGACACCATGGAAAAAAAAAAAAAAAAAAAAAAATTTGGTTGTACCCCTATGGGTACCTTCATTTCCCCCCATCTCTCAACTTCTCCCTGTCCTAGCGGTCTAGTACAGGCCTCTTGCCTGTCTCTCCGCTTCAATCCCCCCCTCCTATGTTCAAATCCTACTTGTTGCGCTCGCGGCACTGAATTTTGGCGACGCGAGCAATTGTTGAACCACCTTCGACGATCCCTTCGATCCTTCCCAATCCTCTCATCCAACCGACGCCGTCGCTTGTCGCAACGGTCATCAACTATCATTTGATTGATCTATCACTCCTACCATCCGCTCATCCCTCCAATCCAACGACGACAACAACGATGACGGCCAAGACGACGACCATCAACTCAAACTCACTCACGCCCTCCTTGCCCATCATCTGATCCGACCAACGACCGCAAGCGACCGCTCGCGGCCGTCGGAACCTTCACCCCGCTGTCGCCGCCAATCAGGCAACGACAGCCATTGTTGACACCCGCGACCGCTGTCGCGGGTGTCCATCTGGTTGCCCGCGGTCATTCTTGATGCGGGCAACATTTCTTTTTTTTTTTTCCTCTCATTTCATCTTTTTTTTATGTTTTCATTTTCCCGCACCTATTTGTAGTATCTCTTGTACATATTATACGGGGCCTCATGTCTATAAAAGGAGGGGCTCTCCCCTGCCTTTTGGCCCAGCATCCTATGAGACCATCATCATCTCATCTCATCTGTTTCCCCCATCATCATAATCAACTTATCCGTGGGCATCCTTCCCCACTTATCTGAGCAACTTATCTGGGTATATCCATGATTTCCCCTTGATCCTTTGAGCCTCTGTACTCAAACTCTGTCCCTTGTGACCTTGATCCTTATCACCAACCAATAGCCTTGCTGGTTGAAGAAGAATTCCTGTCTGTCTGAATTCTTGAGTGTGTTATACCACTCTGATCCCTTTTTACGACCATACTGGTCTTGATCTCTCCTTGATCATCCTTCTGGAGCCAATCACGTTTGATTGAAGAGGTTTTATTAAGCTTAAAACCTGGAGTGTTATACCTCCCTTCTTCTTTAAGGTTGAATTTTGCCACGCTATTCTTGAGTTCCTTGAGAAGTGTTGGGATATTCTTTCTCAAATTCGTTACTGATTTGCTTCTAGAGCTTCATAAACAAATTGCTTTTGTTTTGTTCAGCCTCCCACATTTATCTGGTACCCTTCAAGCGCTTGATTGCGGAGAGTTGGGCAGGTTCATTGAGAACCTGGAGGTTGGTTGGGATTGAGTTGATCTTTCCTAATCAGCTGCTGAGGACCAGAGTTATTAGCTTGTGGGCGTTGTTACTTACAACTGCCTTGTTCTATTGAACTCTGAAAAAACCTTGACTTATTTGTTCAAGTCTTTACCTGCACCATCTTGCCTCAGATAGTGTTGTTTCCATTGCTACCAACAACTCTTATCCTCTTCCCTTACTTTGATTTCTCATCCATAAGGTTCTGGACCTTGATTCCGGTTACATTTAAATATTATTGTAACTCCTAGGAGGGCAGCCTAAACAGCACCTTTCCCCTCCACAGAACTGCCACGGCTTAGCACCATTTGGAGTCTTACAGCGCTTGTCCCAATAGCGGACAGAAGACGTCCTTGTCTTCCGCAACCTTTCAGCGGCCTTCGCAAGGGTCTTGTCCCATTGGAGAAGCTGTTTGGCGCGCGCTTCCACGAGTTCCGCGGAGGTCTTCACCTTCCACCAGTCAGTGCCCAGGAAGTTTTTGAGCTCAATGTCCACCAGGAGCACTGGACGCTGTCCGTAGAGAAGTTTGTAAGGCAAGTAGCCCGTCAAGCATTTAACCAAGATACTGTCCGCAAAAAGAACCGCCGGAAGGGCCTCCTGCCACCATTTACCGTCCTCCCCACACATCTTTACCAGGGCGTCCTTAATGGGCTGATGGCCACATTTGATCATCCTGGCACCCTCCGGATAGTATTCCGTGAACCTCCTGAACTTAGCTCTGCAACTCTGGACCAGTGCCATCAAGCGCCCCCGGAACTCTGTGCCTCCGTTGACAGTGACCAAGCAAAGCAAACCGTACCGCACAAACCAATCTTCCTCCAAGAACTGAAAAACCTTCTCCGCCAACAACTTCACCAGAGGATGAGCCTTGACCCAACCTGACAGATTGTCCCTCGCAACCAGAAGGTTTGCAAACTTCCCTGCCTTTATGTGGACCACGTCAAGGGAGACCCGCCCGAACAATGTGTCCTCCCCCATAGGGTGACCCACCTCCCTGGGAAGCCTAGAACTCCACTGTTGACACGCTTGGCAAGACTTCACCCATTCAGGCACTGCGTGCACCAAACCCGGCCACCAGAACCTTGCTTTCACCCGCCTCCACGTTTTGATCTTGCCCTGGTGGTCAAGGTTGTGAAAACTTGGATTGGACACCAAGGACAGTGATCAAACAAAGCAAACCGTACCGCGCGAACCAATCTTCCTCCAAGAACTGAGAAACCTTCTCCGCCAAAAACTTCACCAGAGGACAAGCCTTGACCCAACCTGACAGATTGTCCCGCGCAACCAGCAGGTACGCAAACTTCCCTGCCTTTATGTGGACCACGTCAAGGGAGACCCGCCCGAACAACGCGTCCTCCCCTGTTGGGTGACCAACCTCCCTGGGAAGCCTAGAACTTCACCATTGACAAGCTTTGCAAGACTTCACCTATTCCCGTATCGCGCGCACCACACCCGGCCACCAGAACCTTGCCTTCACCTGCCTCCGCGTTTTGATCTTGCCCTGGTGCCCAAGCTTGTTGTGGAGACACCTCAGAATCTTTTCCTGGTCCCTCCTCGATGTCGCGACCACCAAAGGCACCGTGGTGCTTTGTTGCCACAGTTGCACGTCCTGCATGTAGAAGTTGGTTGCCCGCCGCTTTGCCCACCAAATTTTGGTTCCTGACGCGTCCTCAGGAAACCGGAGATTCCGCAAGAAGGAGCACAAGATTGCATAAAGCCCGGACTGCTGCAGCGGAAGGGCGACCTCCGTCTCCATCATACCCACGCAAATAACCGGAGAATCCATGTCCAAGGGCTCCGCCCCCTCAAACGGATCCTCCCGCAGATACCGCAACAGCGCGTCGGGCATCATGAACGCCTTCCCTGGAACATGAACCACAAAAAAAGTGAAGAGCTGGAGAAACGCCACCCACCTAGTCATAGGAGCGTTTGGTAGCGTTGGAGAATTGATCATCCTTGCCAGGGCCTCCGCGTTGACCATAAGCTCAAAGTGCACCCCCCAGAGCAGGTGCTGAAGCCTCTGCAAAATCTTGGTGACTCCGCATAATTCTAACTTTGGCTGCAAGTACCCACTCTCCGTTGCTGTAAAAGTCACGGACTTGTAGAGAACCGGCCTATCCTTACCATCCTCCTCTTGCGTCAGGACACCGCCCGCGCCAAACTTGCTAGAGTCAACAGCCAAACAGATCCCTCCTGCGTTGTAGTCAAGGTTGCAGAGGACAATGTTGCGGCCCACAATCTCCTTGAGCTTTGCGAAGGCAGCGTCACACTGCGCCATCCATTCCCATGCCGTGCCTTTCCGGGTCAGCGCCCGCAGCGGACTTGCGACTTCTGCCAACCGTTTGATGAACATGCAAACATAGCTGCACAGTCCCAGAAATTGGAGAATATGCAAGGGCCTCCGCGGGGTTGGCCATTTGGGGACTTTTTTTTGTTTCTTTTCCGCAATTCTCCTGCCTTCAAAAGCCACCACATGGCCTAGCACTTCCAACGCCGGAACACAAACTGCCAGCTTACCCCCCAATACCGTAAGCCCTGCCTCCTAAATTCAAAACAAGACCCGCTCTAATGTCTGCGCGTACTCCCAGATGAAGTGGCGGATCTTTGGGGCCTCCTCTAGCACCCCACCCCCATAATCTGTGTTTGGTCCTTTGATACCGCTGTCATTGATGAAGATCAGAACCCTGTCCGGTATGTTGTACCGCAGGATCCACATCATATGGGCTTGATAGACCGCCACCAAGTTTGTCTCCCCCTGTGGCAATTGCGTCAGCTGCATCCTTCCCAATCCTGTCTTGAACGCCATCAGGGCCTCAAGTCGTCATGGAGCTTGCGCTGATCATACCCCCCCCATTACATCGACCAAACCGTAACACGCGCGCCCTGCCATTGATTCCAGGAACCCGTCCACGCGCGGAGGAAATCCAGCTTCCTGGATAGTGAAAGAGTTAAGCCACTGCAGGTTGTGAACAATCCTAAGCAACTTCCCGTCCTGTTTAACAACCGCAAAAATTGGGCTAGAGTAGCTTGATGTTGACTGCTTGTACAACCCTGTCCTCACATGCTCCCGGACCAGTTCCAAGAAGGGTTCCTGCATGGTCCGAGGGATTGGAATTGGCTTTATTTGCCAGGGCTCAAGCGGCACCACGGGGATTAAATAGGGGTCGCCAACCTCGCCCTTCAGCAATCCGCGCTTGTTGGGCCTGAAGGCAAGGGCCTTCTTGCGGAGCACCAACACCAATGCTAACAAATCCTTCTCCTCCGTACTCAACCACCCCGCTGGCCCAAATTTCAGCTCCTCAATTGGCTTTTCCGTGATCTGCGCCAACCGCATTACCCACCCAAACTTCCTCAATGGACTCACCCAGGGATCCCAAGACCAGGAGATTGGCCTCAGAGGCCCGTTCAGCCCCTGCAGCATAGGCTTGTTCCGGGGCCAGACCTTTTGAGCCACAGGCTTGTATTGCCCTGCGTTGCACCTAACCATCCTAACGCGCCCGCCTTCATTTTTGTGAATCCTGGCAACAATCAACCCGCGGCTCTTGCCTTTGATCACAAGCGTGGCACTATGGTAGGGTTTTTGAAAGGCAGTACCTTCCGGTGGTGCATACTGAGGAAGAGGACTTACTTCTGCTGCTTGCGCCCTCTGCGCACTTCCTTCCGCCTTTTGCTCCTCCCTAGTTGACCGCCTGCACAAGGCCAGAGCCTGCCCCGCACGGTACCCACGGTTGACTAGGGAAAACCCTCCGCAGGGCGGCCCTCGCTGTTTTCCTCACCATTGGACCCTGCCTCTTTGCCAACTGCAGCCAATGGCACCCATTTCCCCTTCCCGTGGTTGGAGTTCTTCGTCTCAAACCTTTCCCTGGACGCGTCCTCCACCGTCAGCGCCTCTGTCCCTTCCTCTGCGTTGAAAGTCATTTGGGCACGGAATCCAAACATGAACGGCTGACCCAAAATCACATCACAGCACTCGACCAAGAGGAACAACAGAGGCTTCCAAACCTTTGCAACATCTAACTATTCTTCCTCCACCACCCCATCTACCCAACATTCCCCCCCATTGAGCGCCCGCAAGCCTATAGCACACTTCCTCCGCTGTAAGACTCCAAACGGTGCTAAGCCGTGGCAGTTCTGTGGAGGGGAAAGGTGCTGTTTAGGCTGCCCTCCTAGGAGTTACAATAATATTTTAATGTAACCCGAATCAAGGTCCAGAACCTTATGGATGAGAAATCAAACTAAGAGAAGAGGATAAGAGTTGTTGGTAGCAATGGAAACAACACTATCTGAGACAAGATGGTGCAGGGAAAGACTTGAAAAAATAAGTCAAGGTTTTTTCAGAGTTCAATAGAACAAGGCAGTTGTAAGTAACAACGCCCACAAGCTAATAACTCTGGTCATCAGCAGCTGATTAGGAAAGATCAACTCAATCCCAACCAACCTCCAGGTTCTCAATGAACCTGCCCAACTCTCCGCAATCAAGCGCTTGAAGGGTACCAGATAACTGTGGGAGGCTGAACAAAACAAAAGCAATTTGTTTATGAAGCTCTAGAAGCAAATCAATAACGAATTTGAGCAAGAATATCCCAACACTTCTCAAGGAACTCAAGAATAGCGTGGCGAAATTCAACGTTAAAGAAGAAGGGAGGTATAACACTCCAGGTTTTAAGCTTAATAAAACCTCTTCAATCAAACGTGATTGGCTCCAGAAGGATGATCAAGGAGAGACCAAGACCAGTATGGTCGGAAAAAGGGATCAGAGTGGTATAACACACTCAAGAATTCAGGCAGACAGGAATTCTTCTTCAACCAGCAAGGCTATTGGTTGGTGATAAGGATCAAGGTCACAAAGGACTGAGTTTGAGTATGGAGGCTCAAGGATCAAGGGGCAATCATAGATATACCCGGATAATTTGCTCAGATAAGTGGGGAAGGATGCCCACGGATAAATTGTTTATGATGATAGAATGATGGGATTCTCTGATGCTCCGATGATGGGATGCTGGAATGCTGCCCTCCTGGGATTATAGGATTCTGGAATGCTGGAATTCTGGAATGCTCCGCCAAAAGGCAGGGGAGAGCCCCTCCTTATATGGGCAGGAGGCCCTGTTAGACTATATACAACGGATTCTACAAATAGAGCGGAAAAGGGAAGGCAACCATGTGGTCACTCGCGTTGGTCAAGGATCTGCCAAATGCTTGCGGGTGCGGTCGGGATGGATTCAGTAGATCATGAATGAGCGCCGCGCGACGGTAGCAATGAGAAGATTGGGAGGCGCAACAACAAAGATGCAGACACGCAACAACAAAGATGTGGACGTTCTATAACGACGGCGGAGATGAAAAGCAACACTAATAAAGGACGCGCGACGCGCGCGGATGAAAGGAGCGCGGCGCGGCGCACGCGCGACGCGGATAATGGGAGCGCAGCGCGGCGCGGCGCGGCGCGCGTGCGGGTAAATAATGGTTTAGATGAGCCTGAGGATAAGTCGTTCGGCCGGGCAGTACGTTTGCGCAACAGTTTATGGATTGAGGTCTTAAGGCAGCCAGGGTGTCCAGGATGGGGCACCACATCTCTCCCCAACTTACAGACTGTCCCTAGTCTGCTCCCGAGTTTGATGCCATAGAAAGAAAGGAAAGGAAAGACAGATGATTGAAACCAAAGAATGGCCATTTTGATCTTGAGAGTGGTTGAAGAGTTGAGGAAAATATCTTGATTCTTCCAAATGAACCCTAGAAGCGGCAGGAATAGAACAAGGAGGGCGTCCCAGGTGCTCACATATGTGGCATACAGTAGAGTTTTACAACAAAAACGCAGCAAATGACCCTGGTGGTGCACAATTGGGAGGACTTACTTCTGAGATAAGTTGCCCCCACGACAATGGAACTTCTTGACTTGATCAGCAGAGAACCTTCTGTCCAACCGAGTACCATCCAGCTCCTCCAAAACATAAGATCCACCTCTAACTTGATGAACCACTCGATAAGGGCCATTCCAACGATTAGAGAAAAGCTTGCCCCACTGGGTTTCCAAAGATTGATTATAAGCTAAAACTAGGTCACCAGGGTTCAAGGGCTCCCTGATTTGATTAGAGTGCTTTTCCTCCCAATAATGGATGGATTTTGCTCTGGCCTCCATCATCGTTTGATAAGCTTCATCACGAACGTCTTCACTTCGCTCCAGTTGCTTGGATCTAGCAACTAACAGATCAGTGGTTGAGGACACCTCTTCCCAAGAGATACCCAAGAAAGATTCCATTTCCAGATCCAAAGGAAGGACTGCTCTTTGACCAAAGATGATTTCATAAGGTGAGTAGCCAGTAGTCCTTTTGGTTGAGATTCGATCAGAAAAGAGAACAAGAGGAAGGAATTTGCAACAATTCTTGCCACTTTCACCAGCCAGTTTAACAAGTGCAGCCTTCAAAGGGGCATGGCCTCGTTCCACCATGCCTTGGCCTTCAGGATAATAAGGAGTAGTAACTCTATGTTGTCCAGGAAGGGATTGGATCATTTCAGCAAGCTTGCCCCCAAATTCAGAGCCACCATCAGTAGAGTAAGATCGAGCCAGGCCATAACGCATTGTCCAGGTCTTGTAGAGAAAAGCTGCCACTGATTCAGAGCTAAGGTTCTTAAGAAATTTCGCTTCAACCCATCCGGAAAAATCATCCCTAGCCACAATGAGGTACTTAGCACCACCTGCCTTGACATGAACCACATCCATAGCAATCCTTCCAAAGACAGTGGACTCCCCAGTAGGATAACAAATTTCGGCTGGGCGCCTAAGATCAAGTTTTTGGCAAACTGCACAACTCTTGCACCATTGGGAGACGGATTTCTTCAAAGATGGCCACCAGAATCGTTCGGATAATCGTCGATAAGTTTCAGTTTCCCCACGATGACCAAGGCCTTCATGGAGACTTTCAAGGATAGAATCTTGTTTAGAGGGAATAGTAACAACAATAAGAGCACAAGGATTGCCCCTCTTCATAAGTGTAGAGCCTTGAACAAAAAAATTAGAAGACTTTTGTTTAAGAGATTGAAATTCCTTAGCAGAGAGATCAGGAGGTTTTTGAAGAGTTGAAAGGTACTGCTCTAATTTAAACCAGAAGCCTTGTTGAAAGCCAGAATAATTTTGTGAAGAAAAAGAGAAAATAGGTCGAATTAAAGGTTCCTCTTCATTGAAATTGGTTCCAACATCAGATTTGTTGTCCCCAAGAGGTCGTCGAGATAAACCATCAGGCATGGTGAAAGATTTTCCAGGCCTGTGAACAATATCAAAAGAGAAAAGCTGGATAAAGGCCACCCAACGAGTCATAGGAGCATTGGGAAGACTGGGAGCGTTGATCATTTCAATGATGGATCAAGCATCAACTTGCAATTCGAAATGTTGGCCCCAGAGAACGGTTTGAAGTTTCTTCATCATTTGAGCCACACCACAGAGTTCCAGTTTGGGCTGGGAGTATCTAGATTCTACATCTGAAAACAACAAAGATTCATAAAGAGCAGGACGGTCCCGACCATTTTCATCTTCCTGAGTAAGGACGGCCCCAACAGATTGATAACTAGAATCAAAAGCCAGCTTGATCTTGCCAGCTCCAGGTCCATAAGAGATCTTTTTCAAAACTATGTCTTTACCAACTATCCTTTTGAGTAGCTGGAAAGCACATTCACAATCTTGGGTCCAAATCCATTCAGCATCTTTTCTGGTTAGACGACGCAAGGGTGCACAGATTTTGGATAAAGATGGGATAAAGATTCTAACATAAGTGACAACACCTAGAAAGCCCCTAACTTCAGTTGGATTGATTGGGGTAGGCCAAGAGATGATCTTGTTGACTTTGGCTGGTGCCATCCTTCTTCCTTCCTTGCAGACCACATGACCAACAATTTCCAGAGCAGGGACACAAGCCGCCAGTTTGGATCCAGAGACAGTAAGGCCAGATTCCTCAATTCGAAACAGAATCCTCTCCAAGGTAGTAGCATATTCCCAGATAAAACAACGAATTCCTGAATGCCAAGGTAAGAGCTCATTATCATAGTCAGATACTGGACCTTTAATTCCTCCATCGTCAATAAAGATACCAGCATGATCAGGGATTTCATCCTGGAGGCTCCACATCATCTGAGCCTGATAGACTGCAACCAAGTTGGTGGCTCCTTGAGGCAATCGAGTGAGTTGAAATCGACCAAGAGGAGTGTTGAAAGTAGTGAGAGGACGAGAAATAGGATGTAAGGATCATTCGTCATAGCCACCCATAATATCCCCTAGACCATAGCAAGCTCTTCCCGCAAAGGATTCAACAAATTCTTCAGTAGCAGGAGGGATACCAGAGTCTTTAATAGTAACTTTATTAAGAGGTTGAAGATCGTGAACTATTCTAAGTTTACCATTACTCTTGAGGACACAGAAGACGGGGCTGGAGTAACTAGAAGTTGAATGTTCATACAGGCCAGTTCAAACTCGTTCCCGGACCAACTTGATGAATTCGTCAACTTTAGCAGCAGGGATAGGGATCTTTTTCTTTTGCCAAGGATCATGTTCAACTACAGGGATGATATAAGGGAGGCCATAGGATTCCCCCAAGAGACCTCTCTCTTCTTCACAGAAAGCAATAGATTTTTCTCTTAGAGATAAGACATTTTTAATTAAATTTAAATCATCAGGAAGAAGCCATCCATCTGGACCAAAGTTGACCACCTTCAGACGTTCTTCAGTGACCCTTCCATTAGGCACAAAGGGACCAGTAAGAGATTGAGGAAGACCACAGTAAGGATTGCGAGATAGAGGAGGACGCATAAGGGGAGGATTGAGGTTGAGAGGCATAGGCTGGTTGACTGGTTGGATCTTTTTAGCAACTGGTTTATACTTAGTGGCAAAAGATAGAAGTTCTTGTTTCCTCCAAGAGTTGACCAGAGAGACTTGGTTACAAAAGCTGAGTCCAAGTTCCAACATCTTCCAAGTCCGATGTTCTGCAATATCCTTGAAGGGTGCCTTTTCCATAAAAGGAGAACCAGGAGATAATACGTTTCTCACATGTGTGGCACAAGGTAGGGTTTCGAAAATGACGGTAAAAGATTGCCCTGGCAGTGCACAATTGGGAGGACTTACTTGTACCCCAAATTGCCTCCACTGCAGCCCATATTCCTTCATACCAAAATCACCAAAAACGGAATTGCAATTAGGATCTAGTTTAGACTCATTGCGGAGATTCAAACCGGAACTGAGAGAAGATTGATCAGACTTAAAAGTAGAAGGAAAAGGAGACACAACTGATCCAGAGAGAGAAAGAGATGGAGGAGAAATATTTTTGGATTTTTCTATTTTGATATGTTTTTGTTTTTTAATATTCTTGAGCTCAGAAGAGAATGATGAAAGGAATGAAAAATAAGCCTGAGGGATGGGAGTTGACCCTTGAGTTGCAGTCTGAGGCTGAAAAGAACTGCAATCATTAGTAGGATCAACTATTCCCCTAAAAAATGAGAGGAACTAGAGTTATCCTTGTGCTTCCCCTTAAAAGATGATTTGGGAGAATGACCAGGAAAATCTCTTTCCCAACAACCAGAATCCAAAGAGCAAAGAGGAACTTCAATTTTTCTGCCATCAGCATCAGGGAGAAGAATTCTCTCCCCAACTTGATCAGAAAACATCAGGGTTGCACCAAAGTCCATTAAGAAGGGTCGTCCCAAGATCATAGGACTGTCCAAACGAGTAATCCAAAAATGGCAGGTTCCAACGATATTTCAACCAATCCTGACCGGTACATCTTCAGCAATACCAACCAGTTCACAAGCTTGATTTCCTATCCCATATACTGCAGAGTTGAAGCTGACCCTAGGACTAAGTTTGAGCTTGCAGGCCATAGCATCCGAGATTAAGTTAAGCTGAGATCCAGAATCCACAAGAGGAGAAACAGTTTTAGCTGAGTCACCAAGATAACAAGGAAAAAAGCCAAGGGGACAGGAATAAAGATTGGATTCTATAGAAGGACTGGTTCCACCAGAGTCCTCCATTAAAGTGCCAGAGGAGACTTTGAGTTCTTCAGGGCCAATTTCCACACGTTGATGAGAGACCCATTTCTTCATTCCTTCAGCAACAGATGGAGAGATCAATAGGAGTTCAGCCACAGATAGATCAGGAATTTTGAGATCAGAAATTTTCTTTAATACTCCCTCCACAGAATTGGGGTGATCCTTGGAGATTCCTCTTTCAAATCGAACTTTGGGCTGGGTGGGGGGAGGAAGTTCAGGTGACGCAGAATCTAAGATAGGATTAGAAGGTTGAGGTGAGGGAGAAGGATCAGGGTGATCTGGGAACCTTTCCATGAGTGGTTCCCTTTCCACCTCCATGTCTTCTACATCAGAGGAAGGAAGCTCAAGTGTTGATCGACGTTTAACGGGTTTTTGAAGGATTGAAGTTGGCAAGGAAGGAGCCTTATGAGGTTTAGGTTCCTCATGTCGTTTCCTGGCTGGATCGGATTGATAAGTAGTCTCAGCAAGACTAGAGGAAGAAATAGCTGGAGGATACCAAGGTTGGAGGGTACCACAGGATGATCGAAATTCAAAGGAAGCAAGAGATGCTTTCACAGGAGGTGATGGCTGGTAAGAGGCCACCACATGTCGGATAGGACGAGACGAGTCAAAAGGGATTAGGGCACCATTAGGGAGGAAGTAATTGTTTCCCCTCTGCTCTACCAACTTTTCCTTTAAGTCCTTCTGAAGTTCTTGACATCGTCCGGTTCCATGGCCTTCCCTATGACAGTAGTAACAGACCAGAGTTGATTTGGGGACAGAAGAAGGAGTTTTAGGAGTAGCTAGCGAAGAAATCTTTTTATCTATTTTGTTCTCAAAGACTCTAAGTAACTTGGTGATTTCATCTATAGTAGTAGGTTCTCAATTGGAATTAGGATCTGCTTTAGGCCTACGATCTGCCTCCATTTTAATCATAATATTGTTTGACTCTTTAAAAGAAGGAGCATGGACTGGTTCAGTAGTTCTAGGCTTTTCAAAGGTAAGAGCAGTTTGACCTTTCATGACTTTATCCACAGTACTCCTAAGGGTGAGAAAAACAGGGAGCTTGAATCAATTATCCCTGGTAGTAATCATGGATCCAGATTTGACCAGTTCTTCTTTAATCCTTTCCTGCACAGCCGACGAAAAAGATTGGAAGAACTTTGCTCAAATTTCGTCCACTGTGTCAATGTGATCGTTTTGGATAAGATAGTTTTGAATGGGATCCCAAGAATTTCTAAAAATCTGATAGTCAGAGGCTGAAGAAATACCACCATTGGAGATCCACTGAGAAACCAGAGCATCCAAATCCTGCAGAGTAAACCTAGCCACATCTATTTTACCCCAGTATGCCAACATAGCCTCCCTGAGAAGCGTCCAGTTGTGGGATTCAAATCCCTCGAAAGACTCGATTACCTCCATAACTTCATCAGAGGAGATAAAGAACCGCAACTGATAAGCCATATCGAATTCACTAGCTCCATCCACTTCAGCAGCCATTTCGTAGGAGTCCAAGAATCGCTCGACATTTGTACCGTTGAAGCCTAAGTTCTTGTTCTGGGGTTTGATCTTTACCATCTTAGGTCAAACAGAGGCGGTTGGAGTAGCGGGAGATGCCATATTGAATAACAGAGTTCCTAGGGGATCCAAAGAGCAGATTTCCAAAGTGGCTCACGAGTGTGGCAAGAGTAGGGTTTCGCCAAAAACAACAAGTATCTTGCCCAAGCGGTGCACAAATTGGGAGGACTTACTTCTAGACCAAGTTGCCTCCATGGATCAAAAAAAAGAACAAACAGAAAAAGAAAGAGAAATTGGATAGGATTCCGGAGTTGATTCTTCAAGTTGGGACTGTAAATCCCAAGGTTGTTGGTTCAATCCCGGCCCGGGGGACCAAATGTAAGACTCCAAACGGTGCTAAGCCGTGGCAGTTCTGTGGAGGGGAAAGGTGCTGTTTAGGCTGCCCTCCTAGGAGTTACAATAATATTTTAATGTAACCGGAATCAAGGTCCAGAACCTTATGGATGAGAAATCAAACTAAGAGAAGAGGATAAGAGTTGTCGGTAGCAATGGAAACAACACTATCTGAGACAAGATGGTGCAGGGAAAGACTTGAACAAATAAGTCAAGGTTTGTTCAGAGTTCAATAGAACAAGGCAGTTGTAAGTAACAACGCCCACAAGCTAATAACTCTGGTCGTCAGCAGCTGATTAGGAAAGATCAACTCAATCCCAACCAACCTCCAGGTTCTCAATGAACCTGCCCAACTCTCCGCAATCAAGCGCTTGAAGGGTACCAGATAACTGTGGGAGGCTGAACAAAACAAAATCAATTTGTTTATGAAGCTCTAGAAGCAAATCAATAACGAATTTGAGCAAGAATATCCCAACACTTCTCAAGGAACTCAAGAATAGCGTGGCGAAATTCAACCTTAAAGAAGAAGGGAGGAATAACACTCCAGGTTTTAAGCTTAATAAAACCTCTTCAATCAAACGTGATTGGCTCCAGAAAGATGATCAAGGAGAGATCAAGACCAGTATGGTCGGAAAAAGGGATCAGAGTGGTATAACACACTCAAGAATTCAGGCAGAGAGGAATTCTTCTTCAACCAGCAAGGCTATTGGTTGGTGATAAGGATCAAGGTCACAAAGGACTGAGTTTGAGTATGGAGGCTCAAGGATCAAGGGGCAATCATAGATATACCCGGATAATTTGCTCAGATAAGTGGGGAAGGATGCCCATGGATAAATTGTTTATGATGATAGAATGATGGGATTCTCTGATGCTCCGATGATGGGATGCTGGAATGCTGCCCTCCTGGGATGATAGGATGCTGGAATGCTGGAATGCTGGAATGCTGGAATGCTGGAATGCTCCGCCAAAAGGCAGGGGAGAGCCCCTCCTTATATGGGCAGGAGGCCCTGTTAGACTATATACAACGGATTCTACAAATAGAGCGGAAAAGGGAAGGCAACCATGTGGTCACTCGCGTTGGTCAAGGATCTGCCAAATGCTTGCGGGTGCGGTCGGGATGGATTCAGTAGATCATGAATGAGCGCCGCGCGACGGTAGCAATGAGAAGATTGGGAGGCGCAACAATAAAGATGCAGACACGCAACAACAAAGATGTGGACGTTCTATAACAACGGCGGAGATGACAAGCAACACGGATAAAGGACGCGCGACGCGCGCGCGACGCGGATAATGGGAGCGCAGCGCGGCGCTTCGCGGCGCGCGTGCGGGTAAATAATGGTTTAGATGAGCCTGAGGATAAGTCGTTTGGCCGGGCGGTACGTTTGCGCAACAGTTTATGGATTGAGGTCTTAAGGCAGCCAGGGTGTCCAGGATGGGGCACCACACCGCACCAAGCCCAACTCATCCACCAGTTTTGACGGGAGCAGGTTGACCATCAACCCACTGTCCACCATTGCCCACACTTTCCTTCCCACAATCTTCAGTGAGACATAGGCAAGCGGCACTGACACGGCTTTTGATTGGCACAACTCCCGTTCCGCTTCCTCCATTGCCGCATTCACGCGCTGCACTGTTGTCGGGATCCTTCCTCCCCTGTGCTCCTTCATTTCCTGGACAATTTCCTTTACAACCACCGGAGAGACCGCGACCAGCTCCCGTAGCGTGAGAGGTATTGGTACCTCACTCCCCATCACTCGCCAAACAATTTCTGCTGCCTTCCTTCTTCCTCCGGAGCTGTTTGCCGGCGCTTTGCCCCCCAACCCTTGCGCCCCAACCCTTGGATCTTGATTTAATGGCCGCTCCTTGGAATCCACATCCATTTTTTCCGACACGATCCGCTTGTTTACCGCCAACGTCCTATCTTCCGCCTCCACACATGGTGCCCGCCAAGTTTTGGGCCCGGTGACAATCCCAAGGGAAACCTGAGCGGCCCCTTGCCCTAACCTGCTCCATTGGCGGTGGCTGACCGGCCCCCAGGTCCACCGGTTTGCCCAACGGCAACATGTAGGTCCCCCCGGACGCGCAAACCAACCCCTTGTTCATGTCCCTGGGCAAATCCGTGCAACCAGACTTCCAATGACTTTTATTGCCGCAATATGTGCACAGACAAACCAAAAACCCCCCTGTTGGTCCGCTACTGGGCTGAAAGCCCCCTCTTGCATGGGGTGGCAGATCGCGCGAGAAAGCAGGAGGCGGAGCCGTTGGCTGGGCTGCCATCTGATTCATAAGTATCCGTAAGTCCCGTAGCATGTCTGTTACCTTGTTCACCAGTACTCCCATTGACTGCGAAGGGGATACAGGCCGTTCCGTCTCTGGCGGATCTGCAAGCGGTACCAGCATTGGGGCCGGGGTGGAAAAGGCTGTTGGCTTCCTTGAACTTGCCAGGAACGACCGGGCCGTATCCTCAATCAGCTCTTCCAAGTCAATCTTGCTCTAGACCGCCTGGTTGATTACGCCCAGACTCGGAAAGAGAGAGACGCTCCCATCCACTGACCGCATTACCAACCACGCTTGAATAGGTAACGCTGGACCCGCGCGCAAAGTTGCGGCGCAAGCCCGCCTAGGAACGCCCGCTTCATGGCCCCCGTCTGACCCGCCACCACCTGGTTCTTTTCTAGGTAAATATAAATTTGGTCAAACTGGGAATTGTACTGAGACAAATTGCTCTGGTCCGCACCCCACCTTGGGAAATTGCCTCACCCGCCACTTTCTCAAAGTCCATCTCCCAAAAGCGGGGCTCGCCCTTTCCCCCCCTTGCCATCATCTTGCACCAGAGCCTTCCCCAGTTGCGAGCCTCGTACCCACCCATATCCTCCACACCCTGGAGCGTATTCTTTTCCGCCATGAAGAGAACAACTGTGCGGACCTTGTCCTCACCCTTCGCATTTTTGGAGTCTGCAATATCCTCAAATCCCGCCAGAAAGCGCCCAATGTCCACGGTGTGAAATTGGAGATGGGGGAAGTTCTGCGGCCTAAGCCACACCCGTCACGGAACCTCAGCCGCCTCTGAAGGCTCCAACCAAGGAGGAGCAAAACCGCCGGACCAAGTAGTTGGTGGTGGCAGAGGTGTTGGCCCGCCAGCTCCCAGCCGGAGAGGGAACAAGGGTGGAACATTCGATCCTGGGGTAGTTGTGGGAAGCATCACACCGGATAGCTTTGAGAGACCTAGACAAAAGATTACTTCCCGGCCAGACCCCCAGATGTGGAAAGTAAAGGAGAGTTACGCTCCTAAGTTGTCCGCAAGTCTGGAAGTTATTGATCTAGGCCTCTGTAAGGAGGTTGGATGCAATGAGTTCTTAAGTTTAGTGAGATAAAAGAGAGATGATGAGATGTATTCTTCTTCCTCCAGTCCTTCCTCTTCCTTTCCTTTCCTTCTCCAATAGATGGATTGATAGATTGATTCATCCTCATAACCCAACCCAGAGTTGAGGGTGAGGACTTGGATCCCCCCCCTTCAACCCTAAACTAAGTACAACCACAAACGCAAAAGAACAATGAAACACAACCCCTAAGCACAGAACCCTAGCCCAACCCTGCCACTCCATTCCTTGCCCTCATAACCCGTGCCTCTTGATATCAACGTACGCCCGGTTTGCCTGCCTGCGCGCGTCTGCAGACCTTGCGGTCTGCAAGTCGGCCCGCGTGCGCCTAACCCCCAATTGCCCCGCCCTCGCCTTCCGGACTAGCAACCCGCAAGCTAGGTTGGCCAGCTCCATCACTTGGTCCGCGTTTCCTGGGCGGGTTGCGGCCCGGCGCCCTCGGAGTAGACCTGACCCGCACCTGGTGCTGAGCCCTGCAATTCCTACTGCTGAGCCAGCAGCGGCTGCTGCTGAGCCCTCAGCAGGCACTGCTGAGACCGCCTGCACCCAAATGCTGAGCCCAACCTACCCAACTGCTGAGCGCGCAGCCCGCGACGCAGCTCTCGACCCAAGGTTATAAATACAATACCACAACGTATAGGTTTCACACCTAAAATTCAGTCAGAATTGAGGTGTTGTGTATATTTTAGGAGTTACAGACGGAAGCATGTTCTGTCACAATTCCCAAACGCAGCCACCACAGCAAATGCACCGGGGCGCCGCTGAGCTACAGCTCTGTCACCTTGTCAAAGTTGTGTACGCAGCCCCGGGCCTCTGACAAGTATGCAGACGCGGGACTATGGGTTGACAAAGTGACAGGAAGCCTGAGAAACTTAGGTACTGCGTAAACATGATACAAACCACACAGGAACATTCTACAGATGTAATAAATGTTCCTGTGGATAATAGATAGTCTAAAAGTACATAAAACTATATATAAATACTCAAATTATATTTATACCTATTTTTTATTAAATATAATTCAAAGTACCAAAAATATAGAAAATAAGACAATGACTACTTCTAAAAATATATTAACATACTTTAATATACTATTAAGAGAATTTCTAGACATCAAATTCTTTATGAAATACTAAGAAAACCTATGATTTAAAAACATTAAATGAATACTGATTAGATAGCGTGGATGAGATTAAGAGCTAAAAACCATTATAAGCTTCAACAAGGAGACAAGAGGATTTGAGAAAGGGAAGACAAGAGGTAAGGAGTCAAGACTAGAGACAAGAGACAGAAGATTGGTTGGAGATGATAATGAGGTGTTGAAAAGGTCTTCTCAGGTTGTTCCGAGTTTTTGAGAAGAGATAAAAGCCATCTTACCAGACAGAGATGCTAAGTGAAGCCTTTAAAAGAGAGAAAAGTTAGACTGAGGTGATTGGCAAGGTGGTGGAGAGAGTGGGGAGGCAATGGAGCAGGTAGAAAAGGTAGTGAGTGAGAGAAGAATGAAGAGAGGAGAGTAATATATTTAGGGCAAGAAAAGAGAAGAGAAAAAGAAAGAAAAGACCATCAAGAAAAATAAGAGTCAAGATAGTCTGAAGAACTGGACAAAAGAGAGACTACGCAGACCCCCCGGACAGGAATTTGTGACAACACAAGGGGGCAAGTCTATATCTGGGGGTAGTCGGGGAGTGGTTAGAGTGTACCAGCAAGACTAATTGAGAGTAGATCTTGTTGAAGGTAGAGTAGAATTCTCTGGTGGAGAGTATTGAAAGAGGCTGAGGAGGAATCTTATGACGCCAAGAGGAGCGGATCTGGGGAGCCAAGGAGGGCACTCCGGTTCAAGGTGAGTCAGAACAGATGAGGATTCATTTACTTGGAAACCAGCAGCTTAAATAGACTAAGTACATTAAGGCTGACTTGTGGTTGACAAGATGAATGAAACAATAATGAATAAGCTAAGATGAATATGGATATTAGGAATTGGGCCGCTATAGATGAAAGATAAAGAAAGCACTAGAGTTGATACTGCCGGACCAACATAGAGACTTCACTAGACAGAAATACTTAGGGAAATAGCCACTGTAGGTTAAGATAAAGATCATACTGAAAATAAGACTATACAAGCTTATTATGGAGATGGTACTAGACAAAAAAATTAGAGAATAACATGAGAATATAAAGCTTGATAAATGGTTGCACTCTAGTATTAGGCAACACACTATAAGACTAGAATTCCAACAGATCTCAACACCCCTCCTGACTGGTGAGATGGAAATAGTAGACGTATCCGCTGTCCAGGAAGTTGAAGATGGATTGGAGTAAGAGGTTTAAGGAGTTGATGGAAAAGGATTTTGTCAGCTCATCAGCTATCATGCTTTTCCTCAAGATTAAAGAGAGCTGGAACTCATAGTTGTTTAACTCTTCTCTAAGTCCCTTTGTTTTGATGTTGATATGTTGGGATTTGGAGTGAGACCCAAACCTCTTGATATTTTTGTCAAGCCCTTTATTATCAATGTATATAGTGGGTTTGAGCTTGGGAGAATGATGGATTTTGCCAATTAGATGAGATATCCACTTCAATTTGAGAAAGCAGTCTAGCAGTGCATTGAGTTCTGATTTGGTGGACGAGTAAGTGATATTCTTCTGTCTGAACAAGTTCCAGACTACCACGCTTCTGTAGTGAAGGATGATAGATCCCCTCTGAGATTTTTGGAATGTGGGATTGTCTCCAAAAGTTGTGTTGCTGTAGGCAGAAATGGCTTCAGCATTTGGATCAAAGTTTAGAACAATTTTAAGGTCCCTGGTAGTCTTGAGGTATTTCCACACCTTGCAAGCTTCCTGCCATTGGGTCATACCTGGCATGGTGTTGAATTGCGCTAAGCTGGAGACAGCAAAATCTATTTTGGGTTGAGTACACTGTTCCCAGTGATTAAGAAGACCAATAATAGACCAGTAGTTGATGTTCAGTGGTAGAAATTCTGCATGATCCTCATCTGTGGCGGGCTTGAGGTTCAAGTTTTGTGTGAGAGGGGAATGAGTTGCTTTGCATTCAGTTAGTCCCAGTTCTTCCAGTCCACAAAAAATTTGTTTGGTTGGCTCAAGAGGATTTGGTTGCCTTCTACCTCCATGAGCATGCCAAGAATGGTATTGGGGGGATGATAGGAACAATTCTTGAAACAAGTCAGAAAATTAGATTGAAAGTCATCACTCTTCCCCACATGGATCAGATCATCCACATGGAAGTAGAGGAACTCTTTGGAGTTGCAATTAATATAGAGACAGGGATCACTCAAAGATTAGTGAAACCCTTGCGATTTGATCCATGTTGTGAGTGTTTCATACCAGTTTTTGGGAGACTGTTTCAAACCATATAGTGATTTTTTTAACTTTAGCTAGGGAGAATTTTGGTGAGAGCATTCTGGTGTCTTTATGATAACTATTTTGTCCAGTGGTGCATGCAATAAGGGGACCTTGAAGTCAAATTGGGTGAATTTAATCTTTTCTTTTAGACCTTATAGGAGCGCAATACGTAAAGATACCAACTTGCCCTTTGGGGCCCACGTCTGGTTATAGTAAATTCCGTGTACCTGATAAAATCCCTGTACACATATTCTAGCTTTGTATCTGACTGGCTCACCATGACAATTTTTCTTGATTTTAAAGACCCAGGTGGTATTTAGAACAATTTTGGAAGTTTTGTAATATTCTTCCCAAACTTCTTGGCCTTCAATCAAGTTTAATTCTTCTTAATATTCCTTTTGCCACTTAGGCCACTCTTGGGATTTTTGCGCCTCCTTGTACAAGGGTGGTGCATAGTAGTGATGGAAGCCGTATTGTTGGGTCTTTCAAGTTTCTCATTGTGGACGTTGATTGCCTTCCTGGACAGCAAGCTCTGGGGGTGGAGGTTTTTGAGGTGGTGAGAGATTGGATTTGTGGGATTGAGACTTGAGGGAATCATATTAATTCTGTTCAGAGTCTGACTCAGAGCCCTCCATTCAGGCATCCCTTGGCACAAACTTTTTTTCCATGCCAGAGAAATCAGATTTTTTTGGATTGTGAGATGCTTGAGAGAAAATATCCAGTCCCTCTGTTTTGAGAAGAGGAAAGTTTTTTGAGTGATTCTTGAGAATCCTGAAGTGCTTAGTTTCAATGAGAGAACCAAATGAGTTAAGAATCAAGTAGGAGTGGAAAGCGGGATTGAATCCAACTAAGACTCCTTCAGTTCCCTTTTCATCAAATTTTCTCCCTTTTTGGGTGCAATCGGTGAGATAGACCGCAGGAAAACCTAAAGGTCTCAAATTGTTAGTGGGAAGTTTCTTTTTGAAAATTAGTTCCCAGGGGGACTGATCATTACCTTCCTTGGGTATCTGAATAAGCATAAAACAACAGCTCCTTGTGAATACGTGCCAGTAATTTTTTGGTAATTGCAAGGATGAGAATGTGGCCGGACCTGATTCTATTATAGTTTGATTTGCCCTCTCAGCGCCACCATTGTGTTGAGGCTGATATGGTTCTGAGGTGAGAAGTTTGATGTGCTTGGATTGAGCAAAACGTTTGAGAGTTGAATTGAAAAATTTGGTTCCTTTGTCTGAATAGATTTCAGTTGGGTAGTAGTTCAGTTTTTGAATTCGACCTGAAGGATGTTGATGATTGTCTCTGGCGTTTCTTCCTTGGATGTTAGGGGAAAATCTGCAAGGTGTCCAGTGAAGTTGTCCACTAGTGTGAGTATATATTGGTTTCCAGAATTTGATTGGGGAGTGATTGGACCAATTACATCAAGGTGAATATGCTTAAGAGGTTTGCTCCATTGGGTTGACGTAGCAGAAAAAGGAGATTGTTTAATCTTGCTTTTGATGCATCCATTGCATTGAAAATTGTTAAGTTCTTCCTTAGAAAAAAGATTTCTGAGGATTGGCTTGAGCATAGATATGGAAGCGTGGACGTAAATTCTATGGAGGTCCATTAGAGAATGTTTTTCTTCTGTCTCAAGATTTGAGTGTTGATTGAGATGGTAGATCTTGTTCTCTTGAACAATAGATTGGGGCTTCTCAATCACAAACAAATTGTCTCCAATAAGTCCCTTCAAGACTGTGAGACCATTTCTGCTGATCGAGAACCTGTTTTGATGCTGAGTGAGGCTACATCCTCTTTTAGTGAGTTGACCAGGACTAATCAGGTTGACAAAAATTTCTGGGCTATATGCGCAGTCTTCAAGGGTAACCACTGATTCATTCCATTCAAGTTGTACGGTTCCCGTCCCATGAATTTTAAGATTGGCCTCAAGTTTGCCCGTCTTGATTTCCTCCATCTCTTCTTGCATTTCAATCTTGGAGAAGTACTTAAGATTGTTGAAAATGTGAATGTTAGCGCCAGAGTCTAGGAGGAGATTGGGATTATTTTCTGCGTTGATCCAAAGAGTTAAGAGAGCATGGTAGTTGATTGTAGGAGATTTTTTGATCTTGTTCTTCCATTCATACTGTTTTTTGATCCACCAGCTAGGGGATATTTGAGGATGTAAATGGAAGCAGGATGACTTGGCGTGGGGAGCATCACAATCATGATAGCCTTCTTGCTATTGCATCTTCACTTGTCTATCATCTTCCTCAGTTTTATTCTTATTGGGCACTAGGGAGACATTGATAAGGTACTTAGTCAATTTCTGTTGGCCCTTGCGCTTGTTATTGTATTGGATGAGATGATTAAAGTTTACCTTGATGGTCAGATTCTTTTCTACATGCATGATCAGTTTTTTTGAGGTTCTCTAAAGCAGGAGGAAATTTAAAGAGTACTAGATAAGCAAGGATGTTGCTAGGAAGTTCTATTATGACATCTGCAATGTGGGTGAGTGCCCTCCTTGTTTCCATGACAAAGCCTTTGATGGAATGTTTGTTGAAGGTAGCATACAGGAATTCATTGAACACCCTGGTCCTATTAGCGGTTTTGGAGGAGGCAAATCAAAGGTTTATCTCGGCCCAGAGGAGTTTTGACAATGTTATTTTTGAGGAATTCACTACATTTGTGTGTGTTGTGCTGTCCAGCTTGGATAAGATAATAGCCCTGATTTCCCGGTCCTTTCTCATAGATAGTTTTCTGGAGTTTCTGGTAATAGCATCTTTGATATCTTTGAGGTTGAATAGCATGAGGAAATTGTTGCGCCACATGGAATAGTTTTCTTCATTCAATAGAGGAATGTAATCCACAACTGCCTTCAATGCGACTTGATGAAAGTAGTCAGCGGCTCCTGTTGGTTTGTTCACTGTTTCAGTTTGGATAAGTGTGTTGCTTCAATTTGGATTTTAACTTTTATTAGATTGCGTGGATGAGATTAAGAGCTAAAAACCAACAGAAGCTTTGACAAGGAGACAAGAGTATTTGAGAATGGGCAGACAAGAGGTAAGGAGTCAAGACTAGAGATGAGAGACAGAAGATTGGTTGGAGATGCTAATGAGGTGTTGAAAAGGTCTTTTCAGGTTGTTCCAAGTTTTTGAGAAGAGATACAAGCCATCTTACCAGGCAGAGATGCTTAGTGAAGCCTTGACAAGAGAGACAAGTTAGACTGAGGTGATTGGCAAGGTTGCGGAGAGAGTCAAGAGGTGATGGAGCAGGTAGAAAAGGGAGTGAGTGAGAGAAGAATGAAGAGAGGAGAGTAATATCTTTAGGTCAAGAAAAGAGAAGACAAAAAGAAAGAAAATACCATTGAGAAAAATAAGAGTCAAGATAATCTGAAGACCCAGGACAAAAGAGAGAGTATGCAGAGCCCCCAGACAGCAATTCATGACACCACAAGGGGGAAAGTCTATATCGGGGGGTAGTCATGGAGTGGTTGGAGTGTACCAGCAAGACTAATTGAGAGTAGATCTCAACAAATACCCATGAATTACATTTTTAAGTAATTATTTTCATAAATATACTGAATTTTGAAAATAAGGAGTAAAATCAATATCATGAATTTCCTCCAATTATTTGATACATAATGAGAGCTCACCTGATATCAGAATATCTTTAGTATTGTCTATTCAAATAATTATTAACTTAATGGGAACATTTACTAAGGATAATTAATTAAATAATAAATAAAAAGGACAGATTAGTGTTATTCACACTTCCAGCCATCAATTATAAAGTAGAATTATTCCCCTACCCTGTATGCTACCTGTGTTACAGCACAAAAAGCACGTGACAGGCTACCACTGGTTACCCTTCTAGCCTCAGTGTCCATCCCTTTGAGCCCCTGTACCCCACAGAAGGACAATATTGGGACTCTCAAAACTATAAATAAAGAGCTCTTTAGAGGTATTGATTCCCCAAGAACCAGTTATATTTATATCCAGAAACTGTGCCAAGGTAATCAAATACTTATATGAGATAATTAAGTTATTTATGGCTTAGTATGATTAATAATATCCGTCAACAACCCTCTTTTTATCAATTTAAACTGCTGAACAACCTTATAAACCCCAGTATACAGGTGTAACACATCAGTTAACGTCCCAAAGAGATACCCAAAGGATTTGATAATGTACCAGTAAGTTTGATTATCTTTTTCTTTTGTGGAAGCTTGGTTACAAAGCTCTGCCACTCCACCATGTATTTTATATACATATTATCTTTGGGAAAAATATCCTTTAAAATAAAGGGTCCAAAGTAACCAGAACTATGTGTTTTCATACTAAATTCCCTGAAGAGAGGTGTTGAAGATCCCAAATATAATTGTGGCCCCTTTATAAAAATATTTAATAATCAATCTATCTATATTGATTTATAAAAAATAAACCATAACCAAACCAATTAACCTTGCAATGAACTTTATCCAAATATTTTATGGATTTCTGCTGCATTTATTGAATAATATATTTATTATTTATTCTATCACTTCTGGTAGCTAAAGGATAGCAAAGGTCTTGGAATCCAGGGGGCTGTCAAGAACCATCTTGGTTTGAGCTTGTTGAAAAAATCTCAAGGGGGAAAAAATCACTAGAAGGGCTCCAATTAAGAAGAGACAAAAGATTGTAAGTCTTTTCTTTTGGGATATGTTCATTTTTTTGGTTTAATGAACTTAATTCCTAACTAATGATGAATTTTTTAGTCAAATTCAGAAGAATCTGAAGCGGAATTTCATACTTCAGAGGAAGAGGCTGAAAGTGAATCAGGATCACTTAATTTAGAATCAGAATCCTCTTCAGAGGAAGAGAACGCGCATAAAAGCTTAACTAGAAGCTCATCTTTGGTGAGTACTCATTTAATTGATATGAGTAAAGAAAGGAATACCAAGTTGGTTTTCATGATAGGAACCAAGCGTGAAATACCTCAATCAAATACCCCAGAAATTCCATAAGTTCTTGGGTGAAGTTTGGGAGCCAATTAGGGATGAAAATTGTGGATTTAGACTCATTGCTAATTCTCTTGGTTATGAAGAACATGGTTGGTTTAAAGTTAGGAAGGAAATTATTGAAAAATTAAAAAAACATAAAGCAAGCTACACTCAGATGCTTGGTGGTGCAAAGGATTTTGAAAAGATTAAAAGAAGACTTGATTTTGAAGACATCAATGAAAATATTCCCTCCCCAAAATGGATGGCTAAATTAGACATGAGTCAAATCATAGCAGAAACATATTCCAAAACCTATATTTTTCATTTCATTGGAGTTTTGTGATAATTATACTCACATGGAAAATGATGTTACTGATCAATTAGATCCAATTTTAATTTCCTTTGTAAACAATAACCACTGAGTTCTATCATTATTTGAAGGAGAAATGATTCCAATCCTGCCCATTTAGCAAGACCATGTTCCTTGATTTCTAAAAAAGACTCTGGTTGGGTTGATCAGCTAAAAGATCAACTGAAAATTAAATTCTAAATTATAGATATTATAGAATTTGAATTCATTTAATCATTGGTTTTCATATAAATGGTAATTATAATGCAGCTAACAAGCTCTATTAACATAAGGGGTTATCACATTTTGAACATCATTATGTTGATTCTTTTCAGTTAACATCATTATATTGAGTGTTTTGAATGAGATTTTAATGGTAAGTCAGCTCAACCTTTGTTGGGCTGATTTAATTACAAGCTTAAGTTATGTTAAGCTTGGGATGGGATCAGCTTAACACAAGTTGAACTTGTTTTTTTTGGTGTTTTTACTTTAGGCCTGGTCAAAAGACTTTTTTTTTGGGCACTTTTACTTTAGCGCTTGTCAAAAGACTTCTTTAATTTTTGGGCCCTTTTACTTTAGGGCTAGTCAAGTTGAACTTATTTTATGCCTTGTCAAGTTACTTGTTTTTTTTTGGTGTTTTTACTTTAGGGCTTGTCAATTTACTTGTCTTTTTTTTTGCTGTTTTTAGTTTAGGATTAGTCCAGTTACTTGTGTTTTTTGTGTCTTTTTACTTGAGTGCTAGTCCTTTGGATAATACCACTTTTTTTATTTTGATTTATTTATTTTTTTGTTTTTTTTAACAAAAAAAATGAACATTCCTTGATTTTTTGGTTGATTTCTGTTTTTTTGGAAGGTTTATTTAGTTTATCAGTTGTGTTAGTAGCCTTTCATTCATTTTCCTTTTTTTTTGCTAACCGTTTTCCAGTGCCGTGTGGGATGCCACACGACTAAATTCAAGCCATGTAAAACTCCACACAGCTTGAATGTAGTCCTGTGGAAGTCCACACAGCGGCAGACCAGGCTTGGTGGGCCACATAACTCCTTGAGGTGTGGGGGGTTGTACACCGCTCAAATGGGACCATGTGGCGTGACAAATGGCCCTTTTTAAACCTTTTGCACAGCTCAATGAGCCGTGAATTTAACATTACCCCCAAAAAGACAAATTCAACTTGGGTTAGGTGGAATTCCATCACAAAAATAAAAAATAATCCTTATGATGGGACCAGCCCAACACAATTTGAACTGAATTACCAATTAATTTTCATTTCAAAGTCCAAAAATAATTATATTAACTTGAAAAAACCAATCAAATGACGGTCAAAATCTGATAACCCTTTGTAACAATAGAATTACAAGATCAGAATTTTGGACCAAATCCAAATGATGAAATTGAATCATGATTTCTACAATTAGAATACAACTCAAGTTGCTCTTTGAGATTATCAAACCAATCAAAGTATTTTTTAGAAATAATTGAATTTGGTTTGAAAACTATGGGAAGGATTGTAATAAAATATTCCTTAATTACAAGCTGGACCCAATGTTTATTATTATTGAATGAAATTAATATTGAGTTTTTTTTAAACTAATTTTCATGGGAGTATAAGTAAAACATGAATCCAATATAATGAAACATATTGGTCTTCCATAAGTATCAGCTATTATTTGACCCATTTCAAGCTTTGAATATCATTCTAAAGAGGGAGTCTTTTAATTGATTTTATTAAAATCTTTCTATTTTTTCAACATCTTTACAGCCGCCAAGGATCTTCAAATAGGATGTCTTATTTTTCCTCAATTTTTCAATCATTTCTTTTTGTAATTTAAACCATCCATGATCATCATAACCAACTGATTTATCAATAAATCTCATTCCACAATTCCAATCACCAAATGGATCCCAAACCTGCATCAAAAAATTATTTAATTTCTCAGGTTTTTGATTGAGGTATTTCCCTTTTGTTTTGTAAAATCAAAAATTAATTAGCAAAAAAACAAATCTCATTAAATAAATTGATACTCACCAAAGATGAGCTTCTGTTTGAGTCCTCCATTTCTTTGTCTTCTTCCTTTCAAAATGAATCTGATTCCAACAGGCAGGAACCTAATGAACTAAGTCTCTTCCACTGAAATATGAAATTCAGATGAAGAGACTTCCTTGCACTACAGAAATCATTTTCCCATCAACCACAACTTTGTACTTGCCTTCCTCATCCAATCTCTCTGAACAATGGATCAAATTTGGTCTTTTAAGAGCAATTGATCCCAATCAAAGATAAATGCAGCTCTTAACAGCCACCCCCTCCTGTTCCCAATCAAAAATTCATCCCATATCCACTCTTGCAGTCTTCACCCTGGTTAACCGTTGCCTGCATGGTTTTCCATCATCTGCCATCTTGCTTCCATCTGACTCTGAGAGTTTTCATCCGCTATTGCACGGAAGCTCACCCCCTGCCCATGGTCATCCTTAACCCGGGGATTGTTTACTTTTCCATCTTTTTTTTCTCATTTCACCCTTCATCTTTTCACTAGATTTGATTTTTTCAATCTAGAAAGATTTAACGAAAAAATACTTTTTATGGCTTCATATGTGCTACTCAATTGTAAATATTGAACAGGGTCTCTGAAGAGATTTTATTGATCAAAGACCAGACACAAGACTGAAGGCTGAGAATAGACAACACAATGAGCACAAGCATCTGAGTGAGAGTCAAAAGAAAGGAGAACGGAAGACAGCACAAACAGGAAGAGACTGCGCAGCGTTAGACAAGAGTTGATGAGAGATAGAAGGATATGAGATTGAGTCAAGATCAATTTTTGAGTCAAGGTTGATATGTGATTTGGGAGGTTGAGGCTGACAGTTCACAATCCAGATGAGTGCTTTGATCAGGAAAAGCAGAGAGGTTTGATGAATCTCACCAGGCAGTCATCAAGTCATGTCGTTGGATGCGTGGAGGTTGAGAGAGTTTGAAGTGTTGATTAATGATGAAAAAGAGGGAATAAAGGAAGAGGAACAATGAGAAAAGAAAATGAGGAAAGAAAAGGAAATCAGATAGACTATGTAAGAAAAGAGAATTTGAAGAGGTGCCAAGCTCAGGATGAGTCTGAGTAGTGAGGGGTTTTGATGATGATCGTCTTTTGATGATTGCGTCCAGGACCTCCCTCCTCATTCCGGTGTGTTTCCGTGCGTGTCTGAGTTCAGAGATTGGGGGTCCGCGGCAGGAGTCTGATTCCCCCATTAGACTGGGAGTTGAGCTCCATCATGATTGTGACAACTCAAAAGTCTCTTTCCCATAAAAGAAGGGGCTTTACCCTCCCTTTTTACTGCATGATTGATCATCTATCCATTCAATATCAATCTGAGAAAATAAATCATTCTTATCCTAGGTATATCCATTATTTACGCATGATCCTTGAGCTTCTATACTCAAATCCTTGATCATTCCACCATGAATTTATCCATTGTCACCAAAAAATAGCCTTGCTTGTTGAAGAACAATTCAGTTTGTTGAATTCTTGAGTGTGTTATACCACTCTTTTATTGTTCTTCTTGGCCATACTTGTCTTGATCATTCTTTGATTGCCTTTCTGGAAACAGTCACTTTTGACTGAGATAATTCTTCAAGCTTGAAACCCAAAGTGTTAAACCTCCCTTTATTTCTTTAAAGTTGATTTCCGCCATGCTATTCTTGGTTCCCTTGAGAATTGTCTGGTTATTCTTGTTCGAAATTGTGACTGCGTCGCTTCTAGAGCTTCATAAAAATAATTTCTTTGTTTTGTACAGCCACCCACAGTTATCTGATACCCTTCAAGCGCTTTATTGCAGAGAGTTTGGAAGTTTCATTGATAACCTGAAGGTTGGTTGGGATTGAGTTTATCTTCCCTAATCTTCTGCTGACAAGCAGATTTATTAGCTTTTGGGCATTTTTACTTGAAAAAGTGTTGTTCTATTAAACTTTTAACAAAATTGAACTTCTTTTGTTCAAGTCTTTTTGCGCACCATCTTGCCTCAGATATTGTTTTTCCATTGCTACCAAAAAATTTCAAACTCATCCCTTCCCATTGATTCCTTATTCACAAAGTTCTTGATTTTGATTGCTGTTAAATTTCAATACTTTTGCAAGGCTTAGGAGGGCTTCCTAATAAGTACCTTTCCCCTCCACAGAGCTTCCAGGGCCTCAGCACCATTTGGAGTGTTACATTTGGTCCCCCATGCCAGGATCCTAACAGCAACCTTGGTATTTAAAGTCCCAAAACATTTGGAATCAACTTTTAAATCCAATCCTTTTTCTTTTTTTCTCTTTTTCTATTTTCTTAGATCTGATCAGTGGAGGCAACCTATCCCAGAATTAAGTCCTCTCAATTGTGCACCATCTGGGCAAGATTCTTGTTTTTTTTTGTGAAACACTACTGTTGCCACACTTTTGAGGCACTTTTGAATTCCGCTCTTTCAATCCTCTAGGATCTCTTTTATTTGAAATGGAATCTGTTGGCACTCCCACCACATCTTTTCAACCTTAGATGGTCAAGATCAAATCTCAGAACAAGAATTTAGGGTTCAACAGGTTAAATGTGGGACCGTTCTGGGACTCTTACTAAATTGCTGCTGAAGTGGATGGCGCAAGTCAATACAATATGGCCTATAATTTACAATTCTTTATCTCCTCTGAAAATTTCATGGAAGTAATTGGGTGGTTTGATGGATTTCAATCCCATAACTGGATGCTTCTAAGGGAAGCAATTTTGGCATGATAGGGGAAAATAGATGTATCTTGATTTAATTTGCAGGACTTGGATGCTCTTGTCTCTCAGTGGATCTCAAATGGTGGTATCTCTTCAGCCTCTTACTGTCAGTGTGATAGTAAGTCTTGAGACCCAATTTAATGTTATCTCATACAAAAAAAAACATTGCTATGGTGGAAAAAGTTTGAGTGGAATTTTTACAATTTCTTCTGCTAGGATTGCAGGAAATGATTAGGTATGAATTGGTAAATTCTGGATCAATGATCACCACCAGGGATAATATATTCAAGTTTGATTTTTTACTTTTCCTCAGGGGTACAGTGAATTAAGTTATGAAAGATCAAATTTCTTTAAATTTTGAAAAGCCTAGAAACGCTGAACCAGTCCAAGCTCCTTCTTTTGAAGAGTCAAACAAAATTATGAATAAGATGTAGGAGGATTTCAGGCCTAAATCAAATCACCAGTCCTACCCAGAATTTCCTACTATAGAAAAAATAACCATGGTACTCCAAGCTTTTGAGAACAAAATTGATCAAAATATTTCTTCTTTCCTACTCCTAAAATCCCTAGCTCTGTTCCTAAATTCACTTTCCACTTCTACTAATGTTATAAGGAAGGTCATGGAACTGGTCAATGTCTTGAAATCCAGAAGGATAAGGAGGAAAAGTTGGTGGCCCAGAAGAGGAGAAATTTATTTGTTCCTAATGGTTCTGTGATCCCTTTTGATTAATTCTTACCTATCCATCATGTGGTGGCCTCTTATCAGCCACCACCTCCTATGCAGGCATCTTTGAAATCATTGTATTTTTGATCTTCTTGTGGTACCCTTCAACCTTGGTACCCTCCAGCCATCTCCTCCTCCTGCCTTCTTTGTGTGGCTTATCAATCTGATCCATCTAGGAAAAGAAATGAGTAACCCAAACCTCATAAAGCTACTTCCTTGGCAACTCCAACAGTTTGAGAACTGGTTAAATTTCAATTGTCACCTGAGCCTCCTTCATCTGATGTAGCAGACATGGAGGTGTAAAAGGAGCCACTCATGCAAAGGTTTCAAGATCACTCTGATCCCCCTCCTTCATCTAAATTTCCTCAACCTTCTGATCCTGTTCCTGCTCCACCTGAACTTCCTCCATCCACCCAGCCCAAATTTTGGTTCAAGAGGGGAATATAAAAGGACCACCCCAAAGCTGTGGAAGGGGTATTAAAGAAAATTTCAGATCTCAAGATTGCTGATCTATCTGTGGCTGAACTGCTTTGGATTTCTCCATATTTTTCTGAAGAAATGGAGAAATGGGTCTTTTGTCAATGTGTGGAGATTGTTCCTGATCACAAATTAAAGGTCTCCTCTTGCACTTTGATGGAAGAATCTGGTGGAATAAATCCCTCCACAGATTCCAAACTTTACTCCTTTCCTCTTGGTTTTCTTCCTTGTTATCTTGGTGATTCAGCTAAAACTGTTTCTCCTTTTGTGAATTCTGGTTCTCAGCTCAACGTAATTTTGGATGCCATGGCCTTTAAACTTGTGTTTAGTCCTAGGGTCAGCTTCAATTCTGGGATTTATTGGAAAGGGAATCAATACTGCAAATTGGTTGGTATTGCTGAATATTTCTCAGTCTGAATCAGTCAAAATATTGGGGGAACTTGTCACTTTTGGATCACTTGTTTGGAAGTTCCTATAATCTTGGACCAACTGTTCTGAATGGATTTTGGTGCTACCCTGTAATTTCTGATCAATTTGGGGAGAGAATTATCCTCCCTGATGCCAATTTTAGAAAAATTGAAGTTCCTCTCTGTTCTTTGGACTCTTGTTTTTGGGAAAGAGATTTCCCTGTTTGTTCTCCTTAATCATCTTTAAAGGGGAAGCAGAAGGATAATTCCAATTCTCTCATTATTTATGTGAATAGTTGATCCTAATGATAGTTGTAGTTCTTATCAGCCTTGGACTTCAACTCAAGGATCAACTTTCATAACTGAGGCTTATTTTTAATTTTTCTCATCATTTTCTCCTCATCTGGAAAGCAGTAAAAATTGAAAACATGTCAAAATACAAAATCCCAAAAATATTTCTTCTCTATATGGATCTGTTTTGTATTTTTTTTCCTTTTACTGTTAGTTCTGATAAATCTACTCTCACTTCTGGTTCAAATGTTGGCATTCAGTAAAAACTAGATCCTTATCTCAATTCTGTTCTTGGTGGTTTTGGTATATAGGAATATGGGATTCAGTGGAGGCAATTTGGGGCAGAAGTAAGTCCTCCCAAGTGTACCGCTAGGGCAACCTTCTACCATCATTTTTTAAACCCTACCTTGTGCCACACATGTGAGCAAAGTATTTTCTCCTGGTTCTACGTTTCTGGAAAAGGCACCTTTTGAGGAAGTTTCAGAACATTGAACGTGGAAAATGTTGGAACTTGTTCTCCGTTTTTTTTAGTAAAGTCTCACTGGTCAAGTCTTGGAGGAAACAAGAACTTCTCTCTTTTGCTACTAAGTATAAGCAATTTGCAACCAGGGCTGACTGTTCAACCAGCCTATGCATCTCAACCTCAATACTCCTCTCATGCCTCATCATTAATCTCACAATCCTTACTGTGGTTTATTTTTTTCGCTTACTGGTCCCTTTTTGACCAATGGTTGGTCATTGAAAAACCTTCTGAATGTGTTCAACTTTGGTTCAGATGGATGTATTCTTCCTGATGGGTTAAATTTGATCAAAAATGTCTTATCTCTAAGAGGAAAATCTATTTCTTTCCCTGAAGAAGAGAGATGCCTCTTGAAAGAATCCTATGGTCTTCCCTATCTAATCCCTGTAGTTGAACGTGATTCATGGAAAAAGGAAAAGATTCCAATCCCTGCTTCTAAATTCAAAAATTTTTTATCCTTAGCTCAAAAGTGGAAAAAGGTGTACAACAATTAGCCTCTAATTCTGAGCCCAGTAACTTGTCTAAACCAACCTCTGATGTAATGACTTCCTTTTCTAATGATATGCGCCATAACTTCACAATTTGTTATGGACTTTTGGACAGTTTTTATACCCAGGTGGATAATTTAACCTCAGTAGTAGCCAAATTAATTAATAACCAAACAAAAACTGTAGGAATGGAAGATATTCAAGAACATACAGAACAATTATTTGAGACTATTAATCAAGGTAAAATCAGACAGACTCAAACAATTGAGAATATGTTATCAGGTATCCAAAAAGATTTTATTATGTCTTTTCAACCTAAAAAAGAAGAAATGGTAACTACCACTAAAAGCTCCATTTTGTCCCTTAGTGAGAAATTAGATCTGCTTAATAATAAAGTGGACCTGCAACTTAATATGATCAAGAATGATCTTAGAGACTTAAAAGGCAGGCGGAACAAACCCTTGGGGAGTACCACAGAGGAACCAAAATCTCCCAGACAAACAACTACACCTTATGCACCACCCTTACTAGGAATGCATAGGAGTGACACCTTCAGGCCTAGTCCTACTCCTGAAGTGGAAAATCCCTCACACTTTTACCGCCAATTTCTGAATGGCCTAAGTTCTCCTGTGATGGAGAATACAATTGTATAAATTTCATTAAATTTATTGACTATACTATTAATTCTTATGACTTACCAGAAGCTATAGCTGTAGTCAGGCTTCCCGGACTATTTGAAGGAGTAGCTTTAGACTTTTTTATCAGTAAAAGAGAAGAAGTAGGATCCTTACCCTGGAATTCTTGGAAACTTCTAATTAAAGAACAATTTGGTTCTAGAATGTGGAAAAGAAAAATGATGAAAAATTTCGAAAATTCCTCATTTGATCCCTCCAAGGATAAGCCTCTTAAATGGTTCTTGGAACAGAAGAGAAGACTAGATTTCTTCTATCCAGATGCTGATAAAGAGGAAGTAAATGAAAGACTCCTCAACTTTTGTCCTCAAAATCTTAGCCATAGTGTAAGATGCAGGATAAGTATGGATGCTGACTTACCAACTCTAATCAATGTGTTAGAAGAAGTAATAGACATGAATGGGTTGGACCAGAAGGTTTCTTCTAGACCTAAATAAAAATTCAACATTTACAAAAAAAGAGAACAACCCCCTCTGATAAATACCTCTGATAATAAGAAACATAATGAGAACAGGGACAAAGAGAGGATGCCTGGAACTTGTTGGAATTGTAACAAGACAGGGCATATGAGACAAGACTGCCCATTACCAAAAAGAAAGATAGCAGTCTTGGAAGGAGAGCATGAGATTGAAGGGAACCAGAACTATGAAGATATAGCTGATACTGAAGGATCCGTTTCTGAATGTGAATTGATCCTGACCAACCCTGTTAATGTTATAGAAGGAGATATAGGCACTTCTATAGAAATCAATAACATCCATGGGGACTATAGTTTGCCCCAAAAATTGGATCCTACCATAATTCCTAGACATATCATGGATGTTAAACCATTAACAGTTAAAACTATGAGTGGTAAGAGTTATACTACTGGTCAAACTTGCTATGCAACAGGATTGTATAGAGACAGACCTATAAGGTTATAGTGGATCTTTCTGCTCATGTGTCTGTGCTGAATTCTTAAACAAATGGGATCCCAATTGGAAAGAACACCTTCTGCCCGTCCCAAAAGCTAAGTTAAGCTCTTCAAACTCTACCATGAATGCTATTGGAGTATGGACTGCTCCTAAAATATTACCCCATAATAAAGGATCTTTGAGAATACAAGTGGAATTTGTGGTATTTCTCAATGGATTATGTGACTACCTGATAATAGGTGATTATGCTTTATGTCTATATGGTATAGATGTGTTCCAGAGTAAAGGGAGATACTTTACAGTTGGTGGTAATTGGTACAAGAAGTTTAAGATATGCACCATCCAATCTAACTTCCCCTCTTCCACTCATCAAAAGTATTTAGAAGACTTAAATCAAGAATACTTCTCTCAAGCAGCCCTAAATATGAAAATTTCTGAGGAACAGAAGAAAGATATATTGACAGTCTTCTTTGACAACCAAAATGCTTTTTTTACTAAAGACCATCCCATTGGTGATATCAAAGGAGATGAAATGGTATTAACATTGAATATTAAGCCTCCTTATCCTCCAAACTTAAGAAGACCATCCTACTTCTTTAGTCCTAAGTCTAGAATAGCTCTTGAGGAACATATCCGAGAACTGATAGACTTACAAGTATGAAGGAAAGTAGGGCACAAATAGCAGGTAGATGTGACCACACCTGAAATCATAGCTGGGCATAATGACAAGTCAAGAATGGTAGGAGACTTCAGAATGCTCAATAATTATACTCAGGCAGATTATTATCCTATACCCCAGATTGATCATGCTCTACATAACTTCTCCAAGTTCAAATATATCACTACTATGGATATGCATAAAGGTTTCCACCAGAGACCTATAAGCCCTGAAAGAATAAAGCTTATGAGAATAATCTGTCATTTGGGAATATATGAATTTCTTAGGATTCCCTTTGGTATAAAGAATGCCCCATCAAACTTCCAGAGAACAATGGATACAGTTCTAGGTACATAGATCAGACAAGGATGGATGATGGTATATATAGATGATTTTATCATATATTCTGATGATTGGGATACTTATATCAACCAAATAAGATTAGTACTTCAAACTATCTCCAAAGGAGGATTGAAGGTATCCATGAGGAAATGCAACTTTGGATATGGAGAATTAAAAGTCCTAGGGAATATAGTCTCTGGTCTAACTCTAGCTGCTGATAAAAATAAGATAGCTGCTGTCATGAACAGTACCATGCCTCAAAATAAAACAGAGTTACTGTCTTTTATTAGTTTTTTCAGTTACTACAGACAATACATAGCAAAGTTTGCTATGCTAACTAAAAGTCTGTGCAAAATATGCAACAATAACACTCTCTTTGAAATGAAACATCACAGGTTGAAAAAATATGAGGAACTGAAAATAGCTATGACCTCTGCTCCTTTACTCATTCATAAAACTCTTTCCTGGTTATAGTTGACAGATACTCTAAGAGGGAAAAATTCTTACCTAACCACAAAGAAGATATTTCTATGTATGTAGCTCTACTATTTTGGAATAGGATCATAGCTGATTTTGGTATACTCAAGATTATAATCAGTGACAGAGACCCCAAATTCACCTCTGAGTTTTGGAGGAATCTGCATGATATACTGAGTACTACTCTAGCATTTTCTTCAGCATACCATCCCCAAACTGATGGATTAGCTGAAAGAATGATACAGAACCTAGAAGATATCCTAAGAAGTTTCTGTAGCTTTGGTCTAGAAAACAAAAACTCAAATGGTTATTGCCATGATTGGGTAATCCTAATCCCGGCTCTAGAAATGGCTTATAACAGCAGTAAACATTCTACTACCAAAGAAGTCCCTTACATACTAGGGAGAGGATGGATTCTGAAACTCCGTAGGAAGAACTTAAACTATAACTTAGCCACCATTCAATCAAAATCTCTTAAATTTAAGAAAATTCTAGATCTGGCAAATAATAATGCTCAAAAATGTGTAGAAGAAGCTTTAGAACACAACAAACAAAGATGGTAAAAATCAAATAGGGAACCTGACTTTAAAATAGGATATCAGATCTTGATATCCACTACCAACTTCAACAATCTAGCAGGTAACAGAAAGCTGAAACCAGCCTTTTTTGGACCATTTTTTATCAAGAAGATACATGGAAAAAATGCTGTAGAAGTAATATTGACTGAAGAATTATTAAGAAAACACCCAGTATTTCCTGTTAGCCTAGTAAAACACTTTCAACCACAAGAAGGTAGCACCTACCTCCAGCAATAATCCCAATAGAACCTGACCCTGTGAAAGAAAAAGGGAAATTCAGCAGAATATTGAGAGACAATAAAGAGAGAGGGCAAGGAAAAGATTTTAGACTATACTTAGTAAGATACAAAGGAGAATCTACATACAAAGATGAATGGTTACCAGAGAATAATATACATGATGGACCAATACATCTTAGAAAATACAGAGCCAGAAAAAGGAACTGAAATACACATGGAATTAATTTTTTCCCAACATGCTCCTGATTTTTTTTTCAGATATGGCCATATCTTGGAGTGGGGGAATGTCAGCTTGCTACTATTGCAGAGCAAGGTGCAAAAGTAACAGAGTTCTGTCATGATTCCTGCACACAGCCGCGGCAGCCAATGCACCCGCGCGCGGCTGAGCTACAGCTCTGTCACTCTGTCAAAGCCGTGTAGGCAGCCCTGGGCCTCTGACAAGTATGCAGCCATGGGACTACGGGTTGAAAAATTGATAGGCAGCCTGAGAAACCTAACTACCGCGTAAACATGCTACAACCTATACGGGAAAATTCTACATATGTAATAAATGTTCTCGTGGATAGTAGATAGTCTAAAAATACATAAAAGTATATAAAAATACCTAAATAACCTTTATACATATTTTTTTATTAATTATAACTCAAAGTACCAAAAATGTCAAAAATAAGATAATGAGTACTTCTTAAAATATATTAAAATACTTCAATATACTATTATCAGAATTTATAGACTTCAAGATTTTTTTGACATACTAAAAAAACTTATGATGTAAAAATATTACATGAATACCCATGACTTACATTTTTGAGTAATTATTTTGGTAAATCAACTGAATTTTGAAAATAAGGAGTAAAATCAATATCATGACTTTACTCCATTTATTTAATACATAATGAGAACTCACCTGACATCAGAATATCTGTAGGAATGTCTATTAAAATAATTATTAACTTACTGGGAAAATTTACTAAGGATAATTAATTAAATAATACATAAAAAGGACATATTAGTGTTATTCAGACATCCAAATATCAATTATAAAGTAGAATAATTCCCATACCCTGTGGAATTAGATGCTACCCATGTTACAGCACCAAAACTCACGTGACAGGCTACCACTAGTTACCCTGCTAGCCTCAGTGTCCGTCCCTTTGAGCCCCTGTACCCCTCAGAAGGGCAATATTGGGACTCTAAAAGCTATAAATAAAGAGCTCTTTAGAGGATATTGATACCCAGAGACCCAGTTATATTTACATCCAGACACCGTTCCAAGGTAATCAAATACTTCTTAGAGATAATTAAGTGATTTATGGCTTTATTCTGATTAATAATATCCTTCATCAACCTTTTTCTATCAATTTAAACTGCTGAACAACCTTATAACCCGAGTATACAGGTTTAACCCATCAGTGCATGTCCCAAACACGTACCAAAGGATTCAATAATATACCAGTGAGTGTTATTTTCCTTTCTCTTTTGTGGCAGCTTGGTTACAAAGCCCTGCCACACCACCGTGTATTTTATAGGTGTATTATCTTTGGGAAAAATATCCTTTAAACTAAAGGTCCCAAAGTAACCAGGCTTCAGTTTTTTCAAACTGAATTCCCTGAAGAGAGGTGTTAAAGATCCCCAATATAATTGTGGCCCCTCTATAAAAATATTTAATAATCAATTTATCTATATTGATTTGTTACAATAAACCACCTCCAAACCAATTAACCTTGCAATAAGCTTTAACCAAATATTTTATGGATTTTTTCTGCATTTATTGAAGAATATATTCATTATTTATTCTATCACCTCTGGTAGCTAAAGGATAGCAAGCGTCTTGGCATCCAGGAGGCTGACAGGCTCCGCCATGCCAAAGGATCTACCCTATCATGTTTACGCGTTGTCAGTAGGGGCGTCCTCAAAATAGGACAGGGTGTCCAGTTAGCATAAGGAATGGTAGGTGAGAATAGCAAGCTAATGGCCGGGGAGTGGAGGCAAGTGCAGGCTCATAACCTGTAAGGAAGCACAGAAGGGAAAGAGATAGTATGTATTTCCCCAAAGGTTCCAATCTACAAGGTTGGCAGACCGGCTGGTCTTATTTAGATTATTTACAAGAATGTTCTGGAAATATGCATATGTGATTGTGGAGTTATTGTTCTAGTAAGTTCTATATGCATATCCCCAAAACCATACTAGTCCCGTATATTTGTATTCCCAATACTTACCTCTCCTTGATTGCATTGCCAAGACGTACTCCTTTTGCACGCAGGAGTCTCCTGTTCAGCACCATGGCTACACCCTTGATTGGCGGTCTGACAGCTCTCTCATACTGCATCAGCATGACTTCTTCCTGAAGACACTGCGCAAGTTTGGCATGGAGTCCGCTAACGCTGTCCAGGCACCAGCCCCTCCCAATCTTCATCATCTATGTCAAATAATTCACCTCATTCCGCACCCTCATCCGCTCTCCGTTTGACTGTCACACTTTTTCTCTACATTTCACTTCTCTGTCATCATCTCCCTTCTATTTCCCAAGTCTACCTCAATGAGTGAGAAGAGGACGCACCGCCCAGAAGAAAACCACCATTCAATCAACCTCCTTCAACAGAACAATCAACCAATTCATCATCAAACCACATCATCCACCAACTCAGATCAATCTCACTGCAACAACTCCAAAATTCAACTTTTGCTCTTCTACTCTTTTCTTTCTCTTATCTTTTCTTTTCTCATCTTTCTGTTTTTCATCCTTCTCACAAACATCTTATCCATCAAACCAAATGTTGACTCTTCCATATCTAGCTCATAAATAACTTTACTGGTAAGACTGTCACTCATCATTGTCATGCCTGTGCTCTCAAACCTAATCTTTCACGTCTTCTTCTTCCGAAAGAACCTTTCCACCTTTTCCTCAACTTTCTTTTCTTCATTTCATCAATAATCTCCAACCTAGTCGTCATCAAACGTCAAGTCTAAACTAGTTGTCAGATCCCTCTTTGTTCTTAAGTTATCCATCTTATTTCAGCAATTCAACACGGTTAAAAGCCAAACATCCGTCCAACTAATCTAATCAAATTCAGCCATGGAGGGATCTAGCAACAATGGTTTCCAAAAAATCATTCTCAAAGCCGCGCTTGAAGCCATACCTATTCTATGGGATGAAAATTATTCTATATGGAAGGACAAGATGACAATGTTGCTAGAACTTAAAGGAGTCAAGGAAGCCCTAGAGGATGATTCCAAAAATCTCAATTCTAACAACAACATGGAAACACAAGTAATTCTCCTTTCACGCATTGATTCAGTCACTCACAACAATGTGGTCAACTTGGCAAACATCTCCTTGGCTAGGCTTCTCTGGAAAAATATCAAAGAAAGTTTTGCCTCCTCCCAAACCCTAAATTGAGCTCAGATGTTTAATGAATTTCTTTACCAACAATTCAAACCCAAATCTATCAATCTTTTCATCACAGAAACCAAGATCTCCTTGAAGAAAATGGTAAACATGGGAATCAATCTTCCAGACAACATCCTCTCCTATCTTGTTCTCTTTAAATTTCCACCTTCACTACACTCTCTCAGTCAACAGATCATGCACTTGGATAAGATAGTTACCGTGGACCTTGTGCTTAATCATCTTGTTCAACTAGACAATGAATTCAAGTTCAAATCAAAGGAAACAAAAATCAGCAACACAGCACTTATCTTGTCTTGGCCTTTCAAGAAACTGGTTCCCAAAGAACTTAGATGTAAGAGAGGATTCCATAATCCCCAATCTCCTGATCACTCAGCCGACAAATGTTGGCATCTTCACAAAAGTCTGGCGCCCAATTGGTGGAAGGAATCCCAAGCAAATTGGCAAGCTCAGTTCAATTCCAACCCTAAAACAAAGGAAGTTGCTCACTACGTAACTCTTCTTACCACTTGGATGCAAGAAATAAATCCGCTCAATAGAATTATCCTTCAATTGGGTGCTTCCTGTCATATTTTCAACTCACCAGATTTCTTCAGTTATCTCAAAGAAAGCGCTGGCAATGACTTCATAAACACTGGAAAGGAAAATGCCAAACTTTCTATCAAAGGAAAAGGAACCATAAAACTCATCTGGAAAAATTCCGTAGTTACACTCACCAACCGCCTATTTGTTCCCAACCTCGTAGTAAATCTGATCAGTCCCGGAGAACTAATCTTTTCAAAAGAATGCTCACTCTCCTCATTCCAAAATCAATTTTCTCTTATGTCCCACTTGAAACCAGCCTTCTTTGGATTCATCTGAGAAAATCTTTTTATCCTCTGTCAAGTTGTAGAGTTTTTGTACGGCACAAGTTCAACTGTGGAGAGAGGACAAGCCTCTGAATGAGGACACTTCATATTTGGAGTATCTGGAGATAGTCAAGTCGTGAGAAAAATCCTCAACTGGGACAGGAAGTCCACAATCAAACATCCTCAGATCAATTAAAGATTCATCAAGCAACTCCTCAACTGCTCATATTAGGGCGTATCAAAGTTAGCAAACCCGCCATTAGAAACCCGCCATTTTTTTTGACAAAACCCGCCATTTTTAATGGCGGGTTTCTGAAATACACATACCCCCTAACTGGTGTATTTCAAAATGGTGTGTTTCATGAAAATGGCGGATTTCAATCATCAAACACGCCATTAAACCTGCCATTTATGCATCATCATCCATCCACCATCCATCACATCAAAAACACCCATCCACATCAGCAAATCCATACCGGTCCCATATCCATTGCATCACACACATCTCTATTGTTTTTCACATACCTTCACATACCCATCTTCACAAAAATCCCATCATCATCTCATCACCCCACATCACTCACCACCTTTCTCAGCATGTCCAATCAAACATCCCGCCAGCAAGTTGAAAATGCAAAAAAGCTGACTGAACTTTTGCTACTGTTTGACTCCCATTCAGACTCTGATTCAGACTCCAATTTGGAATCAACTTGGTTAGCTTTGAATTCTCTGTTGGCAAAGCAATACATGGTTCCAAGAATACACACTCTCCATAACCCTATGTATGAAAGGCAAAAGCTTCATCTCATCCCTGACTTAAGCTTCCAGCAACTGTTCCAAACTTTGTTGCCTTCTTTCATGAAACTTTTGGCAATGATTGAAGACCACCACATCTTCCAGATCAATTCTTGCAATCCTCAACGCAATCCAGCCATCCAACTTGCCGTTGCTCTTTGTAGATTGGGGTCAAATGGAAATGGAGCAGCAATCTATCGATTGGAAAATCTATTCTCAGTCAGTTACGGAAGCATTGACTTATACACCAAAAGAGTCATGATTTCTATCCTATCTTTCCGTCGCTTGGTCCTTTCATGGCCAACCAAAGAAGAACACAAGGAGATATCTCAAGTAATGGAGACAGAAGGCTTTCCTGGTTGCATTGGTTTTGTTTATGGAACCACCATCCCCTTGATTCAAAAACCCAACCTAGATGGGAACCACTATTCTGATCGTAAAAAAAGGCAATTGATTCATTTCTTTTCCAATTGCTATGATGAAACTTTGGATCACAAACTGACCAAATATGTTCCATCTCTTTGTTTAGATACTCCATGGCACTACAACTTGTTTGCAATAACAACAAGAAGTTCATCTCCCTCCATGCTGGCCTTCCAGGTTCTTGTCATGATTCATATGTTTTAAATCGGATGCGGATTGCCCAACAACCAGAGATCTACTTTGACCAAGACCAATACCTTCTGGCCAATTTGGCTTATGCTAGTGGGAAATATGTAGTTCCAGCATACCAGAATGTTTTGTACAATGATCAAGGAAAAACCAATTTTAACTATCATCTTGCCCAATCACGAGTTCGGATTGAGCATGCCATAGGAATTCTGAAAGGAAGATGGGCCAGCTTACGGGAGATGCAAAACCAGCTCCAATGTTCCAAAGATATGAGGTTCCTCATCAACTGGATTATCACTTGTGTAATCCTTCACAACCTTTTGGCCAACATCAAAGATGAATGGGACGAAATATTCCAAGATGATATTCCTGATCCGCCTCAAGTCATCCCTGTCTCATCTGGTCCCTCATCTTCTTCTATGAGAGAGCGGATTCTTCCTCTCACTCTTGCTTGATTTGATGAGTAATTTTTGATTTTGAAATTGGTAAAAATTCCCTTCACCGTATTTTTTTGGTTTTGGTTGTTCACCCAAGATTCATAGGCTGAGTTTTTTTTTTATTTTTTTTAGTGGACTTGAATCCAAAAACACCTCCACCTCAAACCCTGCCACTCACCAAATTCCACCCCCCTCCCCCTCACCACTCAACCCCTTCAACCTCACCCCACTCACTCACCGGTCAAACCCTGCCTCCTCCTCACCAAACCACCTCACTCATCACCACCACCTTACTCACCACCACCACCTCATCTCACCTCACTCACTGAATCCCCTCCTCCTAATCCTGGTAAGCCCCCTCCACCCTCTTCCTTCACCTTCCCCTCACCAGTTGCTGATCCTTTGATCATTCAACCTTTAGTCCCCCCCTGGATCCACCCCACTCACTCACCGGTCAAACCCTGCCTCCTCCTCACCAAACCACCTCACTCATCACCACCACCTCATCTCACCTCACTCACTGAATCCCCTCCTCCTAATCCCGGTAAGCCCCCTCCACGCTCTTCCTCTTCCTTCCCCTCACCAGTTGCTGATCCTTTGATCATTCAACCTTAGTCCCCCCCTGGATCCCTTGGTCAATCCCTCAAGGTCAATCCCTCAAGGTGAGCCCCTCCCCTCCTCCAATTTCTCCTCTCATCAATTGAGCAATCAATTGCTCAATTGATTCGCAATTGATCGGCCATCAATTGCTTGATCGATTGCAAATTGATCAAGCAATCGATTGCCAATCAATTGCCCAATCAATTGCGAATTGATTGCTTGATTGATTTGGAATCAATTGAGCGATCGATTGCCAATCGATTGCCCAATCAATTCGCAATCGATCAAGCAATCAATTGCCAATCGATTGTGAATCAATCGCTCGATCAATCGGCAATCAATTGCCCAATCAATTGCCTGATCGATTGGCAATTGATTGAGCGATCAATTTGCAATAGATTGGCCAATTGATGCAGGGTTTTTGTAGGGTACAGGAACTGACTTCCCCGTTGTTTTTTTTTTTTTTTTTTAGGTTTTTGAGCTTTGCCGGAACACATTCTCTCAAGTCTTACGCCAACCAAGCTACGTCCTGGGACAGTCTGGTTTGCCTAGTATGATGCCGGCTGCGGCTCCTCATCATTACCACTCCTCCCCATCTAATTCTATTCTTTTGATATCTATCAATTCCTTCACTGGCTACCAAACTCAAAATGTTATACATCCATTCAAATTTCACCTTGATCCTCACCTTGGGTGCAGCAAGTGCCTGGGAGGGAGAAAGATGGAAGGAGATGGTATGAAAAACATAAAGAGAGGTGGCAAGCAGAGGAATTGTTGATTCTCATCTCTTTTTTATTTTTTTAATCCCACCATTTCCATAATGAGAACGTTGCTGAAATTTTTTTATTTTTATTTGTTTGACCGGTCTTTTTGTTTGTCCAACCCCTTTTTTGATATTGATTCCTTCAATGCCTACCAAACTCAAAATGTTATACATCCATTCAAATTTCACCTTGATCCTCACCTTGGGTGCAGCAAGTGCCTGGGAGGGAGAAAGATGGAAGGAGATGGTATGAAAAACATAAAGAGAGGTGGCAAGCAGAGGAATCGTAGAAAAAGGAGGGCTCAAATGAGGGATTTGGAAATTTCTTTGGAAGTGACTGACGACTTGATCAAGGAAAAGTTTGCCTGGTCTAGACGAAAGCTATGCCCTTTGGATCTGTACCCTGCTATCATGGCTGAAAAGAAAAACAACCCTTGAAAACCCACCCAGGAAGAATTTAAGCAAGCAAAACAGACAATTGGGGCTTTCCACTTCTTCCACCATGGAAAAGTTATTGTTCTTGACCAATCTGATCACCATGCTCTCGTTGCTGTCATTGAATTTGTGCCTTTGGATAAACTATCTGAGCAAGATAAGAAAGATATCAACTTTGTGACGACATTCCTTCACAGTTCAAAAAAATTTGTCAACCCGGTTGGTCCCTCAAGATCTTGGGGTGGAAAAATGTGGGCGATTGGTTGGCGAAAATTGATGAACCCTTTGGAGTTATTCGGACGTTATGTGAAGAAATCATCCATTAGATCTTCTCCTCAAGATTACGCTTTCCTCAACTTGAAGGCCAACAAAGTATCCCGAATTTTAGGACAAATGTTTCTTAATTTGGCAAAACTTGCCTTTGAATCAAACCGTGATACCATGAAGGACAGCAACATCCCCTCTTTCTCTTCGTTGGAATTTGGTTCCAAGCCTACACCTTTTGATTGCTCCCCACACCTCACTTTCACCTTGGATTCTTTTTACAATTCTCCTCATATTGACAAAGGCGACATCTCTGGCTATTCCTTTTTACTTGTGGTCCCAACCAAAAAATCAAATGGTCGACTTATTGAAGATACGGATGAATATCAAGTTTTGGACGGTCAATTTGTTTTTCCTGACCTTGGCTTTGGAATTGATTTCAAGCAAAAAGGTATAGTCAAAATGGTTTGGGCGGCTAACAAGTACAAGCACTGTACCTTTCCAGCTGTGGACACAGCAACCCATACCAGAATGGCCATGTCACTCCAAATTAATAAAAAAACTCAGAGCACTTGTAGGGACATGAAAAATGGCCAAATTTACTCTAGAGAAAAAAATATCAATAAAAACAAAAAAGATTTGTATATTGGTGGGGTTAAGAATGCTCTCAAACGTTGTTGTAGTAAAAAACAATTTTTTTTTCTTTCATCCATGCAAATATATTTACAAGCCCAGCATTTGAGTAATCTGCTGTATTTCTTCTACCAATCTACCACTGCCAATGCAAGCCAAAGCTACTGATACCTTATCCTTTTTTTCGTTTGCCCGTTGTTCCCTCTCCTTTTCCAGTTGCACTTGCTGCTGATCCTTCTCCTTTTCCTCTTTTTGAAACTCTAGCTCATCTTGTTTCAACCTCCACTCAGCATCCAATTTTTTTTGATTAGCCAAAGTCTCGGCTTGCTGCTTTTGACCATCCATGGCCAGTTGGCAATCCCACTTTTGCTTTTCAAACTGAAGTTTATCTGATTCAATTTGTGATTTCACTGTTTTTTGGAGGGGAATGGCAATGAGCATGATTTTGAAAGCAAGGATATTGAATCAATCAACTTACATGAATCTCGCTTCTCCATGATTTCTTCAAAGCCTGAAAAACTGGAAGTTTTTCTCCTCTTTTGATGACTTTTGGGGTTGACATTGATGGAATTGGAGGCCTTTTGCTTACCCTTGGCAGAGGAGGTTTGAGTCTGAAAGTCCTCACTAGTATTTGAAGGCGATTTGGGAGGCCCCATTGGCTTGAGTTTTTGGCCAATCAAAAATGGATGAGCCTGTTTTTTTACAATGTAAATCAGTCAGGAGCAACCAGACAGAATCAAAAACAATTTAGTTCCTTACTTGAGCCAATGTTGATGGCAACGGTGATCCAGGAATAACATCCTCCTCATTGGGCAAGTTCTCCAGTTGTTCTGCCCCAGGAAGAGAGCAATCAAAAGAAGAAAGTGAGGGGTCCAAGGTCGGGATTGACTGATCAATCAATACCAAAGTAGAAGTGATTGGAGCCGATTGTGTTTGAATATCCTCCTTGTCATCAGATGGGGGCCACTCCAAGGCCAAGGTTTGATCAAGGTCCCCGTTGGTAGGCTGAGCATCCCCAGCCAAGTCCTCGGCATCAACGGAATCGGATTGTTGGGCATCAAAAGCAGCTAGGGGGGTGATGTTGGCCTTCTTTCCGAAGATTTCATCCATTTGAATATAAAAAGGACAAATGGAGTCCAACTTATCAACCACCGAGTTGATTCCTTTGGCTTTGTCCAAGTTGGTGATACCAAAGCCAGTGGAGATAGACATGGAGTGGGCCTTTTTGTACTTGGCTCAATAGTTTTTGAACCGCTCCCTCATCTGTTTGGATGACAGATCCAGCCTACCTTTTGTTTTGTTCTTGAGTTCATTGGCCATCAGGAGATAACCATTGACCTTAGAGGATTGAGGTCGGCCAACACGTGTTTTGTTGTTGGATCCAAAGCAGGCATTGTAGTTGGAGGGAATTTTCAGCCAGTTTACCAGGATGATGTGATCAGCTCTCTTGAGCTGACTTGAGCCCTTGGAAGCTGATGGGGGAGGATTGTTTGTTGTCGAGTTCCTTGGCAATGTTCTCTTGGGTGTGTTGGACTTGTGGGGGGAGGTTTGCTGAGGGGCCATTTGAAAGAGTTCAGGCTACGCAAGTGATGAGAGCGATAAAGTGATGAGAGTGGTGAAGTTTTGAGAGCGATAAAGTGGATGAGAGTGATCAAGTGATGAGAGTGATGAAGTTTTGAGAGCGATAAAGTGGATGAGAGTAATCAAGTGATGAGAGCGGTTAAGTGATGAGAGTGATGAAGTTTTAAGAGCGATGAAGTTTTGAGAGCGATGAAGTGGATGAGAGTGATCAAGTGATGAGAGCGATAAAGTGATGAGAGTGGTCAATCAATTTTATGATGAGGGTGGGGGTAAAAAATTTTCCAATGAGGTCGGAGGTAGAAGGAGGTGGGAAGACAGGGGTGTATGACGCGGACAGGTGGTGGAAGCATTTAAATACTTTATTTGAAAAAACCCACTTATTTCAGGTTAACTTTGACACGTCTGATCTGAAATAAGTGGGTTTTTTGATTTTTAATGGCGGGTTTGAAATGGCGGATTTGGGTTGAAACCCGCCATTAAAAAATGGCGGGTTTGGTTAACTTTGATACCCCCTATTGGTGACACAAGCTCTGTCACTATATTTCTTTCTTTATTGTTCTTTCCTCTTTTCTATTCTGTCTCCTCCTCAAGCTTCAATTCAAAACCTATCACCTCTAATCTCTCCATTTTCTATCTCATGTGCCCGGTGAGATCTCAGCTCTTCCTTCTTTTCCTTGATTCCATGTGAACCCTCAAGTCTGACTTCATCTCATAGCCTAACCCTCATCCTAGTCTCATATTCTCAATCTCATACTCATAGACCTACTTGATAAGCCTCTCAACCTCATACTTCTCACAACCTGATGTTGGTGTTCCCTTGTTTCATTGTGTGTTTCAGTGCTCTAGTTGTTGATTACAGTCTCCTTTCTAGCCTGATTTCCCAGTTTTAAGCAATCTCAAGCCTGTCAATTCTAATATCCTTAATCCTCCGTCACGCATAGGAAACAACAACAGATTCTGTCATCTTTTGCTCAAGGAACCAAATCTCAATCAAGTCAAACATCTACATCAATCTTTTGGACATGCCAGTCCATATTGTCTCAAAAACCTTATGCCTTCTATCCAAGCCAACAGGCTCTCAAATTTCCAATGTGAGGACTGCGTGTTCTCCAAACTCACCAAATCCTCCTTCAAAAACTCTTCAAACCCTTCTTCAAAACCTTTTGAACAACTCCATCTGGATTTTATTGGTCCCATTTCTCCATCTGCAAGAAACAATATGAACTACATACTTTCGGTTATAGACAATCATTCGGGTTATATCTCAGCCATCCCTCTTCAGTATAAATCTGATGCATGTCAACAAATCATTACTATTCTTAATCAAAAAAAACAAAAACAAAACAGATACCCTGCAACAATTTGCACTGATGGCAGTGGTGAATTTGCCTCATCCGAACTTAAGGATTTCTTCAAGACCAACTCAATCCAGCACCTCATCTCTGAACCGTACCATCACAAACATAATGGAAAAATTAAAAGAGCAAACAGAACCATTACAGAATCCATTTGTGCTACTCTTTGAAGCTCCCAATCTATACCAATTATGTTTGGGCGGAAGTTGCTAAGTCAGCTTGTCTTGCCTTAAACCAAATTCCCAAATCTCCCAACTTCCCTTCTCCATACCAGATATTTTCTGGGAAATCACTCCCTATCAATTACTTTCACTCAATAGGGTCCAAGGTAGTATATCTCAATTACAAATTCAGTCGCGGAGAAAAGTTCAAAGATCAAGGACTCCCTGGTACCCTTGTGGGTTACAACCCCAATTTTCTTTCTTATTGTATTTTAAAACCTGACAATTCTATTATCTCTTCTAAAAAAGTTAAAATTCTCAAAAACAACAATTCTTCCCAGTATCCCTCTACTTCAAATCCCACCGAAGACATACAGTTTCTAAAAATCAATTACAATTTGTCTATTCTCTCCAACAAACACTCTTCCATCACTCCTTCAGTCAATGATGACTCCAACAATTCACTTACTGAAGACCAACAATCTTCATTCACTCCTACTTCTAATCTTCCTGAAACTCCGTCAGCTAATTCAGAATCAGAAATTTCTGAAGAACTTGTGCAACAACTCGCACCTGGGTATAATCTTTGTAACAGATCAACTTTGAATCCACCCCAACAATATGGATATCTTCACTATTACATTCCCAAATCCTACAAAAAGGCAAAAAGATGCTCAGACTCTCTCAAGTGGGACAACTCCATGGATATTGAACTAAACGGCATCTAATCTTTGGAAGTGTGGGAGGATTATGATTGTCCAGAACCAGAAAATACCCTCAATACTACTTGGGTATACGGTTTGAAGGATAATTGCCACGGAGATCCTCTTGTCTACAAAAGTAAATTGTTTGTTCAAGGATTCAATCAAACTTATGGATTGGATTATCACAATACGTTTTCTCCCACTGGAAAAGCCGCCTCTCTACAAATTGCTCTTTTGTTTGGTCTATTCCATTCTCTCCCTATTACTCAATTTGACTTCAAGAGTGCTTTTCTCCATGCACCCTTAACTGATAAATTAATCATCAGAAAACCTTAAGGATCAAAAAGAAAATGAGACTTTCTTATTCTTTGAAAATCTCTTTACGGTCTAAAGCAAGCTCCCGCAAATTGGTTCAACACCCTCACTTCTTGGATCCACAAACAAGGATTCCACAAATCCATATCTGATCCCTGTCTATACATCCATTCTAGCTCCAATTCCGTTCTCTTCTTTCATGTTGATGATCTTATCCTGGTTGGACTCGGCAACAACTTTCAGGACAAATTCTTAAAACAATTTCCTAACTCAAGCCACCATGATCCAAACACTATTCTCAGAATGAAATACAAACAAATTGATAACAAGATTTTACTCTCACAACCTAAACACATTGAACATGGTTTGGAAGAATTGAAAATGATAGATTGCAAGCCGTTTTCTGTTCCCTTGACTTCCAATTTCAATTTGAATCCAGCCTCCTATGAAGAACATGAAGAATTTAAGGTCCTGAATATCAATTACAGATTGGCCGTATTTCTAATCAACTACATTGCTTGCCTTACCTGACTGGATGTCAGTTTTTCAGTTTCTAGCATTGCAAGATTCTGTGAGAAGCCTGGGATTCACCATTGGAGAGAGGTAAAACAATGCTGGAAATATCTCAAGGCTAGAAAATATTTGAAACTCACGCTGCAAGTACATAATTCCAACACTCAAATTCAATGTTACAGCGATGCAACCTGGAGCAATGATACAGAAACCAGACGCTCCAAATTGGGAAATCTTTCTCTTCTTTTTAATTCACTCATCTCTTGGAGCAGCTACAGACAGCTGAATGTCACACATTCAACGACAGAAGCCAAACTCAATCCGCTAGTTGATTCATTTCTCAAAGCCATATGGATGAGAGGGCTTGTGGCCAAAATCTGGAAGAAAGAAATAGAACCCAAGTCACCACTTCATTGATAATAAAGGTCTTGATGACAAATTAAAAAATTTTGGATGCAACTCTAAAACTTGTCACATTGACATCAAAACAAAAGCAATTCATGAAGAACTCAAACTAGGAAATCTTTCCATCAAATTGATACCAGCTCCTGAAATGAAAGCCAACGGACTCACCAAGGCTCTACCTCTTCCCTCTCTTTCCCTACTTCTTCAATTAATCAATCCTTCCTTCACTTCCTCTAATTTTTCAATCTTATCAGTCACGGGGGGTGTCAAATAATTCACCTCATTCTGCGCCCTCATTGGCTCTCCGTTTGACTGTCACACTTTTTCTCTACATTTCACTTCTTTGTCATCATCTTCCTTCTATTTCCCAAGTCTACCTTGACGAGTGAGAAGAGGACGCACTGCCCAGAAGAAAACCACCATTCAATCAACCTCCTTCAACAGAACAATCAACCAATTCATAATCAAACCACATCACCCACCAACTCAGATCAATCTCACCGCAACGACTCCAAAATTCAACTTTTGCTCTTCTACTCTTTTCTTTCTCTTATCTTTTCTTTTCTCATCTTTCCATTTCTCATCCTTCTCAAAAACATCTTATCCGTCAAACCAAATGTTGACTCTTCCATATCTAGCTCATAAATAACTTGACTGGTAAGACTGTCACTCATCATTGTTGTGCCTGTGCTCTCAAACCTAATCTTTCACATCTTCTTCTTCCAAAAGAACCTTTCCACCTTTTCCTCAACTTTCTTTTCTTCATGTCATCAATCATCTCCAACCTAGTTGTTGTCAAATGTCAAGTCTAAACTAGTTGTCAGATCCCTCTTTGTTCTTAAATTATCCATCTTATTTCATCAATTCAACAATCTAGTCTCTTCTGACTCCCCCGCATTCAACACCAAGACAATGCAGAAGGCGGTGGGGATGCTTATTAGTCTGTCCGCCAACACTAGGACTTGGAGTTTAAGCCTTGGGTTCTAGAATTTTCTTTCAAAATAGCTATCCACCAATTGTAAGACAAGCAGGGATTGCCTAAATTTCCGCCTTGGTTCCAAAAGTGATGGACAATGCAGTTGATCTTAGAACCCTTGGATTGAAGTAAATGTCTGTTTTTGTGTAGCTTCTCTTGGATCAAATAGACAAACGCTTTGTTTCCTTTGGGTTTCCGGAGAAGGTTGCGTACGAGATTTCTGGGACGTCTTGAGTACGGGAGGGACTGTTCTTGTTAGTGAGGTCAGTTAGTTGATAAGTATGTAGTTGAGAAGATAGGAATTGTTGGTGTGACAATACAGACCCACAGGGGCCGCGGAGAACAGACAAGGAAGATGAGAATGCATATGCATGAGGGAACTACGCGCAAAGTAGAGCTTAAATACCGTCCAATGTATCTCTTTCAGACCTTCTTTCCTTTTCTCAACCATCTTTCTTGTCTTCCTACCTCATCTCACTCAGGTGATTATTGCGTCCTCATACCTCCTCCGCTCCATTACCCCCTCCTTTGTCCGGTGTCCCCACGATCTAACCTCGGGTGGTTATCTCAAAGGTTGTTCTCATCTTCTTTATTCTTGTTCTCCTTTTTCCTGTCTCCTGACTCCTTATTCCAGAAACTCACTCTGAAACATCCTGTGTTTCCTGATCTTATGATTATCTTGCTTGCTCGGAAATTCACCAGCCATCTTTCTTGTCTTCCTACCTCATCTCACTCAGGTGATTATTGCATCCTCGTACCTCCTCCGCTCCATTACCCCCTCCTTCGTCCGGTGTCCCCACGATCTATTCTTGGGTGGTTATCTCAAAGGTGATTATTGCGTCCTCGTACCTCCTCCTTCCTCCGGTGTCCCCACGATCTAACCTCGGGTGGTTATCTCAAAGGTTGTAACAGGTTATGAGCCCAGCGTACCAATACTGCGTTTGATTCCCAACGTCAACCTAAACAACAAATCATCCTGGAGCCTCCCTTTCACGTTCCGTCTTCATCTCCCTCAGCTTCACCCACTGCCACGTCCACCTACGACGAACCCGAGGAAAATTCCTCCTACCACTCATCGGCCCCATCCAACGCAACAGAAATCATACTCCAAAGTCTTACCGCTCCCCCAAGCGCGTCAATACCGGCCATGGCAGAAGACATGCTCCGAACCAACATCCCTAAACTCACAGGACCAAACTTTCCAAGCTGGAGAAACGCCATCATCACGCAACTAGGTTTCAAAGACCTTGATGACCTAATTAAAGAGGAAGCTCTGACAAACCCAAACCCACAGGAGCAATTAAGGCTCAAGCAAGCCACCTCCTTCATCCGAATGCACCTTGACCACCAGAACTACACCATGTTTGTCAACGATCCATACGAGTACTTACCTAAAAACTTATGGGACTCTATCTGCTCACACTACGCGACCAAGTCAATGGAAAACATCTCAAACACAATTGGGAAAATGCACAACATTGACTTTTCTTCCGGGAACCTTACCTCAGCAATAAACAAATTTAGAGAACTGTTTTGACTACTACAAGAAGTATCTGCTGGAAAATTTGACAGCCACACCTTGGAGGCAATGTGGTCGTATCACATTCTTGAACGACTCCCTGAAAGCTTCCACGTATTCAAATCGTTACGATACTCTTGATTCAAAGACACCGACAAGATCGAACTGCGCAGTCTTCTCACGGACCTGGAAACTGAACTTAGAAGGCAGGACAAAACAACTACCTCACGTACCGTGCTACTAGTTAAGGCACCCACGAACACCGGAGTGGGACAGAACCGCAATGAGAACCGGAAACCCAAAAAGCAAGCTTTCTGCTCTGATGGAAGGATTAATCCCCTCACGGCTCACTCGGAAGCTGAATGCCACCAGCTACATCCCAAACAAGCAATCCCCTACTACCAAGGCCTTATAGAAAGACGAGGCCAAGGAAAAGCGGAAGTTCATCGGTGTCACTGTCTGTCCACCACCTTAGTGCCGAACGCTGTGATATTGGACAGTGGAGCCTCAGGACACTATCTCAAACACAGGGAGTTTTTCTCAACATACTCACCGTACACCGATCAACTCTAAGCTGCCAATGGAACTGGAATCCCAGTTGTGGGATGGGGGCAAGCCACACTCAAACTACAAAACAAAGACCTCAAAATCAAAAGAGCGTTCCATGCCCCTTCTCTCTCTTATTCTCTTATTCCCTTATTGCTGTACGTACAACAAGGTTACTCTCTTTTACCGACACCGCAGGGATTCAAATGCTGCAAGGAAGGACACAAACTTTTCAGCGGAAGCATTGTAGAAAACCTGCTGGTGATCCACCAGAGAACCGAACGAGCTCTCACCACCCTTCCAAACTCCGTTCAATTGCACCAGGCACTAGGTCACCCGAGTCAGCCATACCTTGAAGCCGCTCATCCAACTCTGACCCCAGAAAAGGTGGAATGCACTTCATGCGACTTAGCCAAAATGCACCGCCAACCATTTCCCGGGACCTTTCCAAGAGCCACTACCAAACTCGAAGTCATTCACATGGACCTATGTGGCCCAATCACTCCTACCTCTCGTGGTGGAAACAAATATTTCTTAAAAATTGTTGACGGCTACTCAAAGTACCGGTTTCTATTTACCATGGAGCGAAAGTCTCAAACTTTTGAACTAGTTCAACAATTCCTCAAGTTGGCCGAAACCCAATCCGGAGAATGCGTTAAATTTGTGGTATCCAATAATGGAGGGGAATTTATTAGCAAAACACTCGAGGAACTATTTAAAAACAAAGGAATCGCGCACCTCAGATCAGCACCATATACGCCTCAACAAAACCCCTTTGCCGAACGAGGAAATCGGATTACAATAGAAAAAGCAAGGGCTATGTTAATCGACTGTGGACTTCCTTTGATCTGGTGGGGGGAAGCAGTAAGTACCGCGGTCTATCTTGAGAACCGTTCCCCTGACAGCACCATTGGAATGAAAACCCCGCATGAAGTTTGGTTTGGCAAAGCTGCTGATTTATCCCGTTTGAAACCGTTTGGATGCAGAGTTATCCTCTTCAATGAGAAACATTCCCGCTGGTCAAAATTCTCCCCGTCCAGGGTCAAATGCATCTTTATTGGCTATGAAGAAGGACATCGCTCCTATCGGGTGTGGGATCCCATCCTGAACAAAATTCACATCTCAAATCATGTCTGATTCAAACCCAATGTCTTTCCATATCTGAATATCCAATCCTTAATTTCGTCTTGCCCTTCTGAATCTAATGCTTTCCCTTGCCCCTCTAGTCCAAGTTCTCCTTCCTTCAATTTCTTCTCCGCTGCCTCTCATTCTCCATCTTCTCCCAACTCCACTGATCCATCTACCACTTCACCCATTGACCTACTCTCACCTCCTCTCGCTCAGTCTTCTTCTCCTTTCCTCCAAACTCCTACCCCTGCTCCTCACCTACCGATCCCCTCTTTGCCTCCTCACCCTCCAACTGAATCCACCAACATCAAGTCAGATCCAGCCTCACCTTCCCACCATCTTGACTCAGCATCCTCCTTGGACACAACCTCCGGCAACTCGGGGCTCCCCGGTCCCTCTGCCAAAGGTTACTTCTACGTACCTCACCACGAGCGAGCTCCAAACGATATCGACTTAAACATAGACCCGCAAAACATTCTCAACTATCCGCGCAGAAGGCGCGCGAACCTCATCGTCGAGGAACCTCTTTCCCTTTCTGATCCCACCTCCTACAAAGATGTCCGTCGCCGACCGGATGCCGCTGACTGGATTGCCGCCAAAGACGTGGAGTTGAGCAACATCGTCCGCCACGGCGTCTGGGAAGTGGCTGAGATGGAAGTTGGCAAAAGAGCGCTTGACACAATCTACGTCTACCAAAGCAAAAAGGACACCGACAGGACGGTGGTAAAGAAGAAGGCTTGGCTCTGTGTGTTGGGAAATCGTCAAGTTGAAGGGATTAACTACAACGAGACTTTTGCCCCTACCGGCCGAGATACCTCACTTTGACTACTACTCACCTTGGCAGCGACCAAGGACTTTGAGTTGGATCAAATGGATGTTTGATGCGCATTCCTCAATGGTTTGACCGACATGGGAATCTTCATCAAACCCCCCAAGGGCGTCAAGCTCAACTTGAGACCAACCGAGGGGCTCCTACTAAAGAAGTCTCTATATGGCCTGAAACAAAGCCCCAGGTGTTGGTACAAGGCTCTCTCAGCGTTCTTCTCCGACATCAACTTCAAGCCCACTCAATCCGATCCCTGCTTGTTCATCTTGACTGACCCATTAAACCCGGTCCTCATCTTTGTCCATGTCGATGACCTAATCATCACTGGGAGGAATATTGGGCCCACCAAAGATGCCCTTCGATCAAGGTTTGAAATGCACGACCTTGGTCCGTGTCAATGGGTCCTAGGAATGCGAATTGCAAGAGACCGGGAATCGCGGACCATCACCCTGAAGCAGGACCAGTACATCCGAGACATGCTTGAAGAACATGGTATGTCCGACTGCAAGCCCGTTTCCTCTCCCCTGCCATCCAACTACCTCACCGATCCCAATCCCTCCATCCCCCCTTCCAAAGGCTTCAACTACCGCCATGCGGTAGGCCTTCTGGGTTACCTAGTCCAAAAGACTAGACCCGATCTGGCCCATGCGCACAGCCACCTCTCTCAATTCCTCAATAATCCAGCACTACATCATCAGCGGAGCTTCTCACACCTACTGCGCTACCTCCACTTCTCATCCAACCTTGGGTTAACCCTGGGCGGAGACACCTCCGCGCCATGGACCCTCAACGGCTATGCTGATGCCGACTATGCCTCCTCGTCGGATTGGAAGAGTTTTTCTGGTTCGGCCGTTACCCTCAAAGGTTTTCTGGGGTGGAGATGCGTCAAGCAACCAATAGTCACGCTGTCAACCACCAAAGCGGAGCATCGAGCCTGCACCAAAACGGCTCAAGACCTTCTGTGGTGCAAACAACTCATCTCTCAGGTCTTTGATGCTTTCTCCCTGCCCCTCCCGCCCTGCAGTCTCCTGTGCAACAATCAAGGAACCATTGATCTCATCCTCAACCCACTCTACCAGCACCGGACTCGCCACATCAATGTACGCCTTCATTTCTTACGACAACACGTCCACCGTGACAACTTCAGGCTATCATACGTAGCAACCAACCTAAACCTTGCCGACCCGCTCACTAAACTGGTCACCTCCAAGAAGCTTTGGGAATGCATCGACCGTTTCCACCTTACCACCTAGATCATCCCAAACCAAGCACGGGGGCGTGTGACGATACAGACCCACAGGGGCCGCGGAGACCAGACAAGGAAGATGAGAATGCATATGCATGAGGGAACTACGCGCAAAGTAGAGCTTAAATACCGCCCGATGTATCTCGTTCAGACCTTCTTTCCTTTTCTCAACCATCTTTCTTGTCTTCCTACCTCATCTCACTCAGGTGATTATCGCGTCCTTGTACCTCCTCCGCTCCATTACCCCCTCCTTCGTCCGGTGTCCCCACGATCTAACCTCGGGTGGTTATCTCAAAGGTTGTTCTCATCTTCTTTATTCTTGTTCTCCTTTTTCCTGTCTCGTGACTCCTTATTCCAGAAACTCACTCTGAAACATCCTGTGTTGCCTGATCTTATGATTATCTTGCTTGCTCGGAAATTCACCAACCATCTTTCTTGTCTTCCCACCTCATCTCACTCAGGTGATTATCGCGTCCTCGTACCTCCTCCGCTCCATTACCCCCTCCTTCGTCCGGTGTCCCCACGATCTAACCTCGGGTGGTTATCTCAAAGGTGATTATTGCGTCCTCGTACCTCCTCCGCTCCATTACCCCCTCCTTCGTCCGGTGTCCCCACGATGTAACCTCGGGTGGTTATCTCAAAGATTGTAACAGTTGGTTTAGGGAGATGTGAATTTTATTTATTTCTTCCTCTATTAGCGACTTTACATTAGTTAGGTCCGACTGTAAGCTCTTTAAACTTAAAACGTCTCTAGTGTCCTTGATTATTTCTTTCAAGGTGTCTTTGAGTTGAAGTAGTTCTGAGGAAAGGTTGTTGACCTCTCCTTGACTGGCGGGTCCTAAGTTCAAAGAGGAGAGCTGTCTGGAGAGATTATTGACTGTGGATTGGAGGTTACTCTGAGGATTGGAAAAGGCAATGGCAGGAAATGATAGAGGAGTCGTAGTTCTGATCTTCCCGACATCTTGTTTTTAAAAGGATTTATAAATAAAAATAAATCCTTGGTAATAGTGCGATAAAGATGGTATTATAATTGTGAGAGGCCCGAGTACTACCCTGGAAGTCTGTATTTCGGATTTTCCAGATGGATCCAATTTGGGGTGAGAATGAATAATTTCAAAATATATCGAAAGGAATTTACAAGAATAATCCCATGAAAAAAGGGTATACAACGAAGAACTCGTCCTGCTTTTATAATGGGGACGCTGGTAGCAACAGTCTGGTTCTAGAAGTAGGCGAGGAGACAAAATTAAAGAATGAGTGCATGAAAGAAGCTTAAACCAAGTTATGATGGCGTTGTTTAGTCCGAATCTTTGTTCCTTGATTTCACTCCTCCCATAACCAACCAACGCCAAGGAGTCTGATCTCTGGTCGTCGTTCCTCTTTACTTTTAGTTTGTATTCGATCAATGTTCTCCAAACTCCAGTCAAGTCGAAATGTATTGTACGTCATAGTTTCCAAATGAACTTCTTCCAGTCTTGCTCGGTACAACTCACCACTCCCTGTGTTTTATTAGGTCAGACATCTCTACATAGATCATCTCTTTTGACTCCTTCCTGATTCAATTCTATCACTCATCATCGCACCTCATCTGCCGTAAATCTCTGTCCTCCAGGTGTGATCCATTGAAGTGTCTTCCCGTCGCGTGCCCGCTCAACTCACCACTCCCGGTGTTTTATTATGTTTTACATCCCTTCTTTTCCTATGGGATTATTCTTGTAAATCCCCTTCGTTATATTTAAATCAATTCAATTATAATTTAATCATTCCTTTCCTACATTGAATCTATCTGGAATTTCCGAGATATAGATCCCTAGGGCAATACTCGAGGCTTTCACAAGCGTTAAGTGACAAGCTAACATAGAAAAGGAATGTCGTGAAGTGAAAGGCTAGGACTAGAGAGCAGCCTTGCGATGCGAGATTAATGAAAGCGGCTAAGTATTGCGATAGCAAGGTGAGGAAGGAATAGCGAAAGGTTGTAATGAAGGATAGGGGTGTTTCTACTAAAGATAAAAGGTTTTAGAACTGATACTTGTTTTAGAAGGAAAAACTGTTTCGGAGAGCCGTATAGAATACGGTGGCGGCGGTATTAATATCAAAACTTATGACACATGGCGGTCGTTGCGTGCACAAGTTTCGATCAGATCCCTCGGCCGTCCGTGACACTCTAAGGAAACCCTATATGTTTCATCTGGCTGCTGCCATTATGAAACGTCCGCGGGGTGAGCCTTCCGCGCGTTTAAGGTTTCATCTCAATATTATTTGTCTTGGGCACACTCTGAAGTGCTTTGGCTTGAAGGAGCAGGTGCTTGTTTCAGCGGCAATTGCGTGGTCTTGTGCATCGTGCAGAGCTTCTAATTACAAAAGTACTTAATGTAAACATATAAGGTAACACGTTTTGCAAATTGTATAAAACCTTAACCACGAATAGACACATAGACTAGATTACAAGCATAAACTATGGATTATGCTACTAAACCAAAATCATCATGTCTCTAGTCCAACCTCACCCGCCGACCGACTGGACTTCCCTCATCAGAGTTTGAGTCCAACATCGGCAGCGGGTGGGGCTAATATCGTGGCGTTGGCGATCCGGTCAGATCGCTCAACTTGATAAAACATAACACTTAAGATCGGGCGACATCGGCTGCGCTTACTTGGCCCTAGTCAAGCTCGAAATTTTGAGAGACTCAGGATATACTCAACGCGATTTCTAGCAAACCTCGGGAATAAAAAAGAAAGAAAGAAAGGCCGAAGGGATGATCGTTTTCAGGAACCAGCTTTTTGTCATTTTTCTAGCGTGGGAGAATATCTGCAACGAAATCGATGCTGTTGATTCAAGTACCTTTATTGATCTCTCATTGAGTCTGGCTCCCCCCACTTCGAATCCCCCGGTCGCTTTCACGGTACCACGGTCTGATAACGACGATTTGCTACAACTATCTCTGACTACGAACAATTCAAGACCCTCTGATAGAAAGTCAAACGGGTACAGGATATCAACGCCCTGTCAAGACAATTCAAATGCCAGCTATGACAGCTTGTCTCACGCTCATGATTCTCAATCACCCGATTCCTGCTCTAATTGGAGGCCTCCTACAGTTCCTTCCAATGGAAAGCTGAAAGCTAGGCCTTGTGAATCGGGAACTCTGGATCATATGCAAACTAGGAAAAAAAGTGCAACCTTTCCTATGATCAGAACTGAAAATGGTGATGAAACCTATGAAAAAGACTTGCGTACCTCAAAAAGTACAAAAGCAATCAGCCATGCTTCTCAGAAACTTCGCATAGAAAAAGACTCCTGGTCAAAAGATCGATATCTGAAGCTGGGCCGCAAAAATAATGAAAAAGACATCATTTTGAATAATTCCAATTTTTCAAAAACCATTGTTCTTGCAAAGGAAAGACAGAAAGATCAAACCGAAATTCCGAATTCCAAAGTTCCTGTGCCTATTGAATTTAAAAAAGATTGTGGCAAGATTTGGAAACCTCCAGAGATTCAAGAAAAAAAAAATCATTGTCATTCTAAAGATATAGGAGACATTCTTTGGAATCACAAGGGGTTTCAGTCAAAAATTGTTGAAGATAAATACCAACCAAAAACAACTGATGTGTCAGGTTTGACAAATGATTTGTCTACAGAGAGAGACAAGAATCCAATTTTCAACCAATGTTTCAGTTTGAAAAGAAAAATGGAGCAAACTCCAATGAATCTCTTGCAAAATCAACCAAACAAGTTGCTTATTCTGAGTGAGGAGCACGCCTCATCTTCAAAAGCATACAGACTTGAAGAACTTAAATTGTCTGAGGATGTTAAATCCAAATTGAAAACAGATAATTTGAGATTGAAATTTATGAAAGAAACACCTGGGGAAAAATCAAATGGGATGAAAAAAAAAGCCTTTCAAAAACTAAATTTTGACAGGGGAGTATTTGAGAAAAAAAACTGGACAGTTTATCATGAGGATGAAAGACATGAGCAACTTTGTAAATGGATTGGAAGCCCAAGTGATAAAAAATTATCAATGAATGAAATTCGTGAAAAGTTGCACATCTTACAAAGTGGATTTGCCTCAATTTCAAAAAAACAAACAAGAAGTTTGCAGAAAGGATTACATAATATAAATTTGGCTCAAATTAACAGAGCAGCTCTCTTGGAAAGATCAATTCTAATTCTTTTTAAAAATAAAGATAAATGGACTCCTTATTGGAAATCCAAGGTTAACAGTAGCCTTGAATTGAATCTTTCTGGAAAAAAAAATCAGAGTGTAGTTAGGATTTGGAAAATCTTCTGTGCTGTCCTTTTCTATTCTGATATGATAGATACAATCTGTGAAACTTTAAGAATTGATGAAAATATTCCTAAAATTCCATTAATTGAACTATCAGCAAATCACTTTAATGAAATGCAATCAAACGGATTCTTTTGCGATGAAAATATTTTATCAAAAAAGAGAAGGCCAGGAAAAAATGGTGATTACACAAAAAATGATTTCATTAAAAAAAGGTTTAAAATTCCAAGACTAGTTTGGAGATATTTGTTGTTAATAATAAGAATTTGCAATAGGCCTGAGATTCAGAAATACTCTTTGTTAACAAATGGATCCCTTTCAATTCACTTCAAATCTTTTTTCAATGATCTGTTCAGTTATTCTATCATTAATTTCAATGATTTGATCCTTGATTACAATGAAGAAAGAAATTGATGACTCATGGGATGTTGAATTTTAATGAACCTCACTTTCTCATTTTTTCACTTTTACAATCATTTTATAATTCAAAACATCAAAACGCGCCTTCCACATTTATTAATTAAAAGTATTTCCATCCAAAAAAAAATCTGTGAATGTAGCTAAAAATGCGCTGATTTAAAAAGTGCTACACAACTGGAGGTCTTATGGGCCAAAAAAATAACAATAATAATAATAAAACCAAACTGAATAATAATACCAAACTGAATAAAAAAACAATAAAAACAGAAATCACCCAATATTTAAAAAAATGGATTTTTTGGATAAAAAAAAACAAATAAAAATAAGAAATAAAAATTTCAACTTGACTAGCCCTGAAGTAAAATTACCAAAAAATACCCAAGTTATTTGGCCAGCTCTAGAGTAAAATTTCAAAAAAAAAAAAACAACACAAGTTTTATGGACAGCCCTAAAGTAAAAACACCAACAAATAAACAGGTTAAACTTGTGTTAAGCTGATCCCATCACAAGAAGTAAAAATACTCCTTAGGATCAGCCCAACACAATTTGAAATGACTTAACAATAAAGTCTCATTCAAAACACTCATCATAATGATGTTAAATCAAAACACTCAACATATTGATTTTCAAAATGTGATAAACCTTTATATTAATAGAATTAAAATATCAGCATCAGAACCCAAACCCAAATGATGAAATTAATCTATAAATGAGAATAAAACTAAAGCTAATTTTGAGGTCATCAACCAAACCAGAGGCCTTTTTGGAAATCATGGAGAATGGTTTGGAAAATATAGGCCAGATTGGAATCACATCTCAATTAAGTACCAGCTGGGCCCAATGGTTACTGTTTAAAAAGCAAATGAAAATAGGATCTGATTGTTCTTTTTCACCCATTTTCATAGGAGTAAAAGTAAAATATGATTCCAATGAAATGAAACATATTTGTCTTCCATAAGTATTTCCTATTATTTTACCCATGTTAAGCATTGAAAGCCATTTGGAAGAGAGAATTGTTTCAATGATTTCATTAACATCAAGTCTTATCTTTTCAACATCTTTAATGCCACTAAGGATCTTAGTGTAGCACATCTTATTTTTACTCAATGTTTCAAGCATTTCTTTTCTTACTTGAAACCATCCATGCTCATCATGCCCAAGTTATTTAGTGTCACGCTTCAAGATTAAGGATTATGTTCTCCCTCACTTTGACATATCCTTTCCTTGGTACCATCTACCTCATTCCATATGTGTGACAAAAATAGAAGCACAACATCAATGGTGCCTTCCGCTTATGAACTCTGGCTTGCATAACAACCTTCCATTCTTGGCAACTGAATCAGCACCAACTTGCAAACCTTGCAGTTAACTCTACTACAGTCAACCACCCATTCAAGCTCCTCTCTTCCACCCTGGTTATCAATAGCCCTTGGGTTCCCATTCCCAGTCATGTACTCTTGCTAGCTCCCACTCATGCTAGTCAGCCACACCAAATTTATAGTTTGCAATTGGACTTGTCCCTTACCCTGCATAAACTACATCCTCATATTTGCATTTTCTCTCACCTCACTCCTTCCTATCTCATTTGTTACGCCCTTGTATTCTCAGACTCTATTGCCTTGCATCTATGTTATGACCTTGGCAACATCCATACTGTTATTTCATTTTGAAATCCATTAAATTCATTAATTTTCTCATTGCCTCTTAACTGTAGTTCAACATCCATCATGTTGTATCTAGTCACTTTGGATTAACTTATAAAGGCTACACCGCTTGCCTGAAGATTGTCTCCTTAGTTATTTAATTTCATACATTCTTGCATTTTTCTAAATCCAGTCATCACATTGGGCTTGGCTTGAGTTTCCTTTCCATTGGAAAAATTCATCCCTCTCACTGTGTGTCAAGTTACTAAATCATAAGTTTGCAATTTGTAGTTAGCTTTGCTTCCTTGCACTTTCTCTTGCACTCAGTCTCATGGGATGGTTGTGTGACATTTAGAAATTAATATAAATCCAAAATTCCAATTACCAACTGGTTTAAGACTCCAAATAGTGCTGAGCTGCCGGCAGTTCTGCAGAGGGGAATGGGGCTCTTTAGGCTGCCCTCCTGGGTGTTAAAAAACTATTCAAATGTAACCAGAATCAAGGTCCAGAACCTTATGAATGAGGAATCAATGGGAAGGGATAAGTGTGATTGTAATTGGTAGCAAGGAAATAACAATATCTGAGGCAAGATGGTGTGGGAAAAGACTTCAAAAAAAAAGTTGAAGTTTTGTTCTGAGTTCAATAGAACAAGGAAGTTTTAATTAACAAAGCCCACAAGCCAATAACTTGGGTTGTCAGCAGAAGATTAGGAAAGATTAACTCAATCCCAACCAAACTCCAGGTTCTCAATGAACCTGCCCAACTCTCTGCAATCATGCGCTTGAAGGATACCAGATAAAAGTGGGTGGCTTTTCAAAACAAAGAAATTTTTTTTAAAACGCTCTAGAATCAAATCATTAAAAATTTCAAACAAGAATAAACCAACACTTCTCAAGGGAATCCAGAATAGCGTGGAAGAATTGAATTTTAAAGAACTAAGGAGAGGTTTAACACTCCAGGTTTCTAGCTTAAAGAAAACTCCCAGTCAAACATGGCTGGTTCTTGAAGGATGATGAAAATAATAATCAGACAATTATGGTCAAGAAATGGCTCAGAGAGGTTTAACACACTCAAGAATTCAATCAAATGAATTATTCTTCAACCAGCAAGGTTGTTTTTTGGTGATAACAAACAAGGCACATGGAGGTAAAGATCACAATTTGAGTATGCAGGCTCAAGGATCAAGGGGAAATAATACATATACCCAGGATTAGGATGCTTGGATAAAGGGGAAGGGCCCCATGGAATTATTGATTGATTATAGTGATATTGATTTATCATGAACCAGGCAAAAGTTAAGGGAGAGCAACTCCTTTTATGGGCAAGAGGCCCTGTAGACTACTTACAAGGGATAACTACCAATGAGATAAATTATTTTTTATAATGAGATAGTAGTCATGAAAATAACAAACAAATGATGGCAGAAGGAAGATTGTTAAATGTAAAAAAAATGAGAGATGAGAAAAAAGGAAACCAGCCTGCATCAAGGATGACAGCAGGCAGCGGATGCAATTCCATGACAGAGGTTGCGGATGGTGAGCTTTGCGCAGGCAGTGATGGGTGTCAGAAAGTCAGCAGACGGCCAAATGAGGGAGGATGATGATGCTGTTGGCAACGTCAGTTTCAAGGAGCAAGGAGCAAGGATTGAGTGGAGGATTGCTTATGGGCTTCCTCAAATTAGCTTGAAACTGCACCAACCATTGCAAGTGAAAGCTTGAAATCCATCCAATGAGCAAGGAAGGGGTTTTGGGATAATGAAAGTGGGATTGGATGGCAAGGTAGGAAGATCAAAGCTGGCTTGGATGAGCAGTTAGACGGATGGAGGGGTGGGAGGATTGAGGCATTGATTGATGGCTTCAACAACCGCGGTGAAGGAGCATCAATGAATTGAAAGGGATTGAGAGCAATGGTTGGTGGGAGATTGATGAAGATGTTTCCAATGGCCAAAAAGATGATGAGGACAATTAGAGGTCTTTGTTGTAGTCAACAATGACAATGACAATGGCATCAATAAGGGAGGGATTGATTGGTTGGGCACATGCTTGGCCAAAAATATTCAGGCCATTGTGATGCTCTTTTATGGATGCAATTCAGGAAAGGGCTGCGGGCAGCGCGCTCAGCAGCGGCGGAACGCTCAGAAATGGGTAGGGCCTTGCCGCAGCTAGCCGCGCAGCAGGCTCAGCAGCAGTCAGGTAGGCCCAGCAGCCGTTGGGTTGGTCTAAGCACCTGGAGACAGGAGACGGACGGGTTGCGCGGATTGCGCGGATCGGAAGGCTTGCGCGGATTGGACGGCTCGCGTGGATCAAGCGGATTGCGCGGATCAAGCGGATTGGGCATTGCAAGACGCGCAGATTGGATCACGCAGTACGCCCTGGATAACTGGAACGGGTTGTTGGGCCGACACGCACGGGCGGGCGAGCCAGGCATACGTCAATGTTGAGGGGCATGGGTTATGGGGCAAGGGATGGAGGGGTAGGATTGGGCTGGGGTTCTGTGCTTAGGGGTTGTATTTCATCATTCTTGCTTACTTGTGGTTGTACTTAGGTTAGGGTTGAGAGGGAGGACTTAAATACTTCACTATCAACTCCGGGTTGTAGGGGGGGACTTCACTTCACGGACTTGACTTCACTTTATGACTTCTTTATCATCGGATTGGATTGGATTGGAAAGGAAGGAATTCATCTTATTATCACTCTCTCTCTCTCTCTCTCTCTCTCTCTCTCTCTCTCTCTCTCTCTCTCTCTCTCTCTCTCTCTCTCTCTCTCTCTCTCTCTCTCTCTCTCTCTCTCTCTCTCTCTGACTGGTTGCATCCACTCTCCTTACAGACACTTTGATCAATAACTTCCAGAACTCAAGGATGACTTAAGGGGTGTTTCCCCTCTAGTTTCCATATCTGGGGGTCTGGCCGGGAAAGATTGTTTGTCAAAGTCTCTTGAAGGTACTCACGGATGCTACCAACAGCCCCTTTTCTTCCTTCTCCCTCCCACAGCCTCCGCGCTACCCCATGGATTTACCCGCATATTCAACTCAACATTGCGGAAGTGGAGCGATTCATCTCAGGGTATGAAGTGATTGCGGACTCTGAAGGCGTTTTGGATTCTGAGAAGGCGCGCCATGTTTTCCTGTTCATCAAGGACCCAGAAGCACGTTGGGACGTGGAAGAGATGGGAGGCTACCGGAACCTTGATTGGCCAACACTGAAGGGGAACCTGCTGGCAAGATGGGGGAGGCGCGGTTCTTGCTTTCGGAAGGACAATCTCAAGCCATCCGCGGAATTAGGTTACAAGGCAAGCGCGCGTGGAGGGATCCGGTTGCAAGCGGAATCGGATTACGCAGAACTGGAGTACTACAGGGCAGAGTATGTTCCAGCCCCACCACCGGCAGCCATCTCTTGGGCTAGCAAACTCGCTGAGGCGGCAAGGGGCCTTGAGGCCTATCTGGAGAGTATTCAGTCTCCCAGCGCGTCTGCGCCCCGCGTGTGCGCAAATGGGGAGGACAACGACCGTTGGCGGACGGGACAAAGGGACTGGACAGCAGATTCAAACGCGGAATGGTTTCCCCAGTGGGGGCTAAGTACGTGTTGGGGAAGCGGGACTTGACGGAACCAGTGCGGCCTACTGACAGGAAGCCGGCAAGGATGACGGAACGGGAAATGGATGCTCCGTGCGGTTTGGGAATTGGCGAGCGGTGGACGGGCCTCGCAAGGAAGGTAGATGCAGCAACAGAAGAGACGGACCACGCGTCAGAGGATCACAACCCAAGCCGGACCTCTTTGACGGCGGGGAGCGCGCATTTGGAAAGGGTAGTGGCAGCAACGGAAAAGATTGGCGCCAAATGGACAGACGTTGGGGCGGAGCGGAAGGATCAAGTGGTCACGCGCGGTCCGGCGGGCAGGGAGCAGTCAGAAATCTCCGGAGGGGAGAACAAGGCCGCAGGAACTGCAAAGGGCAAAAAACGTTGTGTGGACGGGGTGGGGGAGGAGAGGGCCGGGATTGAAAGGGTTTCAAAGCCTCTTTCCTCCTCCACGGCGGGTTGTGGTAAGGACGTCTGGGGGTGTTTGCTTTTGTTTGGGTTTTGCACGCGGATGGGCTCAAATCTCAAAGGATGCAGGAGAGCCTTGGCGGTTAGGGACAACAATTTGCAAACAAGGCCCCTGCGGGATTGGTTGAGGCAACGCGCCGCGGATCTGGAGATGGGTATAGGGGGCGCGGTTGGCTGAGGACAGTGGCAAAGTTGGGGGGGGGAAGCTAGCGCGGGGTGGAAGGTTGGAGTTGGGACGCAGGACGCGGGCTCAAAAAAAAAAAAAAAAAAAAAAAAACTTTTTTCTCTCTTGTTCTTTCTTATCTATTCATTCTTCCTTTTCCTTTTTTTTTCTCTTCCTGTCTCTCTCAGGGATTGCGTACGCATGCTGGCGCGCCAAGGTCTCCCCATGTACTCTTGCAAATACTCTCACTGGTGCAGATTTCGCACTTTCAGACTCACTGGCGCGGATTTCTCACCTTTGCCAATTTCTCTCACTAGCGCTGTAGAGACTCCTGTGGGATTATATAAATAAAGTAGCAAATAGCTTGCTGGCAGTCCTTGAAGGGGAATTTAGTATTGCTTCTACTCCTTTGGAGTAATAGTATATACTAAGAGTGGTTTTGAATTGCCTGCCCTTCTAGTACTATAGTAAGTCTGCACAATAATTTATTTAAATTAATGGCTGGTTTCTTTGAGACTTAAAATAGGTCTCAGATCAGACCTAGGTTAGTTATTAATTGTTATTGGTAGGGTTTGTTGAAGAATAGACCAGATGTATTGGATTATTGGTTAATTATTGATCAGATATATGTGATCTTAACCAGTATCCCAATATCAAAGGGGTTCAAGGGTTTTATCAAAGGGATGGTTCAGGAGAGGACCCAAGGATGGGTTTACCCACAGGGGGCTGGGTAGAGGAAAGGTTGGTAGTTTCTTTTTGTTGTGCTCTCTTTCTTTGTAAGGGTTATTTATTAATTAATGGGTGGGTTTTCTTTAATCTGGTGCTGAATATTTAGGTCACAGAAGAACCCTTATTCAAGCACCTGTTGGGTGGTTTAACTGGTTAAATATGGTTAATAAATTGGTTTCTGATTTCCTGTTTCTTTATAATTGGTTCACTACTAATATGTATCTGGGTAGGTACCACAGATGGATGGGTTGATGGGGTGGATGGATAGATGATGAGATGGGTCATAATCCTTAGGTGAGTAGGTATACAACTTGGATAGGGCAGAGAGGCCCTCCTTAAATAGACAAATCCTGCCCTTAGGGGTGCTCAAGGCTGCCCCTGAGGGTTCTCCCTGTTCTGGTGAGGACAGTGAGATACAGTTACATGAGGCATTTCTGCTGGTTGGGAAAAGTTTGTACAGTTACATGAGGCATTTCTGCTGGTTGGGAAAAGCTTGTACAGGGGTTTCATGCATGCACAGCCTTGCATAGATTGCTGTGTAGTTCAGATAAGGTATATTGCTGTGCTGTACTGGTAGTTTATTCAGTGATTCTTGCTTCTACCTACATGTATTGCTGTGCAATACTGTTGGTTTGTTTGGTTCTGGTTAAGGCTGGTTCCACTTTCTCCTGCATATATTGCTCCTGTATACTTCTGCACAGCCTCTTGTATGTGTATTTGCTGCATGTTTGTTGGGTTCAGGTGACCAGATCTGACATGCTGCACTGCCTCCTGTATCTGTATTGCTGTATTCTGGCTGTGGTGACTGGATCTGGACTGGTTGCACTGCCTCCTGGATCTGTATACTGTATGCTGGATGAGGTGACTGGATCTGGCATGCTGCACTGCCTCCTGTATCTGTATGCTGTATTCTAGATGAGGTGACTGGATATGGCATGCTGCACTGCCTCCTGTATCTGTATGCTGTATTCTGGATGAGGTGACTGGATCTGGCATGCTGCACTGCCTCCTGTATCTGTATGCTGTATTCTGGATGAGGTGACTGGATCTGGCATGCTGCACTGCCTCCTGTATCTGTATGCTGTATTCTGGATGGACTGGTTAATGTGTGGTCCTGGTCTTGAGGATAAGCTGCCACTGGTATGTACTTGAGGGTTTACTAGGTATGCCTTATGTCTTCCACAGAGATGTGACACCTGGGTGGGTATGAGTTTGCCACAGTTGAAGGTTTCTTGGGCTGTATCTTCTAATCCATGAGAGATAGAGGGGTATGTTGGCTGAGTGACTATGGGTTATTTTCAATGTAAAATCCATTTCTGAGGTTAATTTGAGGGTTTGAGCTGTTGTTACACTAGAAAAGTGAGTCTGATGGCTATAGGACAGGTTTGGACTACCACAGCGCAGATCTTCTCTCTCCCAGCGTGGATCTCGCGCGCGGTTCTTAGTCTCTCTCAGGGACTCACAAGCCCAAAGGCTACCCAATTGCACACAACATGTGTCTTTTTGTGTATAGGCGCTAAATACAAAGGAGAAAGGATAAGAGAAGGAAAGGAAGGGAGGGGGGGCAATCCCTCTAAGTTGGTCCAGCTCTCATCATCTTCACCGCGTCAAAGCAAGCAGCGGCAACCAAGTTGCAGAATGAGGCCAGAAGTTTGCGCCGGGAGTCGGTGTCTTGACCATGCGGCGCGGATAGGAACCTCCAGAGGAGTCCATCCGCGTCGTTTGCCATCACATCTAACCTTGCAAGTGGGACGGCCGGAACGATTGGAATGAAGTCAGGGATCTTGGGTAGTGTACTCGCTGGCAACAAGTGGGGGAGGGGGTGCAACTACGGAAGGTGAGATGGTGGGAGATCTCTGGGGAGAGAACTCAAGTTGGGGGGGGGATGTGGTGCTCTTTTATGGATGCGAGTCGGGAAAGGACTGCGGGCGGCGGGCTCAGCAGCAGCGGCACGCTCAGCAATGGGTAGGGCCTTGCTGCAGCTAGCCGCGCTGTGGGCTCAGCAGCAGTCAGGTAGGCCCAGCAGCCGTCGGGTCGGGCTCAGCACCTGGAGACGGGAGACGGACAGGTCGCGCGGATCGCGGACCGGAAGGATTGCGCGTATTGGAAGGCTTGCGCCAATCAGACGGCTTGCGCGGATCAAGCGGATTGCGCATTGCAAGACGTGCGGATTGGATCACGCGGTACGCCCCGAATACCTGGAATGGGTTGTTGGGTGGACGCGCGCAGGCGGGCAAGCCGGGCGGACGTTGATGTTGAGGGGCATGGGTTATGGGGCAAGGGATGGAGGGGTAGGATTGTGCTGGGGTTCTGTGCTTAGGGGTCGTATTTCATCATTCTTGCTTACTTGTGGTTGTACTTAGGTTAGGGTTGAGAGGGAGGACTTAAATACTTCACTCTCAACTCCGGGTTGTAGGGGGGGACTTCACTTCACGGACTGGACTTCACTTTATGACTTCTTTATCATTGGATTGGATTGGATTGGAAAGGAAGGAATTCAGCTTATTATCACTCTATCTCTCTCTCTCTCACATGACCGGCTGCATCCAATCTCCTTACAGATGCTTTGATCAATAACTTCTGGAACTCGCGGACAACTTTAGGGGTGTTGCCCCTCTAGTTTCCACACCGTGAGCGTAACTGTTGTAGGACGAGAACGAGTCTTGGATCGAAGAAGACATTTGAGATCAGATTCAGAAATTTTGATGTAGCTGTTATGAGTGCCAGTCTTACCAGACAAGTTTTGGATGAGTTTGATTAGATTGAGTAGTCATTTGAGTATGAGTGATTTGGATTGAGATAAGTAAAAGAAGAAAGGAAGAAATTAAGAAAATATATAAAAAAAGAAATAAGATGGGAGTGAGTTGAAGTTGAGAGGTGTTCGTGTCGAGTGATTGAGGTTGATGATTAACAATTAGTTGATTAAGAGCTTGATGAGTAAGATCAAGTGATTGAGTGGTTGGTCTGAAGTTGTTGCGTACTCCTTCATGTGAATTTACTCTTGCAGGGGTTAGATTCTATTACAAGCAGAAGAAGGAAAACACAAGAATAAAATGGAAGTGAAATAGAAGGAGAATGTGTGACATAGATAGAAGGTGCGCGGATGAGGTGCAAGAGAGACTTGTGACAGAGGATCTGAGATGATTGTGGACACATAATTATGCATGAGGATAGAATGAATTATTCTACAGTAACAAGGAAGGGTTGAACAGAGGATGTGAGAATTTGAAAGCACTGGATATCCCTTTGTAGACCACTAGGATAGGAAGTATTTGGGATAGGGAAAGAGGAAGAGTCCCTATAGTAACAATTTTTTTTTTGAAGCTGGATGAAAGAACATGCATATAAAAAATTCAAAAAAGAATTTCCCTTTTTCCTGAGGTGTCCTGGATTTTTCACCAAGCTGGATCCCAAACCCCACCCAAGAACTTATTTAATTTCTCAGGTATTTGATTGAGGTAAGTCAGTTCCTAAAATAAAAAAATATATAGTCACAATTATAATCTCATTAAAGGCATCAACAATCACCACAGATGAGCTTCTCTTTGACTCCTCCATTTCTTCTGCTCCATCCTTCAAAAAGGAATCTCATTCCAATGGCAAAAAAACCAAGGAAATTTTGGTCTCTTTCTCTGAAATATAAAATTCTGATGAAGAGCCTGACTTGGACTATAACAGCTTCTCCATAAGTTCATTAAAACCAAAAAATTAACCTTTCACAAAAAAAAAAGACTTAAAATTTTTGCCTTTTGTTCTTTGGCGCCCTTCTAATTCTCTTTTCCCCCTTTAAGACTCCAAAAAGTGCTGAACCAGAGGCTGTTCTGTGGAGGGCAAAAGTTTCAGTTTAGGCTTCCCTCCTGAGTGTTACAAAAATATTTAAATGTAACTAGAATCATGATCCAGGACCTTGTACATAAGGAACCAATTGTAAGGATTAATTTTGATAGTAGTTGGTAGCAATGGAAAAAAAACTATCTGAGGCAAAATGGTGCAGGAAATTACTTGAAAAAAAATCCAAAGTTTTGTTCAGATTTCAATAGAAGAAGGCAGTTTTAAGTAAAAACACCCACAAGCTAATAACTCTGGTTTTCACAAGAATATTAGGCAAGATCAACTCAATCCCAACCAACCTTGAGCTTCTCAATGAACCTGCCCAACTATCTGCAACCAAGCGGTTGAAAGGTACCAGATAAATTTGGGTGGCTGTAAAAAACAAAGAAATTTGTTTTATGAAGCTTTAGAAGCAAATCAGTAACAGATTTGAACAAGAATAACCAAGAAATTCTCATGGGACTCAAGACTAGCATGGTCAAATTCAACTTCAAAAAAATAAAGGGAGGTTTAACACTCCAGTTTTCAAGATTAAAGAAACCTCTCAGTCAAAGGTGAATGGTTCTGGAAAGTCAATCAAATGAATGATCAAGACCAAAGTGGTCTGCAAAAGGGATCAAAGGAGTGGTTTAAAATACACAAGAATTCAACCCAATGAATTCTTCTTCAACCAGAAATGCTATTGGTTGGTGATAGGGATGAGGTCACAGAGTAAGGATCAACAAATCTGAGTATGGAGGCTCAAACAATCAAGTGGCATTCAAAAGATATACCCAGGATAAGGATGCTCAGAAAGGGGAAGGGCCCAATGGATTAATTACTTAGAAAATGATGATGATTCAATGATAATGGATGATAAGATGGATTAATCCTAAAAAATGCAGGGGAGGCCCCTCCTTTTATGGGTTAGAGAACCTGTTGACTATTTACAAGTGAGACTACAAATGATTGCAGAAAAAGAATTTTTTTGTTTTGAAATGATTTGGGACCCAAAAGTTGGCAGATGAGTGGTAGCAGGGGGGATTAAAATCCACAACAGCCGTTGCGGATGAGGGATGGCAACAGCGGTTGCATGATAGGGCAGAGGAGTATGAGAGTAAGATGATTGATCAGGTTGCTTTTGAAAACTCCAATGGCTGCAAGGTGTTGCTTGGAAGGAAAGACCTGAAGAAAGAAAAAGATAAAGAAAACAAACATCAAGCACGGAACAGCTAGGATGTGCAGTGGTTGAGTAGGCTGGATCAGACACTATGAGAATATTGAGGAACACAACAAGGATGACTTTGAAGAGGAGAATATCAATAGTTAGATCAGACATGTATAGAGTATTTGGCAATAGATGATTGTCTTACCAGTCAGAGCATGATGAAGATTGAGTTGAAGAGAGTAAGATTTGAGTTGAGAAGGAGCAAAAAAAAAGAAATAAAAAGATAAAGAAAGAAAAGAAAAGAAGAGAAATAAGAAGAGATTCAATCTGATAATGAGTAGTCCTGTTGAGAGTCAAGATGTGACTTGAGTTAGGTTGAGGTAGTTGTTGGTTCAGAGATCCTCTGGAGTTTCCAGCAGGGACGTGATTGAGAGATATAGAAAGGAAAGAGAAGAACAGGGAACATAGTTGTGAAAGACAGAGATAGGTTCATGAAAGTGAAAGGGTCCGCGCCTATGTGGATGTGACAGTAAAGAATAGCGTGACCGTAAGAGTATGGAGGCAGAATTATTTAACATCCCCCATGACTTGTAAGACTGAAGTTGGAGCCGTAAAGGAAGGGTCTATTAACTGAAGAAGAGGAGAGAGACAAGAAAAGGGAAGCGCTTTTGTAAGTCCATCAGCTTTCATTTTTGATTCTGGAACTAGTTTAATGAATAGATTTCCAAGATTGAGTTCTTTGCAAAGAGCTTTGGTTTTGATATCAATGTGGAAAGTTTTGGAGTTACACCCAAAATTCTTGAGTTTATTGTCTAGACCCTTATTGTCTATATAATGAAGACTGGGTGTAACATTCTTTTTCCAGAGTTCAGCCACTAAATTTTGCATCCATATGGTTTCTAAAAAGGATTTGGCTAGAGGGTTAAGTTCTGCTTCAGTAGTAGAATGAGTTTGATTTCCATGTCTTTAACTACTCCAAGAAATGAGGGAATTGAAGAGGAGAGAAAGATGAATAGATTGGGAACGCCTTGTTTCCAAATTGTCACTCCAAGTGGTGTTGCTGTAACATTTGATTTGAGTGCTAGAGTTATTGATTTTTAAGGTGAGTTTCAGATTTTTTGTAGCGTTTAGATATTTCAAGCATCTCTTGACTTCCCTCCAATGGCTAATACCTTGCTTTTCACAGAATTGGGCAAGACTAGAAACAGAAAAGCTGAGGTCCGGACGAGTGAGAAATGCAATGTAGTTGATGAGGAAGATGGCAGACCTATAGTTTATATTGAGAGACTCAAATTCTTCATGGTCTTCATCAGAGGCTGGTGTCAAATTGAGGTTGGCTGAGAGGGGGATACAGGATGGTTGACAGTCTGTCATCCTTAATTCTTCCAATCCGTGTTAAATATGTTTAGGTTGAGATAGAAGTATTTTGTTGCCAATTCGCTTGTATTTCATGCCCAAACTTTTATTTGGATCATGATGACTTGAATTAGGAAATCTTTGGAGAAATTTGCTCTGAAAATTGTTCCCCAGGCCAACAAGTATAAGGTTGTTGACATGAAAGAAGAGAACTGAGTTTGAGTCAGGATGAATATACAAGCAAGGATCAGATATAGATTTGTGGAATCCCTGCTATTGTATCCAAGAAGTAAGAGTGTGAAGCCAATTGGCGGGAGCTTTTTTTAAGCCGTAGAGGGATTTTTGCAAGAGAAGGAACTCTGATTTTCTTTTTGAGCCTTTGGTTCTTTGAATGATAACTTTATTGGACAGAGGAGCATGGAGAAAAGCGCTTTTCACGTTGAATTGAGTAATAGGATGAGAATGAAAGAGACCAAATAATAAAGCTATTTGCAAGGATACTGCTTTACCATTTGGGGAAAATGTGTCTTGATAATCCAATCTGTAAATTGGTTGAATCCTTGGACACAAAGCCAACTTTTGTAGATAAGAGGGTCTCTGTGACAGTTGTCTTTGAGACAATACACCCAGGTAGTGTTCAGAGGATTTTTGGGTTCTGGACTGTTATAATCTTCCCACACCTCGAGTTTTTCAATCCCATTGAGTTCATTGTCCATGGATGTTTCCCACTTGAGAGCATTGGCGCACTTCTTGGCCTGTTCAAAGGTTTTTGGTTGGTAGTAGTGATGGTATCCGTACCGTTGAGGAGGGTTTAAAGCAGATCAATCTAGGAGAGAGTAACTTGGAATGCGTTGATGTGTCAAATCTTTGGAGATGTCTGACTTGGTATTGGTTGAACGGCTGTTTTGAGTTTTGGTTGTAAGAGTAGGAGGAGAAGTATTAGGAGGAAATGTATTGGAGGAAAAAGAATCTTTAAATGGTGAGTCAGGTTTGTTTGTGGTGGCAGCAGAATTTAAAGAAGGAAATAGTAAATCATCATCAATCTTGATCTGTGAGGATTCTTCTATTGGATGTGAGTCTAGGGAATTCTTTGATGAGGAGTTGATTTCCAGTATTTTGACTTTCTTTGTGGAAACAATGGAATTGTCAGGTTTCACTATTTGATATGAAAAAAATTGGGGTTGTAACCCACAAGGGTACCCAGAAGCCCTCAATCCTTAAATTTTTTGCTGCAATTAATCTTATTGTCAAGATATACTACCTTAGACCTTATAGGTTGGAAATAGCTGATAGGAAGACTTTTGCCAGAAAAGGATTGATAAGGAGAGGGAGAGTTAGGAGTTTTTGGGATGTGATTCAAGGCAAGACAGGCTGACTTGGCAACTTCAGCCCATAGATTGAGAGGAAGTTTGGAGCTTTGGAGGATAGCTCTAATGGAGTCGGTGAGTGTACAGTTAGCTCTCTTGACGTTTCTGTTTTTTCATGGTGATATGGTTCTGAAATCAAGGGCTGAATCAAGTTGGTTTTAAGAAAATCTTTAAGTTTGGTAGAAGAGAATTCTCCGCCTCCATCAGTGCAGAAAGTGGCAGGAAAACAATTTTGTTTTTGTTTTTTGTGATTTAAAATTATTTTGAGTTGTTGGAATGCATTGGATTTGTGTTGGAGAGGTATTGCGCAAATGGAACCAAAAAAGTTGTCAATAATTGACATGATATTATTCATATCTTTTGAGATTCCAATCCGCGCACTCACCTCTTCTCCCGCGCCCCAATAAGCCACCAGGGACCCGGTCTTTACCTCTATACTGTTTCTGGGTTGGCTGTTCTCTTTCCTTCTATTCTATGTTCTTCTTCTATCCTTTCTCTGTTTCTCATTTTCTCTCATCTTCTCCATCTCATATCTGTATTTCAAGATCCTCAAATCTCATACTTGCCTTCAACCTTGCACTTTGCCTTTGACCTTGCACTTGCCTTAAACCTCAAACTTGCCTTCAACCTTGCACTCTCCTTCAACTTCAACCTTGCACACACCTTCAACCTTGCACTTGAACACCACTCAAGATCCCAGCCTCTCTTGCTTGCTCTGCTATTCCTGCCTGGTAAGGCTCCTTGCCTTCAACTTCTCAAACATTTTCTAAAATCAATCCAGGAACCTCTTCAACTAGTCTTTGCTCAAGTTCCCAGAAACATCTACCACAAATTACGCCATCAACTTCTTACTCTATCCCTTGGCTTCAGGCGTAGGACCTCCCTTTTCTCATCATCTATTATTTGATTCTCATTCTTCTTTCTTATTCTGTTTCTCATAAAGCTTGTGTCTCTTAGTCCGCTGGTTCTATGCCATAAAGAAATTCAGTTTATCTTGTCATGGTTAAAAGCCAAAAACCAACAACCTAACCTACAAAGGATGAACAAACCAGATGGAGCCGCCGAATACTTTCATCAGGTGGCCCTCAAAGCTTTGGTTGAGGCAATACCTCCCCTAAATGAAGAAAATTATTCAATATGGCGGGATAAAATCTTCATGTTATTTGACCTCAAGGACATCAAAGATTCTATCACCCAAAACGCTGGCCAGATGTCTGTCAAGCAAGACAGGGAAATCAGAGGGATTATACTCTTGAAACTAGATAGCAAAACGCATGCAAATGTTGTCAACTTGATAAACATAAACTTGTCCAAGTTACTGTGGGCCAAGATTACTCGTAGATTCCCATTGTCTGAGATGGAAAATAGAGCTTGGGGCTTCAACCATTTCCTCCATTTTGTCTTCAACAAACACGCTGTCAAAGGTTTTGTCACTGAGATGTGGAAATCCATTACTTGAATGGCCAATGAAGGTATAGAACTGCCTAAGGACATCCTTGCCTACCTTCTACTCTTCAAATTTCCGCCAATCCTTGAGAATCTCAAACAGCAAATCATGCACATAGAAAAAACTCTGACAGTTAATGTGGTCTTAAACCATCTTATTCAATACAATAACAAAAGAATGGCTCAGACCAAGAAAAACAAACCCTCTACCAATCTCTCTCTAGTATCAACTAAGTCAAGATTGAATAAAGATGAAAAGAAATACAAGATCAAATGCAAAGAAGGGTACCATGATCCCAATGCGCCACACCCCGAATCATCATGCTTTCACCTACATCCCCAAGTCACTCCGGAATGGTGGATTGAAAAACAAAATGAATGGAAGAATAAAACCAAGAGGAATCCTACAATCAACTACCACACATTACTTATGAACTGGATCAACTCGGATAGTACTTCTAATCTGATACTGGACTCCGGAGCAAACATGCACATTTTCAACGATTTGAAATTCTTTTCATCAATTAATCTCCAAGAAGAATTAGAGGAGATCAAAACTGGAAAACTCAAGGCAAATCTCAAAGTTCGAGGGACAGGAACTGTTTGACTAGAATGCAAGGACTCAATAGTTACACTCAAAGGTTGCGTATACGTCCCCAACATTGTTGTTGATCTAATCAGCCCTGGCCTTCTGGCTCACTAGAAAGGATGCACTCTCACTCAAAAACAAGAAATTTTCTTGGTCACCTGAGGAGATCAAATTTTCCTCAAAGGTCTAATCCGCAATTGCCTGTTTGTCATAGAGAAATCTTGAACTGCGGGCCAAGGCCATATGGTGAACTTACCGAATCAACTTTCCGTCTTGTTGCAGCAAGAATCACTTTCTCTAATGGACATACACAAAATGTACGGTCACACATCTGTCTCCTCCCTGAAACCTGTTAGCCTCCTGGATGCCAAGACCCTTGCTATCCTTTAGCTACCAGAGGTGATAGAGTAAATAATAAATATATTGTTTGATAAATGCAGCAAAAATCCGTAAAATATTTGGATTAAGCTTATTGCAAGGTTAAGTGGTTTGGTTATTGTTTATTGTTTTAAATCAATATGAATAAATGGATTATTAAATATTTTTATAGAGGCGCCACAATTATATTGGGGATTTTAAAACCTCTCTTCAGGGATTTCAGTATGAAAACACGTAGTCTTGGTTACTTTGGGCTCTTTAGTTTAAAGAATATTTTACCCAAAGATAATATGTATATAAAATACATGGTGGAGTGGCAGGACCTTGTAGCCAAGCTGACACAAAAGAGAAAGGATAATAAAACTCAATGGTATATTATTAAATCCTTTGGGTATCTGTGTGAGACGTGCACTGATTGGTTAGTCCTGTATACTGGGGTTATAAGGTTTTTCAGCAGTTTTAATTGATATAAAAGTGGTTGAGGACGGATACTATTGATGAGACTTAGCCATAAATCACTTAATTATCCCTTATAAGTACTTGGTTACCTTGGCACGGTGTCTGGATATAAATATAACTGGGTCTCTGCCCATCAGTATCCTCAAAAGAGCTCTTTATTTATAGCTTTTGGAGTCCCAATATTGACCTTCTGAGGGTTGTAGGTGCTCAAAGGGATGGACACTAAGGCTAGCAGGGTAACCAGGGGTAGCCTGTCATGTGTTCTTGGTTCTATAGCAAGGGTAGCATCTAATTCCACAGGGTATGGGAATTATTCTACTTTATAATAGACATTAGGATGTGTGAATAACACTAATCTGTCCTATTTATGTATTATTTAATTAATTATCCTTAGTAAATGTTCCCAGTAATTTAATAATTATATGAATATACATTTCTACGGAAATCTTGATGTCAGGTAAGTTCTCATTATGTATTATATATCTGGAGTAAAATTCATTATATTGATTTTACTCCTTATTTTCAAGTTCCAGTTGATTTACTAAGATAATTACTTGAAAATATAATTCATGGAAATTCATGTAATATTTTTACAGCATTAGTTTATTTAGTATTTCACAAAGATATTGATGTCTAAAACTTCTCATAAAAGTATTTTAAAGTATTTTAATATATTTTAAGAAGTTGCCATTGTCTTATTTTTGACATTCTTGGTACTTTGAATTATATTAAATAAAAAATATGTATGAGGATTATTTAAGTATTTTTATATAATGTTATGTATTTTTAGACTGTCTAATATCCACAGGAAGATTTATTACATATGTAGAATGTTCCCTTGTAGGTTGTAGCATGTTTACGCAGTACCTGAGCCTCTCAGGCCGCCTGTCACTCTGTCAACCCATAGTCCCGCGGCTGCATACTTTTCAAAGGCCCGGGGCTGCGTACTTGTCAGAGGCCCGGGGCTGCCTAAACGACCTTCACGGAGTGACAGGGCTGTATCTCAGCCGCGCGTGGTGTAAGACTCCAAACAGTGCTAAGCCGTGGCAGTTCTGTGGAGGGGAAAGGTGCTGTTTAGGCTGCCCTCCTAGGAGTTACAATAATATTTAAATGTAACCGGAATCAAGGTCCAGAACCTTATGGATGAGAAATCAAAGTAAGGGAAGAGGATAAGAGTTGTCGGTAGCGATGGAAACAACACTATCTGAGGCAAGATGGTGCAGGTAAAGACTTGAACAAATAAGTCAAGGTTTGTTCAGAGTTCAATAGAACAAGGTAGTTGTAAGTAACAACGCCCACAAGCTAATAACTCTGGTTGTCAGCAGCTGATTAGGAAAGATCAACTCAATCCCAACCAACCTCCAGGTTCTCAATGAACCTGCCCAACTCTCCGCAATCAAGCGCTTGAAGGGTACCAGATAACTGTGGGAGGCTGAACAAAACAAAAGCAATTTGTTTATGAAGCTCTAGAAGCAAATCAGTAACGAATTCAAGCAAGAATATCCCAACACTTCTCAAGGGACTCAAGAATAGCGTGGCAAAATTCAACCTTAAAGAAGAAGGGAGGTATAACACTCCAGGTCTTAAGCTTAATAAAACCTCTTCAATCAAACGTGATTGGCTCCAGAAGGATGATCAAGGAGAGATCAAGACCAGTATGGTCGGAAAAAGGGATCAGAGTGGTATAACACACCCAAGAATTCAGACAGACAGGAATTCTTCTTCAACCAGCAAGGCTATTGGTTGGTGATAAGGATCAAGGTCACAAGGGACAAAGTTTGAGTACGGAGGCTCAAAGGATCAAGGGGCAATCATGGATATATCCGGATAAGTTGCTCAGATAAGTGGGGAAGGATGCCCACGGATAAGTTGATTATGATGATGGGGGAAACAGATGAGATGAGATGATGATTGTCTCATGGGATGCTGGGCCAAAAGGCAGGGGAGAGCCCTTCCTTTTATAGACATGAGGCCCTGCATACTATGTACAAGAGATACTACAAATAGGTGCAGGAAAATGAAAACATAAAAAAAGATGACATGAGAGGAAAAAAAAAAAAAAAAAAGAAATGTCACCCGCATTGAGAATGACCACGGGCAACCAGATGGACACCCGCGACAGCGGTCGCGGGTGTTGACAACGGCTGTCGTTGCCCGATCGGTGGCGACAGCGGGGTGAAGGTTCCGACTGCCGCAAGCGGTTGCTTGCGGTCGTCGGTCGGATCAGATGATGGGCAAGGAGGGCGTGAGTGAGTTTGAGTTGAGTTTGAGGTCGTTTGATGGCATGGTTGATGAGTGGATCAAGTGGGATCCTCTGGAGCTGATGATGACGGAGTGGGTGATGATGATGCTCTGGTAGGTTGAGATGGTGGGTATGATGAGATCAATCAAATGATAGTTGATGACCGTCGCAACAAGCGACGGCGTCGGTTGGATGAGGGGATTGGGAAGGATCAAAGGGATCGTCAAAGGTGGTTTGACGATTGCTCGCGTCGCCAAAAGTCAGGGCCGCGAGCGCAACAAGTAGGAGTTAAACATAGGAGGGGGGGATTGAAGCAGAGAGACAGGCAAGAGGCCTGTCCTAGACCGCTAGGACAGGGAGAAGTTGAGAGATGGGGGGAAATGAAGGTACCCATAGGGGTACAACCAAAAAAAAATTTCTTTTTTTTTTTTCTTTTTTTTTTTTTCTGTGGTGTCCCGGATTGGTCACCACATCTCTCTCCAACTTACAGAATGTCCCTAGTCTGCATCTAAAATTTGAAGGGATTAAAAAAAAAAGGCAGGGAACAAAGAAATTGAAGCAAATATTGGCCATTTCTTGATCTTGAGAGCAATTGAAGAGTTGAGGGAAATATCTTGATTCTTCCAAATGAGCCCTAGAAGCGGCAGGAATAGAAAAAGGAGGGCGTCCCAGGTGCTCACATATGTGGCATACAGTAGAGTTTTACAACAAAAACGCAGCAAATGACCCTGGTGGTGCACAATTGGGAGGACTTACTTCTGAGATAAGTTGCCCCCAAGACAATGAAACTTCTTGACTTGATCAGCAGAAAACCTTCTGGCCAACCGAGTACCATCCAGCTCCTCCAAAACATAAGATCCACATCTAACTTGATGAACCACTCAACAAGGGCCATTCCAACGATTGGAGAAAAGCTTGCCCCACTGGGTCTCCAAAGATCGATTATAAGCTAAAACTAGGTCACCAGGGTTCAAGGGCTCCCTGATTCAATTAGAGTGCTTGTCCTCCCAATACTGGATGGATTTTGCTCTGGACTCCATCATCTTTTGATAAGCTTCATCACGAACGTCTTCACTTTGCTCCAGTTGCTTAGATCTAGCAACTAACAGATCAGTAGTTGAGGACACCTCTTCCCAAGAGATGCCCAAGAAAGATTCCATTTCCAGATCCAAAGGAAGGACTGCTCTTTGACCAAAGATGATTTCATAAGGTGAGTAGCCAGTAGTCCTTTTGGTTGAGATTCGATCAGAGAAGAGAACAAGAGGAAGGAATTTGCGACAATTCTTGCCACTTTCACCAGCCAGTTTAACAAGTGCAGCCTTCAAAGGGGCATGGCCTTGTTCCACCATGCCTTGGCCTTCAGGATAATAAGGAGTAGTAACTCTATGTTGTCCAGGAAGGGATTGGATCATTTCAGCAAGCTTGCCCCCAAATTCAGAGCCACCATCAGTAGAGTAAGATCAAGCCAGGCCATAACGCATTGTCCAGGTCTTGTAGAGGAAAGCTGCAACTGATTCAGAGCTAAGGTTCTTAAGAAATTTTGCTTCAACCCATCCGGAAAAATCATCTCTAGCCACAATGAGGTACTTAGCACCACCTGCCTTAATATGAACCACATCCATAGCAATCCTTCCAAAGACAGTGGACTCCCCAGTAGGATAACGAATTTCAGCTGGGCGCCTAAGATCACGTTTTTGACAAACTTCACAACTCTTGCACCATTGGGAGATGGATTTCTTCAAAGATGGCCACCAGAATTGTTCGGATAGTCGTCGATAAGTTTTGGTTTCCCCACAATGACCAAGGCCTTCATGGAGACTTTCAAGGATAGAATCTTGTTTAGAGGGAATAGCAACAACAATAAGAGAACAAGGATTGCCTCTCTTCATAAGTCTAGAGCCTTGAACAAAAAAATTAGAAGACTTTTGTTTAAGAGATCAAAATTCCTTAGCAGAGAGATCAGGAGGTTTTTGAAGAGTTGAAAGGTACTGCTCTAATTTAAGCCAGAAGCCTTGTTGAAAGCCAGAATAATTTTGAGAAGAAAAAGAGAAAATAGGTTGGATTAAAGTTTCCTCTTCATTGAAATCGGTTCCAACATCAGATTTGTTGTCCCCAAGAGGTCGTTGAGATAAACCGTCAGGCATGGTGAAAGATTTCCCCGGCCTGTGAACAATATCAAAAGAGAAAAGCTGGATAAAGGCCACCCAACGAGTCATAGGAGCATTGGGAAGACTGGGAGCGTTGATCATTTCAATGATGGATTGAGCATCAACTTGCAATTCGAAATGTTGGCCCCAGAGAACAGTTTGAAGTTTCTTCATCATTCAAGCCACACCACAGAGTTCCAGTTTGGGCTGGGAGTATCTAGATTCTTCATCTGAAAACAACAAAGATTCATAAAGAGCAGGACGGTCCCAACCATTTTCATCTTCCTGAGTAAGGACGGCCCCAACAGATCAATAACTAGAATTGACAGCCAGCTTGATCTTGCCAGCTCCAGGTCCATAAGAGATCTTTTTCAAAACTATGTCTTTACCAACTATCCTTTTGAGTAGCTGGAAAGCACATTCACAATCTTCGGTCCAAATCCATTCAGCATCTTTTCTGGTTAGACAATGCAAGGGTGCACAGATTTTGGATAAAGATGGGATAAAGATTCTAACATAAGTGACAACACCTAGAAAGCCCCTAACTTCAGTTGGATTGATTGGGGTAGGCCAAGAGATGATCTTGTTGACTTTGGCTGGTGCCATCCTTCTTCCTTCCTTGCAGACCACATGACCAACAATTTCCAGAGCAGGGACACAAGCCGCCAGTTTGGATCCAGAGACAGTAAGGCCAGATTCCTCGATTCAAAACAGAATCCTCTCCAAGGTAGTAGCATATTCCCAGATAAAACGACGAATTCCTGAATGCCAAGGTAAGAGCTCATTATCATAGTCAGATACTGGACCTTTAATTCCTCCATTGTCAATAAAGATACCAGCATGATCAGGGATTTCATCCTGGAGGATCCACATCATCTGAGCCTGATAGACTGCAACCAAGTTGGTGGCTCCTTGAGGCAATTGAGTAATTTGAAATCGACCAAGAGGAGTATTGAAAGTAGTGAGAGGACGAGAAATAGGATGTAAGGATTGTTTTTCATAGCCACCCATAATATCCCCTAGACCATAGAAAGCTCTCCCCGCAAAGGATTCAACAAATTCTTCAGTAGCAGGAGGGATACCAGAGTCTTTAATAGTAACTTTATTAAGAGGTTGAAGATCATGAACTATTCTAAGTTTACCATTACTCTTGAGGACACAGAAGACGGGGCTGGAGTAAATTGAAGTTGACTGTTCATACAGGCCAGTTTGAACTCGTTCCTGGACCAACTTGATGAATTTGTCAACTTTAGCAGCAGGGATAGGGATCTTTTTCTTTTGCCAAGGATCATGTTCAACTACAGGGATGATATAAGGGAGGCCATAGGATTCCCGCAAGAGACCTCTCTCTTTTTCACAGAAGGCAATAGATTTTTCCCTTAGAGATAAGACATTTTTGATTAAATTTAACTCATCAGGAAGAAGCCATCCATCTGGACCAAAGTTGACCACCTTCAGACGTTTTTCAGTGACCCGTCCATTAGGCACAAAGGGACCAGTAAGAGATTGAGGAAGACCACAGTAAGGATCGCGAGATAGAGGAGGACGTATAAGGGGAGGATTGAGGTTGAGACACATAGGCTGGTTGACTGGTTGGATCTTCTTAGCAACTGGTTTATACTTAGTGGCAAAAGAGAGAAGTTCTTGTTTCCTCCAAGAGTTGACCAGAGAGACTTGATTACAAAAGCTGAGTCCAAGTTCTAACATCTTCCAAGTCCGATGTTCTGCAATATCCTTGAAGGGTGCCTTTTCCATAAAAGGAGAACCAGGAGATAATACGTTGCTCACATGTGTGGCACAAGGTAGGGTTTCGAAAATGATGGTAGAAGATTGCCCTGGCAGTGCACAATTGGGAGGACTTACTTGTACCCCAAATTGCCTCCACTGAAGCCCATATTCCTTCATACCAAAATCACCAAAAACGGAATTGCAATTAGGATCTAGTATAGACTCATTGCGGAGATTCAAACCGGAACTGAGAGAAGATTGATCAGACTCAAAAGTAGAGGAAAAGAAGACACAACAGATCCAGAGAGAGAAGGAGATGGAGAAGAAATATTTTTGGATTTTTCTATTTTGATATGTTTTTGTTTTTTAATATTCTTGAGCTCAGAAGAGAATGATGAAAAGAATGAAAAATAAGCCTGAGGGATGGGAGTTGACCCTTGAGTTGCAGTCTGAGGCTGAAAAGAACTACAACTATTAGTAGGATCAACTATTCCCCTAAAAAATGAGAGGAACTAGAGTTATCCTTCTGCTTCCCCTTAATAGATGATTTGGGAGAATGACCAGGAAAATCTCTTTCCAAACGACCAGAATCCAAAGAGCAAAGAGGAACTTCAATTTTCCTGCCATCAGCATCAGGGAGAAGAATTATCTCCCCAACTTGATCAGAAAACATCAGGGTTGCACCAAAGTCCATTAAGAAGGGCCGTCCCAAGATCATAGGACTGTCCAAAACAAGTGATCCAAAAGTGGCAGGTTCCAACAATATTTCAACCAATCCTGACCGGTACATCCTCAGCAATACCAACCATTTCACAAGCTTGATTTCCTATCCCATACACTGCAGAGTTGAAGCTGACCCTAGGACTAAGTTTGAGCTTGCAGGCCATAGCATCCAAGATTAAGTTAAGCTGAGATCCAGAATCCACAAGAGGAGAAACAGTTTTAGCTGAGTCACCAAGATAACAAGGAAGGAAGCCAAGGGGACAGGAATAAAGGTTGGAGTCTAAAGAAGGAATGGTTCCACCAGAGTCCTCCATTAAAGTGCCAGAGGAGACTTTGAGTTCTTCAGGGCCAATTTCCACACGTTGACGAGAGACCCATTTCTTCATTCCTTCAGCAACAGATGGAGAGATCGATAGGAGTTCAGCCACAGATAGATCAGGAATTTTGAGATCAGAAATTTTCTTTAATACTCCCTCCACAGCATTGGGGTGATCCTTGGAGATGCCCCTTTCAAATCAAACTTTGGGCTGGGTGGAGGGAGGAAGTTCAGGTGACGCAGAATCTAAGATAGGATTAGAAGGTTGAGGTGAGGGAGAAGGATCAGGGTGATCTGGGAACCTTTCCATGAGTGGTTCCTTTTCCACCTCCATGTCTTCTACATCAGAGGAAGGAGGCTCAAGTGATGATTGACGTTTAACAGGTTTTCAAAGGATTGAAGTTGGCAAGGAAGGAGCCTTATGAGGTTTAGGTTCCTCATGTCGTTTCCTGGCTGGATCAGATTGATAAGTAGTCCCAGCAAGACTAGAGGAAGAAATAGCTGGAGGATACCAAGGTTGGAGGGTACCACAGGATGATCGAAATTCAAAGGAAGCAAGAGATGCTTTCACAGGAGGTGATGGCTGGTAAGAGGCCACCACATGTCGGATAGGACAAGACGAGTCAAAAGGGATTAGAGCACCATTATGGAGGAAGTAATTGTTCCCCCTCTGCTCTACCAACTTTTCCTTTAGGTCCTTCTGAAGATCTTGGCATTGTCCAGTTCCATGGCCTTCCTTATGACAGTAGTAACAGACCAGAGTTGATTTGGGGACAGAAGAAGGAGTTTTAGGAGTAGCTAGCAAAGAAATCTTTTGATCTATTTTGTTCTCAAAGGCTCTAAGTAACTTGGTGATTTCATCTATAGTAGTAGGTTCTTGATTGGAATTAGGATCTGCTTTAGGCCTAAGATCTGCCTCCATTTTAATCATAATATTGTTTGAATCTTTAAAAGAAGGAGCATGGACCGGTTCAGTAGTTCTAGGCTTTTCAAAGGTAAGAGCAGTTTGACCTTTCATGACTTTATCCACAGTACTCCTAAGGGTGAGAAAAACGGGGAGCTTGAATCAATTATCCCTGGTGGTAATCATGGATCCAGATTTGACCAGTTCTTCTTTAATCCTTTCCTGCACAGCCAACAAAAAAGATTGGAAGAACTTTGCTTGAATTTCGTCCACTGTGTCAATGTGATCGTTTCGGATAAGATAGTTTTGAATGGGATCCCAAGACTTCCTAAAAATCTGATAGTCAGAGGCTGAAGAAATACCACCATTGGAGATCCACTGAGAAACCAGAGCATCCAAATCCTGCAGAGTAAACCTAGCCACATCTATTTTACCACAGTATGCCAACATAGCCTTCCTGAGAAGCGTCCAGTTATGGGATCCAAATCCCTTGAAAGACTCGATTACCTCCATAACTTCATCAGAGGAGATAAAGAATCGCAACTGATAAGCCATATCAAATTCACTAGCTCCATCCACTTCAGCAGCCATTTCGTAGGAGTCCAAAAATCGCTCAACATTTGTACCGTTGAAGCCTAAGTTCTTGTTCTGAGGTTTGATCTTTACCATCTTAGGTTGGAAAGAGGTGGTTGGAGTAGCGGAAGATGCCATATCAAATAACAGAGTTCCTAGGGGATCCAAAGAGCAGATTTCCAAAGTGGCTCACAAGTGTGGCAAGAGTAGGGTTTTGCCAAAAACGACAAGTATCTTGCCCAAGCGGTGCACAAATTGGGAGGACTTACTTCTAGGATAAGTTGCCTCCACGGATCAGATTTTAGAAGAGAAAAAAAAAATAGGAGAAAGAAAAAAAAGATTGGATTTCGAGGTTGATTTTAAATGTCTTGGGACTGTAAATCCCAAGGTTGCTGGTTCGATCCCGGCCTGGGGGACCAAATGTAAGACTCCAAACGGTGCTAAGCCGTGGCAGTTCTGTGGAGGGGAAAGGTGCTGTTTAGGCTGCCCTCCTAGGAGTTACAATAATATTTAAATGTAACCGGAATCAAGGTCCAGAACCTTATGGATGAGAAATCAAATTAAGGGAAGAGGATAAGAGTTGTCGGTAGCGATGGAAACAACACTATCTGAGGCAAGATGGTGCAGGTAAAGACTTGAACAAATAAGTCAAGGTTTGTTCAGAGTTCAATAGAACAAGGCAGTTGTAAGTAACAATGCCCACAAGCTAATAACTCTAGTTGTCAGCAGCTGATTAGGAAAGATCAACTCAATCCCAACCAACCTCCAGGTTCTCAATGAAACTGCCCAACTCTCCGCAATCAAGCGCTTGAAGGGTACCAGATAACTGTGGGAGGCTGAAAAAAACAAAACCAATTTGTTTATGAAGCTCTAGAAGCAAATCAGTAACGAATTCAAGCAAGAATATCCCAACACTTCTCAAGGGACTCAAGAATAGCGTGGCAAAATTCAACCTTAAAGAAGAAGGGAGGTATAACACTCCAGGTTTTAAGCTTAATAAAACCTCTTCAATCAAACGTGATTGGCTCCAGAAGGATGATCAAGGAGAGATCAAGACCAGTATGGTCGGAAAAAGGGATCAGAGTGGTATAACACACCCAAGAATTCAGACAGACAGGAATTCTTCTTCAACCAGCAAGGCTATTGGTTGGTGATAAGGATCAAGGTCACAAGGGACAGAGTTTGAGTATGGAGGCTCAAAGGATCAAGGGGCAATCATGGATATACCCAGATAAGTTTCTCAGATAAGTGGGGAAGGATGCCCATGGATAAGTTGATTATGATGATGGGGGAAACAGATGAGATGAGATGATGATGGTCTCATGGGATTCTGGGCCAAAAGGCAGGGGAGAGCCCTTCCTTTTATAGACATGAGGCCCTGTATACTATGTACAAGAGATACTACAAATAGGTGCGGGAAAATGAAAACCTAAAAAAAGATGACATGAGAGGAAAAAAAAAAAAAAGAAATGTCGCCCGCATTGAGAATGACCGCGGGCAACCAGATGGACACCCGCAACAGCGGTCGCGGGTGTCGACAACGGCTGTTGTTGCCCGATTGGTGGCGACAGTGGGGTGAAGGTTCCAACGGCCGCAAGCGGTCGCTTGCGGTCGTCGGTCGGATCAGATGATGGGCAAGGAGGGCGTGAGTGAGTTTGAGTTGAGTTTGAGGTCGTTTGATGGCATGGTTGATGAGTGGATCAAGTGGGATCCTCTGGAGCTGATGATGACGGAGTGGGTGATGATGATGCTCTGGTAGGTTGAGATGGTGGGTATGATGAGATCAATCGAATGATAGTTGACGACCATTGCGACAAGCGACGGCGTCGGTTGGATGAGGGGATTGGGAAGGATCAAAGGGATCGTCGAAGGTGGTTCAACAATTGCTTGCGTCGCCAAAAGTCAGGGCCACGAGCGCGACAAGTAGGAGTTGAACATAGGAGGGGGGGATCGAAGTGGAGAGACAGGCAAGAGGCCTGTCCTAGACCGCTAGGACAGGGAGAAGTTGAGAGATGGGGGGAAATGAAGGTACCCATAGGGGTACAACCAAAAAAAAATATTTTTTTTTTTTTTTTGATTTATTGATGGATAAAGAGTGTAAAAAAATTAAATTTTTTTTTTTTTTTTTTTTTTTTTTCCGTGGTGTCCCGGATTGGTCACCACAGCGGGTGCATTGGCTGCCGCGGCTGCGTGCGGGAATTGTGACAAAACACATTTCCTCCCGTAACTCCTAAAATATACACAAAACCTCAATTCTGACTGAATTTTAGGTGTGAAATATATATGTGAAAATGTGTGTGAAATATTTAATTGACCAAAAACTCAATAGTGCAGCCGCAGTATTTTGGTCTGTCTTTCCTTAATTATTTAAAAATATAAGGAGTTGGATTTCAAGGGTGGGGTCAGTGAGTGACCCTACCTAATTTTGGGTGAAAAATCTGTTTCTGTAATAATATTTATGTGTTTCCTACTCCTTCTTAGGTTAATTGTATTCTTAATATTTTTATGTTATTTTTGTTACTTTTGCAGCTTACTCTGCAATAGTAGCTAGCTGACAAAACCTCTCTTAAAAGATCTTTTCACTAACAAAGAGCTCACCAGATTCCAATGCAATAGTTGCGTGAGAAGTAAAATAACCAGATCACCATTCTCCAATGTATCATCTCCTGCCGCAAAACCTCCGGAGCTGATACACTTAGATTTGATTGACCCCATCACTCCTCAATCCAAAGCTGGCCACCATTACATCCTTACTCTGGTTGACAACTTCTCCGGCTATCTTGCAGCATTTCCACTTGGCTCCAAGGATGAAACACCTGAAACTATTATTGAGATACTCAAAAGAGAACACAAACAATTAGGATATTACCCATCAGAGGTATTTTCAGACAAGGGAACCAAATTCACCAATTTGATGTTCAAGAACTTTGCTAAAACCAAACATATTAAGCTACAAACCTCCAAACCCTATCACTCGCAGCACAATGGACAAGCAGAAAGAGAAAATAGGACAATAAATGAATCATCCCGCGCTATGTTCTCTTCCTTGCAATTACCTAAAAATTATTGGCACGTTGTAAAAAGGAGCTGTTGCTTTATGATCAATCAAATCCCAAGAGAAGGTAAACACCTGTCTCCCTGGGAACTCATGTTTGGTAAGAATCTCCCTGCTAACTACCTGAAACCCATAGGTTCCGCTGTAATATACCTTATAAACCGTGTCCAGAAAGGCAGAAAATTTGACAAAAAAGGACTAGAAGGCATCTTATTCTGGTTCAACGCTACCTTTCACTCATACCTCATCCTCAACTCTCTAGGCGGTATTGTAGAAATTAAACATGTCACATTCCTCAAGTCCCAATTCAACGAATTCCCGCTCCTTGAATCTCAAGGCCTTGAAATCTTTTTGCAATCCAACCTAAACTCCAATGACGCTGAATTCTCCGCAAAGGATAAGCAGTACCTACCCAGAGAGACCAGCCCAGATCCCTCAGATTCAAACTCTGACGTCGAGGACATAGAGCTTCCCTCTTCCCCTTCTCCTCCTCCGGAAATTCCCTCTACTGCTCCAAAATCAACCACTTCTGACCTCTATACCCATCCCAGATGAGAAACTCAAAAGCCCCAGAGGTATGGGTTCCATCATTACTACAAACCGCCATCTTACCAAGCAACACCAATCCTTGCATGGCTCACTGGAGAGAAGTGCGAAAAGTACGGAAATACCTCAAAACCACCAGAAATCTCAAATTAGTTATCAAATTTGATCCTTCCCAAAAGATGATCTCTAGCTAGAGTGACGCCACATGGGGCAATGATGCAATCTTTTGAAAATCCCAAACTGGATATGTCATTTTCCACTACGGCAGCCCTATTGTCTGGAATTCATCAAAACAAAGGAACATCACCTACTCTTCTACAGAATCTGAGCTCAACGCACTCCTCCACTGCTATTTGTAATTGAAATGGATTGCTCATCTAGTAAGTGAAATATACCGCGTTTCCAACAGAAAACCACTAATATACATAGATAGTAAAGGCTTAGAGGATAAAATAAAGAAATTTGGCTGGCACTCCAAATCAGGCCACATCAACATCAAAACAAAAGGATCACAAGAGGACTTCAATCTCTCCATGTTTGATCTCATTCTAATCTTGACTGAAGGAATGATAGCCAATTCACTAATCAAAGCATCATCTATCAACTCCATTAAGCGCCTACAGAAAAAGGTCTTCCCAGAATCTTCCCACAAATCTTCCTTGGTTTCCCCGCTTCCCAGTCACAAGGGGTGTTTAGATTCCAACCCACGCACTCACCTCTTCTCCCGCACTCCGATAAGATACCGGGGACCCAGTCTTCACCTCTATACTGTTTCCGGCTTGGCTGTTCTCTTTCCTTCTATTCTGTGTTCTTCTTCTATCTTTTCTCCGTTTCTCATTTTCTCTCATTTTCTCAATCTCATCTCTGTGCATCAAGATCCTCAACTCTCATACTCTCCTTCAGCCTCGCACTTGCCTTCAACCTTGCACTTGTCTTCAACTTCAACCTTGCACTTTCCTTCAACTTCAACCTTGCATGCGCCTTCAACCTTACACTCCAACACCACTCAAGATCCCAACCTCTCTCGCTTGCTCTGCTATTCCTGCCTGGTAAGGCTCCTTTCCTTCAAATCCTTGACCATGTCCTAAACTCAATCCAGGAACCTCTTCAACTAGTCTTTGCTCAAGTTCCCAGAAACATCTACCACAAATTACGCCATCACCTTCTCACTCTATCCGTTGGCTTTAGGTGTAGGACCTCCCTTTTCTCATCATCTATTATTTTATTCTTGTTCTTCTTTCTTATTCTGTTTCTCATAAAGCTTGTGTCTCTTAGTCCGCTGGTTCTATGGCATAAAGAAATTCAGTTTATCTTATTAATATCATTCCTGGAAGAGGGAATGATTGGGCCTATCAAAGCAATGTGAAGTATTTCAAAAGGTTTGGAAGAGGAGGTCAAGGTATTTTTGAAAGAGGATTTGGAAATCTTAGAAAATAAGCAGTCTTTGCATTGAAAGTCTGAAATGGTTTTGGTTGAAAGTGAAGGAAAAAGATTTTTGAGACGGTACGGACTTGCACTTCCAAACAATTGGTGAAGTTGATTAATGTTGTTCAGATCCACATTTTTAAGAGCAATGTGACAAAATTTGTGATTATTGTCCACACGAGAAGGAGAATTAAGAATAAAAAAGTTCTCTTGAATGAATTCAGAGAAAGCCAGTTGCAAATTGGTAGAAAGAAAGAATTGATTTTGAGAAGAGGTAAGAGAGCAGTTTTTCTCTGTGATTAATTCTCTGGGACTGATGAGGTTCACCACAAGATCAGGGACAAAAAGACAATTGGAGAGAGAAACCACCAAATTCTTCCAAGAAAGTTTGACTGTCCCTTTACCCTTGATTGTGAGTTTTGCACCTTCCTTTCCTGTGTTGATGAATTATTCACCTGGGTATTCCTTGAGCTGAAAAAAGAAATTAGGGTAGTTGAACATGTGGTAAGAAGCGCCAGAGTTGAGGATGCTTTGATTCAGAGGATTGATTTCCTTGATCCAAGTAGTAAGAAGCGCTACGTAATGAGCTACTTCTTTGGTTTTTTAACTTGAGTTGAGTGAAGCTCTCCAGCAAGCCTGCAATCCCTTCTGCCATTTGGAAGCTAGATGTTCATGAAGATGCCAGCATTTTCCGCTGGGTGGTCTGGTGACATGGGATTGTGAAATCCTTTCTTGCATCTTTGCTCCAAGGGACAGGTTTCTTTGGATTACAAGATGAGAAAAAAGCTGTATTGCTAATTTTGGTTTCCTTGGATTTGACTCTGGTTTTGTTGTCAAGTTGAGTAATGTGTTTTAAAACAAGATCCATCGTGACTGTCTTATCCAAGTGCATTATTTTTTGACAAAGAGAATGAAGTGGAGGAGGAAATTTGAAAAGAATGAGATAGGATAGAATATAATCAGGGAGATCAATCCCTACATCAATCATTTTCTTAAGAGAAATTTTGGTTTCCGTAATGAAGAGATTGATAGCATTGGGTTTGAATTGATGATAGAGGAACTTGTTAAAGAATCAAGCTTGATTGGCAGTTTGAGAAGAAGGGAATTTTTCTTCAATGGTTTGCCAAAGAAGTCAAGCAGAAGTGATGCTTTTTGGGTTGACAAAATTATTTTGAGTTATGGAATCAATTTGAGAAATAAGAATCACTCGAGTTTCCATATCATGAACAGAGCTAAGAGTCTTGGAATTGTCTTTGAGATCCTCCTTGATTCCTTTAAATTCAAGAAACATTGTCATCTTGTCCTTGCAGATAGAATGATTTCCTTCGGATAGCATAGGCACGGCTTTGAGTGCAGCTTTGAGAATAATTTGACAAAAGCCATTGTTTCAGGATCCCTTCATTGGTTTGGTTAGATTTGTTGAATTGGCTTTGGATTTTAACTGGGATGAGTAACTGAATGATTATTCAATTTGTTTTGACCAAAGAGGGCTAAGCCAGTTGCATAATCAGTATAGAAACAGCAAAAGGAAGGAAAGACCTGAAGAAAGAAAAAGATAAAGAAAACAAACATCAAGCACAGAACATCTAGGAAGTGCAGTGGTTGAGTAGGCTTGATGAGACACTATGAGAATATTGAGGAACACAAAAAGGATGACTTTGAAGAGGAGAATATCAATAGTTAGATCAGACATGTATAGAGTATTTGGTGATAGATGATTGTCTTACCAGTCAGATCATGATGAAGATTGAGTTGAAGAGAGTCAGATTTCAGTTGAGAAGGAGAAAAAAAAAGAAATAAAAAGATAAAGAAAGAAAAGAAGAGAAGAGAAATAAGAAGAGATTTGATCTGATAATGAGTAGTTGTGTTGAGAGTCAAGATGTTACTTGATTTAGATTGAGGTAGTTGTTGGTTCAGAGATCCTCTGGAGTTGCGGGCAGGTACGTGATTGAGAGAGATAGAAAGGAAAGAGAAGAACAGGGAACATAAATTTGAAAGACAGAGATAGGTTTGTGACAGTGATAGGGTCTGCGCCTATGTGGATGTGACAGTAAAGAATAGCATGACTGTAAGATTACGGAGGAAGAATTATTTAATACCTTGCAACGGTTGTCTCATATCAAACTACTTTCTACCTCCTTTGAACCTGATATCAATCCCAGCCTTTGGGGAGATTGAATCAAATTCAAGATGGTGGCTTCCCAATGTGTACTTTGAGTTTTTGATCCTTGACTCCAAACTCCTTATTGACAGCCTTGATTGGACTCAAATTGGAATTGTTCATTTTCTCCTGACAATCCAGGGTGATTATGACACCAACAAATTCACCGCCAGCATTTCCAATCACCTCAATCAATACTTGAACTGCAGTCTTCAGGGTTTGAGAAGACATTCTGATTCAGTTATTTGACGGTCTTGAGGATTGAGAGGATTGGTAGGGGATCTTTGATGCTTTTCTGAAAGATTCAAATGTTTGGTCACTCAATTCTGGCAGATCTTGAGCTGAAAATTTGTTCTATTCTCAACCATCCAATTCTTTGGTCCTTCATGAACCAGATTTGGTCTTTGCCTCCAGTGGGTCTTGAAATGAGCATCCAAAAGGCCTTTGGCATTGCCAAAGCTGAAACTTGTTACTGATTGTTGTTGCCACTGTCATTGGTGTTGGAATAAATTGGAAGGTAAGGTCTTTAGAGTTTATTTTCTTAAATAAATTCAAGGCCGCATTGAAGATGGTTGTTGGAGATCAATTTTAAGAAAATGGGGATGCTCTTGTTGGGGAGTTGATAACATCAACATTTTTAAGGAAGATTGATGAGACAATTTAGCAGTTCAGCCTTGGAAAATGTCAAGCTTGGGAAAATCATCAAAGTCCTGGAGCAAATCAAGTCAACCAATTGTCCATTTAGATGTGTTTGCGGTGGATCAGACACCAATTGAATGATCAGATTGTTATTGATACCTTCTTGCTCTAGATTTTCAACATTTTATGGCTCCATTGTGATTGTCTTTGTTATACTTTCTGAGGTAAATCTTCAAGTACATTTGGCTTGAGTTAAAATAAAAAGATGACCATGTGGGAATCCAACATCTATCTCACCCCCTTGCCAAAAGAGTCAAAGACCAATTTCTGGATGAGAATGTTGAAGGCAAACCAGTTGAAAGAGCAAGGGTTGGCTCAGGTTGAGCAAAGGCTTTTAACCATGCAAAAATAAGAAGAGCTTAGGCTCTGATGATGTAAAATTTAATCAAAAATGAATGAAAGGAGCTTATATTGTCAAGCGTAACAGAACTGGGAACAGGAGGAAAAAGATACTCCAGTTGATTTGGTGAATGAACAGATGTTGAATTCAACTTGAGAGCACCATGGTTTATATAGACTAAATACATGATTGGCAAACAGGGGGTTGAGTAAAAAAATAATAAGGAAAAATTAACAGAAGCAGTTAAAGTGACATGGTAAGTGAAATTCTATGACTAAAAAATCTAATAGCTATGACTAAACAGTCTGGTAATCTCAATACCACAGCACAGCCCAGTTATATTTTGCTTTTTGTTTTATTAATTTAAGGTTAACAGCAATAAGATCAAATCAATCCAATCAATGATACTCTGAACTCTAGTGAAAGTCACATATATAAAAAATCAAATTATAAAATCCACTTCCTGCCAAGGATCTCTTTGTGACCCTTTCCAATCAACAGACGATTGAACTGGGACTTCCAGTTGTGCCAGTTATGGAGGTTACAATTGAAAACCTTCACCTTGCTTGAATAGTTGTCATTGGATTGACCACTTGACAAATCCTTGATTTGAATGTTGTGTCCTTTCTCCCGTGATCTCTTCTTTTAATATTTTCCTGCTGCTTAACACCTAGATTTCTTTTTATCAAGAGCTAACTGTGACCAAGAGATGTCTCTTGCTACCATGTGAGATTGATTCACTCTTTATTGAAGTAACAGTGGTTAAGGTAGATGTCATAGAAATAAGACTATCTTTTACATTTTTAGAATGAGACAAATGATGAGTGAATTCTAATGAATGAAGTCAAACAAAGAAAACACTTGAGAAGAAGATAAAAAAAAAAAAAGGAAGGATGGCAAATAACTTTAGATGCTGCTCTATGAGATGAGTCTCCCTGGTCCTAGACGTATAGGAGAGACAGCAGCAGATGAGGTTGGAATGTTCTCCTCCTGAATTTGCTTTTCTGGTAAGGCTGAGGTATGTTGAGCTTCAGGCAGTAGGGTTGACAACATTGATCTTGGGAGGAGGAGGAGAGAATGATCATTTTTTGTTTGTTGTTTGTCTTCCTGATCCCCCATCCTTTTCCCTCACTTCCCTTCACACCTTGTTGCCCAACTTGCTGGCTTTCCCCAGTCGCCACATTACTCCCAACCCAGGCATAAGCTAACAGTCATCATATGCTGAATACCCTACATATTGGATATCCTCCAATCCTCTAAATTATTTCTCTTTTGTGAGTGTTTGAATAAACACACCTGATGATAGAAAGAGTGGGCAGCAATCTTAGTGACTGCTAAGATTGGACTGGTTCTGACAATGGGACACCTATGATAGTAGTTCCCCAAAGGATGATGTTTGAAGCAATTAATTTCATACAATAAGCTAAAATTGACTAACACCTGATGATAGAAAGAGTGGGAAGCAATCTTAGTGACTGAAAAGATCAGACTGCTTCTAAAAATGGAAATGCCATCTGGAGTTTTGAAGGAACAACAGCATTGTTGAGGTAAAAAAGTGCATTATATGAGTGTTTTAGTTGAGAGGTGAATGATTCCAATTAAAAAAAATGAAGAAGAAAGAAGAAAAATTGAATTATAATAGTAGTTCCCCCAAGGATGATTTTTAGAAGCAATGTGTGAACTAATATCTAAAAAAACACGCTCTGGTTTATATAATGGTACAACACACAGAAGAGAGGGAGAAAGTGCAAAAAAGTAGGCGACATCACGTCCGTGCTGAAGTTGGCAGGGAAGACATGCCTGTTGTAAATTCATGGTTTGCGTTTTCAGGGCGCTTGGAAACTTTTAATTAACTTTTACTTAATTGATTTAATGCATTGTCTCATAATTAATTCTAACACCCCTCCTCAACACATAAAATTGATGAAATTCTTTAGCCCTAATGAGTTTCCAATATTCTTGAATTTTTGTTTGTTTAGAATCTTGGTTAGGATGTCAGCTACCATCTATTTAGTTGGGAAGTAGACAATTAGAAATTTTTTGGCTTTGGCAAGTTCACGGTGTGGAAAGAGATTGTGTGGTCCGTAAAATTCTCTGCAAAAATCCCACTCCAAGTTCTGGAAAGCCCACTAACCCTTGAGTTTCATTTGTGTACCTCGGCAAACTCAATAGTATAGGCTCCGCAAGGAAATATACCACAGCCTGCAGTGGTTAAGAATCACTCCCAACTCTTTTCTCAGCTATCCAAAAAACTACTCCGCTCCCAGATGGAAAATACTTTAAGCTAAAACACCATGAAGTCATTGTAAACAAAAAAAAAGCGGACTCCCTGAAAAGCTCCACACTTGAATTTTCCCTATTAAGACTCCAAGTTACTTAAGCAAGATATTAATCTCAAAGAAATACTTTAATGTACACCAACTTGTTAAGATAACATTTCATAAGATAGCATCCAATAACCTCCAATTATTCTCCCCCTCTTTCCAGTAAAGGAAATGTTCCCCTTGTATATAAAGCTCAAAAGAGCTACTCCAAAAGAATGTAAACCACATAAAGAATGACGTTCCTCCTAACCAACTCTGTGCATTCTGCATTGATCCTCCTCACCAATAGTTGTATCCCTTACCCAATCCAATTGCTTGAAGTAGGTTTGGTGATTATGTTCCCAATCTTCCTGAAAGTTGAGTTGCACCAATGCATAAATAACAAAAGATCCAATTCAATCCTCCTTAGCAGACCTCTAACAATCCCCCATGCGGCATAACTAACAGATCCCCAAAGAACCGCATTCCACCTCTTCAGCTTTAGTGTTGATAATCCCATAGTTCTTCAAACTCAATGCATAAAACATGGTACCGTCTGTTCTCTAATACATAGCTTCAATCACCTTCTTCTGCACTTGTAAATCAATAGTTGCGCAGGGGTAGATACATTCAACCATTTTCATTGTCTGCAAATAGCAAAACTCCGGCCCATTCCTGTCATTGTGCCGCAGAAAGCGCATTCTGGTGGTCTTTTATAGACGCAAGTTGGGATAGGCTGCGCGCTGCGCGTCCAGCATTAGCGGCAGGCTCAGAAGGGGAAGAGCGCTCAGCAATGGGTAAGGCTTTGCCGCAGAAAGTTGCTCTGAGGGCTCAGCAGCAGTAAAATTGGGTTCAGCATGTGGAGACCCGGGAAGGATTGGATTGGATCAGATTGGAAGGATTGTGCTTCACAAGATGCAGATCTGGATTGCAGGGATATATCTCAGATATCTGGAATGGCACGTCAGGCAGATACGGACATGCGCCGGGGGCTCCAAGTTTGGAACAGCGCAAGTACGCCTCATGAGAAGGACAAACCAAGTGGATGTAATGGCAGGTGGGTAATATGGATGGATATGGGATATGGGATATGGGTTGTGGATTGGGAAGGATAGGGTTGAGGCTAGGGTTCTGTGCTTAGGGGTTTTATTTCATTATTCTTGCTTGTTTCTGGTTGTACTTAGGTTAGGGTTGAGGGGTAGGCTACTAAAGCCGCACCCTCAACCCAGATATCATGGAGGATCATTGGTTTTCATAGGCTTTGGAAGGATCATTACTCTCAATTCTCTACCTCTCAGTCAAAGGGTGAACAGTTGAACTCAGGGTTTAGAGACACAAGGGATCAATAAATTCCAAACTTGGAACCATTAAAGGAGAAGTCATCTTCTGAATTCCACATCTGGGGGTCTGGCTGGGAACTAATCTTTTTTTCCTTGTCTCTTGAAAATATCAAGTGCAATGTCCCAGTACCACCAATTGACTGTTAAGGGGTTATCTAACATTACCCCCACTCCTCTTCCTCCTCTGGCTTCTTGGAGCAACCCATGTCAGGGGCGGAATAGGGTGTCCCTTGTTCCAAAAATGGCGCCAACCACAAGCCAGTTTGCATCAGGCTGCTGGACTATCCTCACATCCAGTTCAACACCAAGTTTCAGAGTATTGCCTCTATTGCTATAGTAGCTGTGGCAGATACCTGCAAAAAATAATAATAATTTCCAAATATCAGTTTTAATGATTACACTGATAATATAAATAAAAAACTCAACTGATAGTAAGTTATCAGGAGTAAAAAAGCCACACCTTGAACCTCTAAAGAGATAAGGGGCCTAGCTTTAATAAAGAAAGCTCAAAGGAGACTTGCTTACACAAGGAAGCTCACACCCTTTATGATAGCCTAAAAAGGACTATAACTCCAATAGGACCTAGGAATCTAAATTGAAGTTGATTTTTTGATTGATAATATAATAAGATGTTGAATAAAAAGGCCCCAGTAAATCCTCTTGGTGGACTAAGTTGGATGGGCTTGTTAATATGCACTATCTGGTTTATGAAATACAATGAGGAATAGGTCTTGTAGGGACAAGACCCTCCTCTTTTATATTGCAAGAGTCCTCAGGGGGACTCAGGGCATCATCAGGGGAGTAAACCACTGTCCTAGATTTCGTCTCCAGTGGCTCAGAGCCCCAAGCAATCATCCCCAATGTATAATAACATTTACATACTCATTGGGGTCTATTTTAAAGGTAAGGTTGTAATTTATTTACTCAGAAGTTTAAAGTGATGGGGGGAATCACCCCAGTCACTTATTCTCCTTCAAGAGGACGCTCTCAAGGCTTCAGAATCCATTTACTTACTCTCTAACTTTCTGTAGATCCATCAGAGCATGTGTTCAAAGAATTACAACCATATTATTAGATATTCTTTATCCACATAGATATGTATACCCTGGGTAAGTATTCCCACAGAGTTTATCTGCACCAGGGGAGTTTCCTAGCTTCTGAGTGAAAGATTTTCCAGCATGATTAACTTCTTGAAAGTTATCTACAAGCTGGAAGGAGAGTTCTTAGAAAATAATTTACAATTCACCTAAAAATCTGGGTTATGGTAGATAAGGATTATTACAGAATATAGTTCCCACAGAGGGAAATCTTTAAGGACATTAATTTTACATCCAATTAGAGGCTTTCAGAGGATTTTAATCTAGAGTAGAGTTATAAGATCTCCCATAAATTATAATATAAAACGTCAAGGTTTTATGGGATGATTTCTAATATTAAGACATAGTATAATAATATGATTATATGAAACTTTATATGTCAAAAATATGGATATGTAATGGACTAATGGAGGCTTGAACAAACTACCTAGGTACTCCGAAGGGTAATAAGACATTCCTTAACCACTATACTACCAAGACTTGTGAGTTGGGCAGCCTATAGGACACCAATACATGTCTCATGGCTGACACTCCCCCCCTCCAAAAAGAAAATTACTCTATGAGGAATTTTTAGATCTATTTAAAGCCCTATACTTTCTTAAAATAACGTCAGCATTTTTAATATCTTTAGCTTCTAGCCATAGATCACTATCAACTAACTTATTTGTGAACCTAACTAAATATAACCTCACATCTTTTCCATCTTTTCTAATTATCTTATGTTGTAGTATTTTATTAGGAATATTTTCATCAGTATGTTCCATTGGTGGTATGACAAACTATGGAACTTTTCTACTAGGAAAGGACTTAAGTGGATCAATAAAACTTTTAACCAAACTAATTGGGAAAGTAGGATGCTTTCTTTAAAATTCTTTGGTTAAAATAACTTCCACTGCATTCTTACCATGAGGTGCTTTTACAGCAAATGGACCAACAAAAGAATCTCTAAATTTTCTATGTCCTGAAATATTACTAAAATTAACAGTAGAGATTAGGACCATATCACCTACTTTGAAATCATGATCTTTATGGCTCTTGTCCCATCTACTTTTATTATACTCTACTGCATCATTAACACACTTACTAGCATATGTCTCAGCTTTTTTCATCATATCTCTAAAATAGTCAGCAGAAGGGTGTAACATTATAGTCTTGCTTAGCAACATGTCTCTAGGCATATGAGGTATCCACCCTCTTTCCAATTTAAAAGGTGAAATATTAGTAGTAGAATGCTTACTCAAATTGTAGGCAAATTCTAAAGCTGGCAACAGAGATACCCAATTGTGAGTATATCCATCACTGTCCTTAAATTCAATGCCATAAGCACAGTATCTCCTGATCATGTCTTCCAATGTTTGTATCATCTTTTCTGCTAGACCATCAGTTTGAGGATGATAAGCTTTTGAGAAAGACAGCTTTTTTCCAAACAAATTAAAAAGACTTTGCCAAAATTCAGATGTGAATTTTGGATCTCTATCACTGATAATATTTCTTGGACATCCTACATCACTGACAATAATATTCCAAAATAACATAGCAATGTCCATTGCAGAGATATCTTTGTAGCATGGTAAGAATTTAACTCTCTTTGAGAATCTGTCCACCACTACTAACACACAGTTGAAATTATCCTTACCTCCTGGAGTTAATCCGGATACAAAATCCATGTTAATAGTGTGCCACCTTTCTTTTGGTTCTTCTATGGTCTGTAACAGATCATATCTTTTACCTGCAGACCTATTTGCTTTTTGACATCTTTCACAGGATTCACAATATGATCCAACAATTTGTCTCCAGTTTGGCCACCATGCTAGGATCTTAACTATTTCAATAGTTCTATCTTTTGAAAGATGTCCAGAACAAGCATTATCATGACATTCACTCAAAATCATTTGTATATGATCATCATGTACTAAAACTATTGAGAAAAAATGAGCAGATTTATGATATATCAAACCATCTAAAAGGACAAGCCTTCCTTACATATAACCTTTTTTCCAATCTGCATCTAATCCCTCAATCAGATCTTTTGCACTTGACTTAGATTTCAATATCTCAAGGAGCAAAGAAGTATTCTTATTATTGGTATATGAATCAATTACAGAGTTCCAGAAGCTTCAGCAAGATTTGTCATTGAAATGCCCATAATTGGTAATGTATCTACATTATCCTCTGGGTCATAGGCTGGATTATCAATGTTATTGGGTAAAGGCCACCTAGACAGCCCATCTGCATTTTTATGTATTAATCCTTCTCTATGCACTATATTTATGCACCCTCTCCATTTCTGGATAGCTATCTGCCACCTCAACATGTGCCTATTAGGTGTCTTTAGATTCAAAAGTGATTTCAGAGCTTTACAATCAGTAATTACCTCAAACTGACACCCATCCAAATAATAATACAATTTATCTAAGGCCCAAACCAAGCACAAGCATTCTAGTCGTGATGCACCAAATCTCTTTTCACTATCTTTAAGTTGCCTAGATATAAAGCATATAGGTACTTCGACTGGTTTATCATTAGCAATTTGCACTTGGTGCAATGCTGCTCCTAAACCTTTGACACATGCATCTACATACAATTTAAATGGTTTCTTAGGGTCTGGGTGGAAAAGTAAAGGTGCACTTGTTAAACACTTTTTAAGCAACTCATAGGCCCCCATTCTTTCTGTGGTCATTTCAAAAGAAACATTGGGACTGCAGATTTTATAAAGACTAGAGGCTATGATACCAAAATCCTTAATATGTAACCTGTAATACCATGAAAAGCCCAAAAAGCTTTGCATTTCTTTAAAACTATTGGGAGTAGGTTTTAACAAAACGGCTGCCACTTTCTTCTGATCTATTCCTAAGGACAATCCATTTACAATGTGTCCCAAGGATTTTAACTCATTGAAACCAAATGAACACTTTTTTAAAGAAATTTTCATGTTAATTTCAATCACTTTCTTCAAAACAATTGAAAACCTTGACATATGCTCTTCCCATGTCTCAGAAAATATAATAATGTCATCTATATATATGATTAACCAATTCTGCATCAATTCTTCATGAAATTCAGTGTCCATCATTCTTTGGAAATGAGATGGTGCATTTTTGATACCAAATGGCATTCTTAGATATTCAAAAACGCCCAAGTGACAAACTATTCTCAAAAATTTTCTGCTTTCTTCATGTACAACATTTTGGTGAAACCCTTTCAAGACATCCATACAAGTGATATATTTTGCTTGGTGTAATTTACTCAATTATTTGACAATATTGGGCATTGGATACCTATCTGGTGTTGTGTAAGAGTTTAATGCTCTAAAATCACCAACCATTCTAGATTTACCGTTGTGCAAAGCATTTATCACTGGGGTGGTAATGTCAACATCTTCATTAGCCCCTACTTTTCTAATGACCTCTAATTTCAGCAAAGTATTTATATGTTCTTTAAGCGCCTCTCTGCTCCTAGGGCTAGCAGGAAAGGGATGTTTCCTTAAGTCAGGCGGATAAGGCCTATCAATAGTCAAAGTTATTTTAACATCATGACCTAGAATGGATCCAAAAGGTTCATCAACAGTAGCAAACGCTTCCTTATGGTCAAATAAAGTGTTCAGCAGACTACTTTTTTCTTGGTCACTTAGTGAGGAATTGATTTTAGATTCATTGATAATTTCATTACAAAAATTATCTTTACCAAGTTGATTGACAGAATCAAGTTGTTTTTGATCAAAATAGAATTTAACACTGTTACCAACAGTAAAATATGAAGACTTTTTTACTGTGAAACAAATTGAAAGAATATTCTTTCATATAGTCATTTCCTATTATGAAATAATTCATGGGAGCATTATCAACTACTACAAATTAAATTATGAACACAAATGAAGCAAATAATAATTTGGCTTTTACTGTCCCTAAAGAAATCAATGGTCCAGAGCAACTATGTAATTTAATAGCAGGAGCATTTATAACTGATTTTTTCCAATCTGGGCAGAAGCTATCCAAATAGTTTCTGCTTACCACAGATTTGTATGCTCCACTGTCCAGTAGGACTTTACAAGGCTTATCACAAAATTTCATAGTGACTAATTCATTATATATTCTGATGGAATTTATGCAACCTATGATAGGTTCATCATCATCTTCCAAGGAACTATCCGACTCAGTTTCCTCAATACAATTATCATGTCTACTAGAACTTTCACTATTGATTTTTTTCACTTTCTTTGTTTTCTGCGGGCAAACCCTTGAGGTATGTCCTACTTTACCACAAGTATAACAAGATATCTCTGTATTGGAAGTAGGATTTTTATTAGTAGTTTTCTCCCTTTCTGTTCTGACTAAATTGTTATCTCTGGTTTGATAATTTTTCTTTCTCCCCAAAGATGTATCTTCCACTATGTCCTCTAATATATTAATCAAGTTAGAACAGTCACCATCAGCTTTCATACTTGTTTTGACAGCAAAAGAAATTTCACCATCCATTAGTGAAAGCAGCTTAAATTTAATACTATCTTGATCTAGCATTGGGTCAAAAGATCTTAGCCTTTTATTTTGCCTTGTGACCCAACTAGAAGGACTAGTGACACCAGGTACAAACTTATCATTATTAAATGAAGTCATACATTTCCTTTTCCAATTTGGTGTACCAAATTTATTGTGCAATTCCTTTTTCCAGAAGCTCCAACTTTGTACTCCAACAGCATTTCTTCTATCTCTGTACCAATCTGAAGCTATACCTTTAAACGGGATACTCAATCTGCTAGTGATTAAAGTATCAGGTAAACCTGTATCTTCTTGCAAGGTATCAATCCAAGATATGAATTCTGTGTGATCATATGCTCCTTCACCTGTGAAATTAGGCCACTCACTAATCTTGGGCAGACCTTGCAGAATATGCTTAAATATCTCACTATTGTTTCTGGTTGTTCATGAGGTGATAAAATTTTTTCTTCACCTCTATCTTTACTCATAACTTCCTTACTATCCTGAAAAAGTGGTACACTATGTCTTATCTGTTTGGTATCTTCCAATTTATTGGAGATCATTAGCATATTTTTATCCATTCTGTCATTCAATTGTGCTATACTATTACCAAACTTATTAAATAACTCTTTAGAGTTAGAGCTCTGCAGGGAAATTTCTTTTTCAAGTAAAGTGAATTTATCATTTACTTTACTTTCCAATAGCTCCATTGAATTGCTTAACTTTATAACAGCTGATGTCAAAAAATAAGTGCTTTCTTTCATGTCCTCAGTGGATAATTTATTGGTTTTTACATTTTCATTCAAATATGCTATCATTGTTTCCAACTTGTTCAAATCCTCCAATGCACCTTAGTTAAATCAAGCTCCATAGTTTTGTTGTTCAAATCTTCTAATTATTTTATTGAGGCAGCCAAAACAGATTTAAAACTCATACAAGTTGTCATAATATTATCATATTTATTACCCATGGAAGCAAAACCATCTATAAAAAATTGGTTGGCATGTACTACTAGCTTTTTTAATATGTAGAGTTTCATTAAAAACAATATCACAAAATTTCTCTAAAATTATTTCTGAATCTAAGGACAAAACTACTTCTTCATTCTCTTGGCCCTTTCCCCCTCCAAGAATTGATAACCTCCTTGGAGAGACCTTGACATCCTCATCATTTCTCCATAAATGGAGTTCCTGTGTTCCCTTCTCTTTCTCATCCTCATATTTCTCTCTTGATGAGGGTGGGATGGACTCTCCAAGGGAGCCTGGGAGGTTGATGCTTGAGCTGACTGGTTCACTGGACTCAATCTTTTTACATTTGATTTGGGGATCATTAGTTTCTTGATCTTTGTTGGATCCCAGTTTTCTGTCTCCCTCATCAGTGGTTCCCTCCCTATTATCTTCAGCAAAGCTCTGTAAGTTGCCAGAGCCTGAGTCAGGTAAGTTGCCTGATTCTGCACATTTTCTGCTGCCACTGCTTCCAGATATTTCATCTTGTTCTGGGTTTGGCAGGTCAGCAGATTTGCCACTCCTGGTGGAGGGCTGTCTTTTCTGGCGTCTGAACTCTCCAGCTGGAACAAGGTCAGCTCCCTTGCTCCTAGTAAACATAATTAAATACAAAATCAGTGTTTGAAATTATCAAAACACAGTACTGATTTTTCTTATTTAATTTATTTATTTTTTATTTTTATTTTATTTTATTTTATTTTATTTTTTTTTTGAATTTTTTTTTATTCCTTGAATAACAAAAGTTAACTCACTGCGCGTTACTTCTACTTGTAATTTAGATTGAGATCTCACTGACACCTGATCAGATACAATCTGATCCGGGGCTGACGCAGAGTCTCCTCTGCTGGAAGTCTCCTGCACAAAGCTGCGGGCCCTTCCTTTGTTTGAGGGGAGGAATGAGTCAATGGACAACTGCTTTGACAACACTGGAAGACCCGACTGTCAGTCGTCGATCTTCTTTCTTTCTCTTTTTTTTTTTAATGACTTATAACTAAAATCCCCGGACTTACTGTTCAGCAATACTCGTTGAGTATTTTTGTAAGTCTGCACGAAGGTTGCAAGAACAAAAACTCAGAACTTCGCAGCTTTCCGCGTTGATTTCCAGACTCGGCAAGGTATGTGTCGCGACCTTGACCTTTATCTCCTTTATGGTTTTTTCTTTTTTTTTTTTTTTTTCAAAATGTAAGCAATAAGAAGGACTGACACTATTAAATGTAACTATAGCAATAAAAGGCGCAAAGAATTTCGGCAATGTACTCTCTGACGTAGGAAAGATTCCTTGGAATCTTAATACACGCAAGTTTGGCAATCAGATTGTTATACACTTTAGCAATTGATTTCCTTACTCTTGTCTTTTGCTTTTCCTTCTTTTTTCAAAGAAAGAAAAAAAAACCTTGATCAGCGACTTGAGACACCAAATGCGATTGTAAATAAGAAACGCGAGGGCAAAGGCCTGCCTTTGGCTACAATTACTTTCAGTATTAGGAGGACTAAAAAAAAGGAACAATTTTGATTAACACAATCTACTATATAGTATTTTTTTTATTAAAAAAAAACTTACTGTCTTCGAAAATCACCTTTAATGGTGATCTGAGCAAAAACCGATCGAGGTAAGCGTTGCCTGTACTTCGGCAATCTAAAAAACCAATCAAAATAATAAATTTTTTTTGAAAAAAATTTGTTAAAAAAATTCGCTTTTTTTATGATTTTGATTGTAATGTTTTGTCTTTTTGTTTTTTCTCCTTACTATTTTTTTTCTTAAGAAAATAATTTCTTGAATTGATAGTACTCACCCCAAAGTTTACCTGAGAAAACTTTAACAAGTATCAAGTGTTTTTCTGTGATCAAAAGATTTTGTTTTTCTAAAAACAAGAAAACAATTTTCGAAAATTTTGGTCAATTTACTTATGTTATTTATATATTTCTTATATATATATATATTTATTTTTTTTAAAAATGTCTTTTTATATCAAAAAAAAAATTCAATCTTACTGGTTATCTGAGAAAACCTCAAACTAGTACTTAAGTGTTTAAAGCACTTCAGCAAAATCTAAAAAATTAACACCAAATTCCGAAAATTTTTGGTTATTCTTAGTATATATATTTTTGTTTTTATAAATTTTCCTGTAATTGAAATATAATTTCAATTTGATTAAAAGGGATTCTTACTTTAAGAGGCCAAAAAGTCGAAAATTTGGTTCAAAAGGAGATGAGGCCCCCAATTGTCAGAGTATTGCCTCTATTGCTATAGTAGCTGTGGCAGATACCTGCAAAAAAATAATAATAATTGCCAAATATCAGTTTTAATGATTACACTGATAATATCAATAAAAAACTCAACTGATAGTAAGTTATCAGGAGTAAAAAAGCCACACCTTGAACCTCTAAAGAGATAAGGGGCCTAGCTTTAATAAAGAAAGCTCAAAGGAGACTTGCTTACACAAGGAAGCTCACACGCTTTATGATAGCCTAAAAAGGACTATAACTCCAATAGGACCTAGGAATCTAAATTGAAGTTGATTTTTTGATTGATAATATAATAAGATGTTGAATAAAAAGGCCCCAGTCAATCCTCTTGGTGGACTAAGTTGGATGGGCTTGTTAATATGCACTATCTGGTTTATGAAATACAATGAGGAATAGGTCTTGTAGGGACAAGACCCTCCTCTTTTATATTGCAAGAGTCCTCAGGGGGACTCAGGGCATCATCAGGGGAGTAAACCACTGTCCTAGATTTCGTCTCCAGTGGCTCAGAGCCCCAAGCAATCATCCCCAATGTATAATAACATTTACATACTCATTGGGGTCTATTTTCAAGGTAAGGTTGTAATTTATTTACTCAGAAGTTTAAAGTGATGGGGGGAATCACCCCAGTCACTTATTCTCCTTCAAGAGGACGCTCTCAAGGCTTCAGAATCCATTTACTTACCCTCTAAATTTCTGTAGATCCATCAGAGCATGTGTTCAAAGAATTACAACCATATTATTAGATATTCTTAATCCACATAGATATGTATAGTCTGGGTAAGCATTCCCACAGAGTTTATCTGCACCAGGGGAGTTTCCTAGCTTCTGAGTTTACGCTTTCTCAGCATGATCAAATTCTTGAAAGTTCTCTACAAGCTGGAAGGAGAGTTCTTAGAAAATAATTTACAATTCACCTAAAAATCTGGGTTATGGTAGATAAGGATTATTTCAGAATATAGTTTCCACAGAGGGAAATATTTAAGGAAATTAATTGTACATCCAATTGGACGCTTCCAGAGGATTTTAATCTAGAGTAAAGTTATAAGATCTCCCATAAATTATAATATAAAACTTCAAGGTTTTATGGGATGATTTCTAATATTAAGACATACTATAAAAATATGATTATATGAAACTTTATATGTCAAAAATATGGATATGTAATGGACTAATGGAGGCTTGGACACACTACCTAGGTACTCCGAAGGGTACTAAGACATTCCTTAACCACTATACTACCAAGCCTTGTGAGTTGGGTAGCCTATAGGACACCAATACATGTCTCATGGCTGAAACCAAGGACATTGAGCAATTCCTTGCATGACACAAAGGAATCCCCAATGCGGAAGGTGCAACTGGTTTGGATAAGAATGTTGCATTATGGTAAAAGATTCAAGAAAACTAGAGCATAGAGGGCTGAATTGAACAAGATTTTAGTAAAGAAATAAAAAGATGAGGAAACAAAGAATAAGAAAAGGAAAGAAACCACCATCCGGCAACTGAGTGGGGAGAAGAGGTTGACAAGATCAAGGACTTTCAGGAATTGAGTTGGGGATGAGACACGTGCAGGCAACAGTAAAGATCTTGGAAGAAAAATTGAACAATAGATCAGCATTGAGGAGTGAGATAGAGACAGCAACAAGTTCTGATCTTACTGGGCAATTATTGAGGAGTGGAGTATTTGAGAAGTTGATTTTTGAGAGGGTTAAATTTGATGTGGATGGTAGTGATGATATTCTGAGAGATAGAAGAAATAAAGAAATGAGGAGAAAGGAATAAGAAACCGTTGAGGAAGATCAAGAAAGGGTAGGTTCTAGTGGTTGAGTACCAATGGTCAAGTTTGATGGTTGAGTTCAATGGTTGAAATTGATGGTTGGGTTCAATGGTTGAGTTCGCCTATTCAGGACATTGGTAGATTCTACTCTCCAAGTACAGTCTTGGATGATCTGAGTAGACTCAAGTGAAAGGAGTAGAGTTGTGACATTGATGAGAGCGCGCGCAGGTGTGACAGCTAAGACTAAGAGCAGCGCGGGAGAGATTGAAAGGTGAACAAGAAGAAATGGGAGAAGAGCAGGTGAAGAAGGAAAAGATAAGGAGAAGAAAAAAGAGGATAAAGAAGATAGGAAATAAAGAAAAGAAGAAAGATAAGAGAATGAAAAAGAGAGTATCATTGATTTACTCAACACCCCCCGTGACTTGTAAGACTGAAGTCAGAGCTAAGAAAGACGGATCTATGAGTTGAAGAAGAGAGATTAAAGAGCATAAGGGAAGAGCTTTGGTGAGCCCACCTGCCTTCATATCATCAGCAGAAATGAGTTTGATTTGAACGTTTCCAAGCTTGAGTTCTTCTCGAAGAGCTTTAGTCTTTATGTTGATGTGGCGTGTTTTGGAATTACAGCCAAACTTCTTGAGCTTATTGTTGAGCCCTTTGTTGTCAATAAAGTGACGACTTGGGGTGACGTTTATCTTCCAGAGTTCTGCCACAAGGCCTCTCATCCAAATTGCTTCTAGGAAGGAGTCAACTAGGGGATTTAATTTGGCTTCAGTTGTTGAGTGCGTGAGGTTGCGTTGACGGTAGCTGCTCCAGGAGATGAGAGAATTGAAGAGTAGGGAAAGATGACCAGATTGAGAGCGTCTTGTGTCCAAGTTGTCACTCCAAGTGGCGTTGCTGAAGCACTGAATTTGAGTGTCAGTGTTGTTGATCTGTAGGGTGAGTTTAAGATTTTTTGTTGCTTTTAAGTACTTCCATCATCTCTTGAATTCTCTCCAATGCTGAATTCCCGGCTTTTCACAGAATTTTGCGAGATTAGAAACTGAAAAGCTAAGATTGGGTTGAGTTAGACAAGTTATATATTTCATGAGGAAAACAGCTGAACAATAATTGATCTTTAGCGCTTTGAATTCGTTGTGTTCCTCATTGGTGGCCAAAGAGAGGTTGATATTTGCAATAAGAGGGATAGTTGAGGGTTTGCAGTCAGTTAGTTTCAATTCTTTCAATCCATGGTTGATGTGTTGGGGTTGGGATAAGAGGATTTTGTTTTCAACACGCTCATATTTCATTCCCAGAATAGTATTAGGTTTGTGATGGCTGGAGTTTGGAAAGCTTTTGAGAAAATTCTTTTGAAAGTTATTTCCAAGGCCGACTAATATCAGATCATCAACATGAAAAAAAAGAACGGAGTTGGAGGCGGAATGAATATAGAGACAGGGATCAGATATAGATTTGTGAAAACCTTGCTCTCGGATCCAAGCAGTGAGAGTTTGAAACCAGTTTGCGGGAGCTTGCTTGAGACCGTAGAGAGATTTTTGTAGAATGACATAATCTGACTTTTGACTTGATCCTTTGGGCCGTTTGATGATGACCTTGTCCAATAGAGGAGCGTGAAGAAAAGCACTCTTCACATTGAATTGAGAAATGGGAAGAGAGTGAAATAAACCGAAGAGGAGCGCAATTCAAAGAGAAGCTGCCTTTCCCGTTGGTGAGAAGGTGTCTTGATAGTCTAGCCCGTAAATTTGGTCAAAGCCTTGGACACATAATCAACTCTTGTAAACAAGCGGGTCGCCATGGCAGTTGTCCTTGAGGCGGTAGACCCAGGTGGTTTTGAGAGGATTTTCCGGTTTGGGCCCATCTTAATCCTCCCAAACTTCTAGTCTTTCAATTCCATTGAGTTCTGTGTCCATAGATGATTCCCACTTTAAGTGGTCGGAGCATCGCTTGGCCTGTTTGTATGTTTGAGGGACATAGTAGTGGTGATACCCATAGCGCTGAGGGGGATTTAAGTGAGATCGGTCGCAAAGTGAGTAACCGGGAATAAGTTGTTCAGTGAGTTCAGCGGTGTAAGACTCCAAACAGTGCTAGGCCGTGGCAGTTCTGTGGAGGGGAAAGGTGCTGTTTAGGCTGCCCTCCTAGGAGTTACAATAATATTTAAATGCAACCAGAATCAAGGTCCAGAACCTTATGGATGAGAAATCAAAGTAAGGGAAGAGGATAAGAGTTGTCAGTAGCAATGGAAACAACAATATCTGAGGCAAGATGGTGCAGGTAAAGACTTGAACAAATAAGTCAAGGTTTGTTCAGAGTTCAATAGAACAAGGCAGTTGTAAGTAACAACGCCAACAAGCTAATACCTCTGGTCGTCAGCAGCTGATTAGAAAAGATCAACTCAATCCCAACCAACCTCCAGGTTCTCAATGAACCTGCCCAACTCTCCGCAATCAAGCGCTTCAAAGGTACCAGATAACTGTGGGAGGCTGAACAAAACAAAAGCAATTTGTTTATGAAGCTCTAGAAGCAAATCAATAATGAATTTGAGCAAGAATATCCCAACACTTCTCAAGGAACTCAAGAATAGCGTGGCGAAATTCAACCTCAAAGAAGAAGGGAGGTATAACACTCCAGGTTTTAATCTTAATAAAACCTCTTCAATCAAACGTGATTGGCTCCAGAAAGATGAACAAGGAGAGATCAAGACCAGTATGGTCGGAAAAAGGGATCAGAGTGGTATAACACACTCAAGAATTCAGGCAGACAGGAATTCTTCTTCAACCAGCAAGGCTATTGGTTGGTGATAAGGATCAAGGTCACAAAGGACAGAGTTTGAGTATGGAGGCTCAAAGGATCAAGGGGAAATCATAGATATACCCGGATAATTTGCTCAGATAAGTGGGGAAGGATGCCCACGGATAAATTGCTTATGACGATGGTCTCATTGGATGGATTGGATTCTCTGATGCTCTGATGCTCTGATGCTCGGCCAAAAGGCAGGGGAGAGCCCCTCCTTATATGGGCAGGAGGCCCTGTTAGACTATATACAACGGATTCTACAAATAGAGCGGAAAAGGGAAGGCAACCATGTGGTCACTCGCGTCGGTCTGTGGATGGGCGCGCGTAACAATACCAGAGTCACCCACCCCTTGTCCGAAGGCGGAAGCGGGTCGGAGAGAGAAATGAACCAAACCGCCGCGGATGTCCGCGGGCGGTCGTTGGCACTCTTCCAAAGGCGGAAGCGGGTGGGAGAGTCCCAGGAAAGGTGACAGATGAAGTCCATGAGAGCGCGGATGGGCGGATAGGAGATTGGTTTGAGAAAGTTGAGTAAATCCTGACGGCCTTGAGATCCACAACTGATAGATCAAGTGCAATGGGAGGTTTGATGGATCCAAGGATTTGCCAAATGCTTGCGGGTGCGGTCGGGATGGATTCAGTAAATCATGGATGAGCGCCGCGCGACGGTAGCAATGAGGAGATTGGGAGGCGCAACGACAAAGATGAAGACACGCAACAACAAAGATGAGGACGTGCTATGACAAAGGCGGAGATGACAAGCAACACGGATAAAGGACGCGCGACGCGCGCGGATGAAAGGAGCGCGGCGCGGCGCGGATAATGGAAGCGCAGCGCGCGCGGCGCGGCGCGCGCGCGGGTAAAGAATGGTTTGGATGAGCCTGAGGATAAGTTGTTCAGCCGGGCGGTACGTTTGCGCAACAGTTTATGGATTGAGGTCTTAAGGCGGCCAGGGTGTCCAGGATGGGGCACCACAGCGGAAGGATTGGAATCAGAATCGGATTCTGAGGAGATTGAGGATTCTGAAGAGGGGCTCGTGGTAGCAATTTGTTCTGTGATAGAGTTATTGCTGGAGAAAAGGTTGGTCAGTGAACTTTGAGAAGATAAATTCAAAGAGGAGGCAAGAAGATCATCGTCAAGATCAATGTGGAGCTGATCCACTGCTGGACTGGAAACAGGGGAGGCCTGAGATACGTCGTTGTTTTTGATGAATTTGACATGTTTAGAAGAAATGATAGAATTGTCAGGTTTTAGAATTTGATAAGAGAGAAAATTGGGGTTGTAACCCACAAGGGTACCAGGAAGCCCTTGGTCCTTTAATTTTTTGCCACGATTAATTCTGCTGTCGAGGTAGACTACCTTGGATCCGATGGGGTGAAAGAAAGAAGTAGGAAGAGATTTTCCGGAAAATAATTGGTAGGGAGAGGGAGTATTTGGAGCCTTAGGAATTTGATTCAGGACAAGAGACGCAGTCTTGGATACTTCCGCCCACAAGTTGAGCGGTAACTTCAAGCTTTGAAGAATGGCTCTAATGGCTTTGGTGAGAGTCCTATTAGCTCTTTCAACCTTCCCGTTGTGTTTGTGATGATAGGGTTTGGAGACTAGATGTTGAATTGAGTTGGATTTGAAGAAATTTTTGAGCTCTGAAGAGGAGAATTCACGGCCGCCATCAGTGCAAATGGTGGCGGGGAAGAAGTTTTGTTTCTGTTTTTTGTGATTGAGAATAATCTTGAGCTGATCACAAGCGACGGACTTGTGCATGAGAGGGATGGCGGAAATGTAACCAGAAACGTTGTGGATAACAGTCATGATGTAATTCATGTTGTTTTGGGAAGAAGGGTTGATAGGGCCAATTAAGTCGATATGAAGCTGTTTGAATGGTTTTGAAGATGGACTGGATGTAGCGTTAAAGGGAGATTTGGATATTTTGGAGAAGACACAGTCTTCACATTGAACGTTGGAAAGGATTTGAGTGGAAAGAGAAGGGAAAAGATTTTTAAGACAATGGGGGCTGGCATGTCCAAAGGATAGGTGTAGAGATTTGATGGAGTTTGGATTTGGAAGGTTAAGAGACAAATGGCAATATTTATAGTTGTCGCCGATTGGAGAAGGCGGGTTTAGGACAAATAGATTTTCGCGGATGTATCCAGTAAAAGCCAGATGAGAACCTGAGAAAAGAGAGAATTGATTATTGGAGGAGGAAAGTGTGCAGTTCTTAGCGGTGATAAGTTTGCCAGGACTAATCAGGTTGACAACAAGGTCCGGAACAAAGAGAAAATTGCTCAATGAGACAGAAGAACCTTTCCAAGTTAGCTTGACTGTGCCGTGACTCTTAATGGGGAGTTTCGCATCTTCCTTCCCAGTGTTAATGAATTCCTCACCAGTGGACTCATTGAGATGAGTGAAGAAACTACAAGAATTAAACATATGGCATGAGGCTCCGGAGTCAAGAATGATTTGATTGAGAGAATTGATGTCTTCAATCCACGTGGTTATGAGTGAAATATAGTGGGCAACTTCCTTGGCTTTTGATTGGGTATTGAGTTGCGCTCTCCAACGGGATTGAGATTCCTTCCACCAGTCGGGAGCAAGATTCTCATGTAGATGCCAACACTTGCTCTCTGGATGATCCGGGGATTGAGGATTGTGATAACCCCTTCTGCATTGAAGTTCGGAAGGGACAGGTTTCTTTGAAGGTCAAGAAGACACTAGAGCAGTGTCATTAATCTTGGATTCTTTGGATTTGACACTGATTTTGTTTTTGAGTTGAGTAAGATGATTGAGCACAATATCCACAGTGACGGCCTTGTCCGAATGCATAATTTGTTGCCAAAGAGAGTGTAGTGACGGAGGAAACTTGAAAAGAATGAGATACGAGAGAATCTCATTGGGTAGATCTATTCCAATGTCAATCATTCTTTTGATGGAGATTTTAGTGTCGGTGATGAATAAATTAATTGCCTTGGGTTTGAACTGTTGGTAGAGGAATTCTTTGAAAACGCGGGCCCTGTTGGCAGTTTGGGAAGAAGCAAATCTTTCTTTGATAGTTTGCCAGAGGAGTCAAGCTGAAGAGATGTTAACGGGGTTGACCACATTATTGTGGGTGACTGAATCAATTTGCAAGAGTAGAATAACTCGGGTTTCCATGTATTCTGCTGTGCTGAGGTTTTTGGAATTGTCCTCCAGGGCTTCCTTGATTCCTTTAAGCTCGAGTAACATAGACATCTTGTCTTTCCAGATGGAATAGTTTTTGTCGGAAAGAATTGGTACTGCTTCAAGAGCTGCCTTGAGAATGATTTGTCGGTAGCCAGTGTTACTGGATCCCTCCATGGCTTTGGTTAGGTTTGTCGGATGGATATTTGGCTTTTAAACGTGTTGAATTACGGTAAAAGATTCAAGAAAACTAGAACATAGAGGGCTTAATTGAACAAGATTTTAGTAAAGAAATAAAAAGATGAGGAAACAAAGAATAAGAAAAGGAAAGAAACCAACATCCAGAAACTGAGTGGGGAGAAGAGGTTGACAAGATCAAGGACTTTCAGGAATTGAGTTGGGGATGAGACACGTGCAGGCAACAGTAAAGATCTTGGAAGAAAGATTGAACAATAGATCAGCCTTGAGGAGTGAGATAGAGACAGCAAAAAGTTCTGATCTTACTGGTCAATTATTGAGGAGTGGAGTATTTGAGAAGTTGATTTTTGAGAGGTTTCAATTTGATTTGGATGGTAGTGATGATATTCTGAGAGATAGAAGAAATAAAGAAATGAGGAGAAAGGAATAAGAAACCGTTGAGGAAGATCAAGAAAGGGTATGTTCTAGTGGTTGAGTACCAATGGTCAAGTTTGATGGTTGAGTTCAATGGTTGAAATCGATGGTTGGGTTCAATGGTTGAGTTCGCCTATTCAGGACATTGGTAGATTCTCCTCTCCAAGTACAGTCTTGGATGATCTGAGTAGACTCAAGTGAAAGTAGTAGAGTTGTGACATTGATGAGAGAACGCGCAGGTGTGACAGCTAAGACTAAGAGCAGCGCAGGAGAGATTGAAAGGTGAACAAGAAGAAATGGGAGAAGAGCAGGTGAAGAAGGAAAAGATAAGGAGAAGAAAAAAGAGGATAAGGAAGATAGGAAATAAAGAAAAGAAGAAAGATAAGAGAATGAAAAAGAGAGTATCATTGATTTACTCAACAAAGGCTTGGCTTGTTTTCCTCTTCATCATGGAAAGAGAGAAGATTTGGGATGTGGAGGATATGAAGGGGTATGAGGAGCTTGATTGGCCAAAACTCAAGGCGGAAATATTGGCGCGGTGAGGAAGGCACAAACTTTGGTTTGAAGAAAGCAATTTGAGCAAGCTGCAGCAGAAGCAAGCGCAAATGGTGGATTCCGGACCCAGGCACAACTGGCGGACTACATAGCAATGTTTGATTGGATCTATTGTTACCTGGAAAAGAACAAGGTAATATCAGGACAGACGGGCGCCATTAAGAGGGCATTTTTTGGAGGACTCAGTCCTTCACTCCGTGGGCGGGTGCAGCAACACTTGTACAAAAACAACTTGGTGAAGAGGTTGTTGGATGGTAGAATTGCGCTCCTTCCGGACATACTTGTCATTTGTTGTGCTGTGGAAAGCAAGCTGGACCTGTAGGAACTGATGGAGGACACAGAAAGCTTGTTCCTGACGGGTCCAAAGAAGTCCGCTTCCCAAATCCCGGCAGCATTAACGCAAGCTCCGGTTGCAAGCCCCTTGAAAATGGAAGGCGCTTAGGCAAACCCTCCAACAAAAAGCCTGGAGTTTAGCAAAATGATGGAATTGACAAAGGATTTACAGATCTTTCTGAGTCAAATGTCATCCGGGTTGCTCAATCCGCCTCCTCACCGGGGAGCGCTTCCGTTGTCCAATCCGCCCAATTTGCGGTTATGCAATTACTGCGGGGAAAAGGTGAATTAGCCATTGGGGTGCAATAACATGACAAAAAATATCTCAAGGCAGGATTAGTTTGACCAGTGGGATTGAGATTCATGTTTGCAATGGGCAAGCAGATCTCCTCCAAACCTGGTAATCCAATTTTAATGGAGCAAGTCCGCATGCGTGAACAGCAATCAGCGGTAACTTCTCAAGCTTTTCTGGGGAGCATCACCAGCCCTGGGGTATGGAAAAAACCACGTGTGGAAGCGGAAGTGAGGTTTTTCGCAACAGAGGAGTTGGCGGCAGTGGAAAGGATGGATGTGGATGCCAAGGAACGGTTAACGCCGGCAGCTCCTAAGCGGGTTGCGTGCATTCTGGAAACAGATTGGCAGCCAGTGAATCATGCGGGGAAGAAGAAGGCAGTGGAAATTGTGCACAGGGTGATGTGGAATGAAAAAAATATTCCCTTGAACTTATAGGAGTTTGCAGCGGTGTTGCAGGATGTGGTAGATGAGATGGTTCAAGCTCTGAAGGATTGCGGGCACAATAGGATGCCTCCAATTGTGTAAAAGGTTAATTTGGCTTGGGATAACACGGAGAACAAGCTAGCGGGAATGAAATCAGTTCCAACTCCACTGGCTTATGTTTTGATGAAGATTTCTGGAAGGAAGGTATGGGCGCTGGTGGATAGCAGTTGTATGGTGAACCTCCTTCCGTCTAGATTGGTTGATAAAATGGGATTGGTTTGGCGGAAATGGGTGATAAGGCTTTGGGTGCTTAACGGCAAGGCATGTTGCATGGATGGGGTTGTGGCGGAGGAAGAGTTGAGATTGCAAGGGTTCGTAAACCACTTCCTTTTTTATTGGTTGATTGTGGGGAGGCTATTTTAGGAAGGCCATTAATTTTTGGGTTCCAAGCGCGAATGATGTTTGATCCAGAGGCGGGGACAGAAGTGTTAACGGTGGAAGATTTTTCCCTTGGGCAATTCCAAACCACATTCTGTGATCAGGGGTTGGGGAAGTGGATGCGGGATTTGACAAGAGAGGTTGAGGAGGACCTTGGCGCAGGGATGGTTTGCAAGGGTGGTCTGGAAGTGGATTTGAACTAGTCAGCCAAGGTTACCGCACGGAGGAATCTCTGGCTTTGTGCGGGAAGTTGAACAGTAGGGAGAAGGTGGGGAGAAGGGAGGAAGCGTGGGATGCACAACCTCCAGAAGTAAGTTCCTTTCCTCAGTGCAAATCACCGGGAGGTACTTCACGAAAACACTATCATTGTGCCACGCTTGTGAGCAAAGGCAACAGCCGCAGTTTGGTTTTGACTAGGACCTATGGTAGAAGATAAGTGCGGATGGCGCAATGTAATGTCAGGAAGTATAAGCCGGTCGTGAAAAAGATCCTTCCCAGGAAAAAAGCAACGCCGCAGGATCTGAATGGACTGCTGCAACTGATCCCTTGGTTTCAGAAACCTTGTGAATCTCCGCTGAAGGTTTCAGGATGGGTAACAAAACTGGAGCAAATTACGTATGAGAGGGTTGCAGCCCTTAAGTTTGGACAGCTGGGCTGGTTAAGCGTGGAGGAGCGGGATTTGCTGGTGTTTGTACTTGTCCTCCGGGAAAGGGGGCTTGCCTTTGGACCTGAAGAGCAGGGACTCTTAAAGACCAAGATAGGCAACCCTTATGTGATTCCGACAGTTCCACACAAACCTTGGAAGATCAAGCCAATTCCAATTCTGCGGGCGTTTTGGGGGCCCTTCTTGGAGCTGGTGCGCAAGCTTGTGGGGATGGGTCTTTACAAGCAGTCAAGATCAAGTTACTCAAGTCCAATCTTTGCAGTGGTTAAGCAGGATAGGAAGTCATTATGGATTGTTCATGATCTGCAGTGGCTAATTTTGCTTTCAATCCAAGAAGCGTGAAAACCTCTGCACACAGAAAAGATTCTGGAATCTAGTGAAGGAAGCACATGCTACAGGCTGGTGGATGTGATGGGCAGATACAATCAGTGCAAACTCAATCAGATTTTGCATCCAATGACTGCCTTTGAGACAGGATTGGGAAGGATGCAACTGACACGGCTCACGCAAGGCGCATCTAACTCAGCTGCGGTTTAGAAAGCGCAGATGACCTGGATTCTGAAGTACAATCATCCAGAGGGGGTTCAGATCTTCATTGAAAAGGCATGAATCAAATGCCTAAAGACGGATTACGGTGGGGAAACGCTTACAGACACTCCAGAGATTTGCCAATTTTTCTGGGAGTATGCGCAAATGCTGGAACAGATCTTGTTCTGGATTGAGGAAGCGGGGCTTTTGGTTTTGGGGAAAAATTTAGCTGTATGCGTGCTTGCGCTAGAGGTTCTAGGACATGTGGTGGCTTCTGACGGAAGGCCAATTGGGGAAAAGAAATGCAACAAATTCCTTGATTGGCCAACACTAAAGTCTGTCTTGTACATTCTCCAGTACTTGGGATTGTGTAGCTATGTACGGATGTTCATCAAGCGGTTTGCGGAGGTTGCTAGTCCTTTGGCATGAATTGACGTGTAAGGGCGTGGAATGGGCCTGGGGTTTGAACTGTGAAGTTTTCTTTGAAAAACTGAAGGAGATTTTTGGGCGCAATATTCTACTGCGGGAATTGGATTATGATGCCAGAGGAATTAGGTTGGCTGTGAATTTGAGCAAGTTTGGCGCGGGGGTGGTGCTGACCCAGGAGGATGAAGGTAAGGATAGCCCGGCTCTTGACAAGTCTTTTATGTTTACAACAAGGGAGAGCCAGTCTTTGCAGCCAAAGCTGGAACTTTGTTTGGTCACTAAGATTGTGCAGAGGTTCCAGCACTTTCTATGGGGAATTCACTTTGTGCTTCTGGTGGATGCAGAGGTGCTGGCACGGATGATCAATTCTCCAATTCTGCTGAATGCACCTATGACTAGGTGGGTTGCATTCCTTCAATTGTTCTCTTTCACAGTTTTGCATGTTCCAGGGAAGTCCTTTAAGATTCTGGACACTCTGTCTTGGGACCGGAAGGATGATCCCTACAAAGGCGCGGAACCCTTGGATGTGGAGGCCCCAAAAGTTAAAGTAGGGGTGATGGAAGTAGGTGTGCAACTTTCACTCCAGCAGTCCGGAAGGTATGCAGTCCTCAGTTTGTATTTGCAGGATCTTTTGTTTCCGGATGACACGCCAGTCAAGATTGTTTGATGTATTTGGCAGAGAGTGGGAAATTTCTACCTACAGGAAGGACAGCTGTGGCGGGGGAGTGCGCTGGTACTGGCTGTGGTCAGCATGTCAAGGGTGGATCAGGAGATAATCCTAGGAAGTCTGCATGACAATCTTGGAAATTCTTGCAAGCTTGAAACACCAAAATGGGTAAGAGCAAGGTTCTGGTGGCCGGGTGTAGTTTGCGCGGTACAGGAGTGGGTACGGTTGTGCAAAGCGTGTCAGAAGTGGAGCGCAAAATTACCTTGCAAGGTAGATATCCCCACCGGAGAGGATGCCTTGTTTGGGCGGGTTTCTCTGGATGTCCTGAAAATCAAGGCAGGTAAGTTTGCATACCTACTTGTTGCGCGGGAAAACCTGTTGGGATGGGTGGAAGCGCGGCTGCTGGTGAAGCTCTTGGAAGAAAAAGTTGGTCAGTTTCTGGAGGAAGATTGGTTCGCGCGTTATGGTTCACTTTGGCTGGTAACAGTCAACGGAGGTGCAGAGTTCCAGGGATGGTTGGGGTAGTTGGTGCAAATTTGCGGAGAAAAGTTTGGGCAATTGACAGAGTATTATCTGGAAGGCGCGGTGTAAGACTCCAAACAGTGCTAGGCCGTGGCAGTTCTGTGGAGGGGAAAAGTGCTGTTTAGGCTGCCCTCCTGAGTGTTACAAAAATATTTAAATGTAACCAAGATCAAGTTCCAGAACCTGGTAAATGAGGAATCAAGGAGTAGAGGATAAAGATGATAATAGTTTGGTAGCGATGGAACAGCACTATCTGAGACAAGATTATGCAGGGAAAAACTTGAACAAAATAATTTAAAGTCCCCTTAGAGTTCAAAGAACAAAAGCTGTTGTATGTAAACAATACCCACACGCTAATAACTCTGGTTGTCAGCAGAAGATTGGGGATGATCAACTCAAAACCAAGCAACCTCCAGGTTCTCAATGAACCTGCCCAACTCTCCGCAATCAAGCGCTTGAAGGGTACCAGATAACTGTGGGTGGCTGTACAGGACAAAGCACAATGTTTAAGAAGCTCCAAAGCAAACAGTAACTGATTTTAAGCAAGGATAACCTCAACACTTCTCAAGAGACTCAAGAATAGGCTTGCAGAATGCAACTCCAAAGAAGATAAGGGGAGGTATAACACTCCAGGTCTTAAGCTTAATAAGGCCTCTTCAATCAATCGTGATTGGCTCCAGAAAGGTGATCAGGGATGAGGACCAGTATGGTCAGAGAAAGGGATCAAGGAGTGGTATAACACACTCAAAAAATCCCAACAGACAGAATTTTTCTTCAATCAGCAAGGCTATTGGTTGGTGATAAGGATCAAGGATCAAGGGTTTGAGTATGGAAGCTCAAGGATCAAGGGTGTGCTGATTTCATGCTGGATGATTCCATGCTCCAATGATGGATCCAAAAGGCAGGGGAGAGCCCCTCCTTATATGGGCAGGAGGCCCTGTTAGACTATGTACAACGGATTCTACAAATAGAGCAAAAAAAGGAAAGGAAATCATGTTGTCACTCGCGTTCGTCTGTGGATGGGTGCACGCAAAAATACCGGAATCACCCACCCCTTGTCCAAAGGCGGACGGGGTGGGAAAGGGAAATGAACCAAACTGCCGTGGACGTCCGCGGGCGGTAGTTGACACTCTTCACCCCTCATCCAAAGGCAGAAGTGAGTGGGAGAGCCCCAGGAAAGGTGACGGATGAAGTCCGTGAGAGGGTGGATGGGCGGATAGGAGATCGGCTTGAGACGGTTGAGTAAATCCTGACAGGCTTGAGATTCACAACTGATAGATCAAGTGAGATGGGAGATTTGAAGGATCCAAGGATTTGCCACATGCTTGGGGGTGCAGTCGGGATGGATTTGGTAAATCATGGATGAGCGCCGCGCGACGGTAGCAATGAGGAGATTGGGACGCGCAATGACGACGGCAGAGATGAAAAGCAAGGCGCAATGACAACATCGGAGATGACAAGCAAGGCGCAATGACGACGGCCAAGATGACAAGCAACACGCAACGGCAAGGATGATGAACAACGCGGATGAAGGCCGCGCAAAACGCGAGGCGCGAAGCGCAACGCGCGAAGATAAAGGACGCGTGACGCGCGACGCGCAATGACGACGGATTGGATGAGCCTGAGGATATGTTGGCTTTCTTTCTTTTTCTTTTTTTTTTTTTTTGATGCTGGACCGTATGTTTGCGCAACAGTTTATGGGTTGAGCTCTTAAGGTGGCCAGGGTGTCAAGGATGGGGCACCACAGCGGGGATGATTGAGTGCCACCACAAGCCAATCAAGGACGCAATGGTGAAGATGTGCGGCAAGGATGGTAAACAGTGGCAGGAAACCCTTCCGGTGGTTCTTTTCGCGTATTGGATTTCAGTGAAGAATTCAATGGGTTATTTGCCGGACAAGCTGCTATTTGGGCAGCAAACCATGCTTCCTGTTGACATCAAGCTGGAAACTTTCTGGGTATTGACTGGTGGAAGGTTAAGACATCTGCGGAGCTAGTTAAGGCCTGCTTGGAGAAACTAGTTCAACGGGACAAGATGCTGGAGAAAGCAGCTGGAAGGATGAAGGCAACCGCACAAAGTCTTTCTGCTACTGGGACAAGCACTGTGCGCATAAACTCCGGGATCTGTTGCAGAAGGGGGACTTGTTTCTGCTTTAAAACTGGAGCCTGGAAACTCAGTGGGGGAAGCTGCTTGCTAATTGATGGAAAGGCCTCTCTGCGTGAGATCCAAGTTCACGGGAGGTAGCTACCAGCTGGAGGAATTGGACGGAACTCCAATCAAGCAGAAGGCCGCGGCTTTGCACGTGAAATGGTTCTTTGGGCGGGGCTCAACTTTATCTTTCAAGACGGCTGGTTTGGATAGCAAAAGGGATGACAATGTGGATCCTTCCTCCAAAGAAAAACCCGCGCATGCGCTTTGTGTCTGGCAAAGTAAACAACTGCAGACGGCTGGGGACAGCAGCCAAGTTGGGGGGGAAGTTTTGATGATGAGGGGATATGATTGTATTTGGTGAGAGGGTGCTGTAGCTGGTTCACAGCCGGAATAACTAGACACCCCAGAATTTTTGTTTCCTTATCTTCTTCTCTCTTGATTGGCTTTTTGGATTATTTCTTGCTATGGATGGTTTCTTTAGGTACGGGCACGGCGCAAAGCTGTGTCCGTTGACACAAGGATGAGCCCTGCATTCCAGAATTAAACACACAAAAAATTTACAACGGATGATTCAGGGAACAATGAAATTGTGTGGCGCAGAATAGATGTGGGTTGAAGAGGGAAGGCGCAGGCTTGAAAAGGGGTTGGCGTTTGAAAAAAAAATCTCTCTTTAAGTTTTCTGGGTTATCTTATAGATGGAAGGTATGGATGGGTTTGGGCGGATAATGTTTCTTTCTCTCTCTGAGGATTGTTGGCGCGCAGCTGGTTTTCTTTGTACTCTCTCTGTTCTGTAGATGGGTACAGGGAGCTTTGTGGAAGTTTTTCTGGGGTGGTCCAGGTACCTCAAATGGATACTTCTCACTCTCACAGATTCCTCACTTTTGCGGGTTTCTCTCAAAAGCGAGGATCTTGCTAGTGGATGTTCTTACTCTCACCGGATACTCTCAGTGGTGCGGATTCTTCTCACTCTTTCCAATCTTGCGCATGGCTCTTATTTTTCTCAGGGGTCTCACAAAGCCCAAAGGCTACTCAAGATGGCGCGGCAAAAGTCCATATCTTTGCAAATGGGCGTGGGGATGATAAAAGGAAGAAGGAAGAAGGGGGGGGAATCTGCCTATCCCAGTGCAGTCCTCATCACATCCTCCGCATCTGCACAAGCTAATGCAGAACAGGATTTGAAAGCCTCCAGGACCTTGCGTCGCGCATTGGCTGTGTGTGTGCAAGGAACCAATAGGAATCACCAGAGGAGTTTATCTGTGTTGTTTACCATTGCGTCAAACCTCTCCAAGGGGAGAGCTGGAAACAGGGGGATCTCCGGGAGATCTTGGGAGTTGCAGACGGAGGGGTTGCAGCCGCCACAGGTTCTGGTGACCATTTGATAACCATGGGAGATGGCGTGCGCGCGGGCTCCTGTGATGACCTTGGAACCCAAGATTGTGATGGCAGTGGTGGAGATGACACCAGAGGAGGATTTGGTCTTGGAGGAGTGGGAGGACACGGTGGTGGTGGAGGAGGAGCAAGCCTTGTTGGGGGTGGAGGAGGCGCAGCCGGAAAGTTTGGAATCCTTGGGTCCATTGCCAGTACATTCATCCCAACCGGCCCGGCCAACTCATGGGCAGAATTCCAGAAGGCTGCAAAGTTTGGGAAATCCTGGCGCCTCAGAGGTCCAGCCCGCCGGAGCAGCAAGCCTGAGTCGTTGTAAGACTCCAAACGGTGCTAAGCTGTGACAGTTCTGTGGAGGGGAAAGGTGCTGTTTAGGCTGCCCTCCTAGGAGTTACAATAATATTTAAATGTAACCGGAATCAAGGTCCAGAACCTTATGGATGAGAAATCAAAGTAAGGGAAGAGGATAAGAGTTGTCGGTAGCAATGGAAACAACACTATCTGAGGCAAGATGGTGCATGTAAAGACTTGAACAAATAAGTCAAGGTTTTTTCAGAGTTCAATAGAACAAGGCAGTTGTAAGTAACAATGCCCACAAGCTAATAACTCTGGTCGTCAGCAGCTGTTTAGGAAAGATCAACTCAATCCCAACCAACCTCCAGGTTCTCAATGAAACTGCCCAACTCTCCGCAATCAAGCGCTTGAAGGGTACCAGATAACTGTGGGAGGCTGAACAAAACAAAAGCAATTTGTTTATGAAGCTCTAGAAGCAAATAAATAATGAATTTGAGCAAGAATATCCCAACAATTCTCAAGGGACTCAAGAATAGCGTGGCAAAATTCAACCTCAAAGAAGAAGGGAGGTATAACACTCCAGGTTTTAAGCTTAATAAAACCTCTTCAACAAACGTGATTGGCTCCAGAAATATGATCAAGGAGAGATCAAGACCAGTATGGTTGGAAAAAGGGATCAGAGTGGTATAACACACTCAAGAATTAAGACAGACAGGAATTCTTCTTCAACCAGCAAGGCTATTGGTTGGTGATAAGGATCAAGGTCACAAGGGACAGAGTTTGAGTATGGAGGCTCAAAGGATCAAGGGGGCAATCATGGATATAACCGGATAAATGGCTCAGATAGGTGGGGAAGGATGCCCACAGATAAGTTTGATTACTGATGATGGTCTCATAGGATGCATGGGATCCTCTGATGCTGGGCCAAAAGGCAGGGGAGAGCCCCTCCTTTTATAGACATGAGGCCCTGTATACTATGTACAAGTGATACTACAAATAGGTTCGGGAAAATGAAAAAATAATAAAAAAAAAAAAAAATTACATGAGAGGAAAAGAAAAAAAAAAAGAAATCTTGCCCGCATGGAGAATGACGGCGGGCAACCAGATGGACACCCGCCAAATAGGCCACTCCTAACGAGATCTGCATGTGGAAACTGATCTTGACAAAGATCAAGTGGTGACCATAGATTGAAGATGAGTCGTATTGACCCCATCGGCACCACACTGACAACCTCCAGAGATACCTTGGACGACCTGAGAGAGATTAGATTGAAACTGTACCAAGGTCGATCTGGTCTCCTCAATCGAGTATTGTTGAGAGGATAGAGCTTGAGAGGTGTTCTGGAAGGATTGAGTGATGTAACTATAGGTCTGAGTGATTTGACTAAAGCTACTGACGACCTCCGTCACTGCTTGTTGTTGAACTGGTGGTGATGATGAATCAAGCGGTTGAACCGGTGTATTTGACGGCACTTCGGTTGCTAAACTTGATTGAAGTTGGAGAACAATCCAAGGAAGAAAGATGGTCATCTGAGCCATCTTGAGTAACGTGTTGATGATGTATATCCCTTAACTCTTACTTGGGTATCGAATGATTCTACTTATGTAAAACAACTAATCCGATTTACTCCAACGATCCCCTACCTCCAAGATTTTTTAAACGGAAGCGTTCTGACTGACTCAAACAAACTTTCTGGTTATACGCATAGGTAGAGGAGACCCTATAGGTATTGAGACTATTTAAACAAGGCTAGTAATAATGATGGGAAGTGACGCTTTAGTTATAACTTTATACGTTCTATCTTATTTATTGATATTAATGATTTCCTGTCCTTCTTTATATTTTTTTTATAAACGAGAGATAAATCGCGAGTTGATGTAAATCAGGATATCTAAGTTGCTCTGATGTGTCTGTGTGTGGATGTGTGTCTGTGGAGGCGTGGGGATTGTCAAAAGTGGTTCGACGATCGCTTGCGTTGCCAAATGTCAGGGCCGCGAGAGCGACAAGCAGGAGTTGAACATAGAAGGGGGGGATCGAAGCGGAGAGACAGGCAAAAGGCCTGTCCTAGACCGCTAGGACAGGGAGAGGTTGAGAGATGGGGGGAAATGAAGGTACCCATAGGGGTACAACCGACAAAGATTTTTTTTTTTTTTCCCGTGGTGTCCCGGATTGGTCACCACATCGTGGATCTGGCACAATGGGGGATTTTGCGGGGCGCATTATGGGAGATTGGAAGGCAAGCCGGGCGGGGTCCACTCATTTGTCAAGATCTCCTTGTTGCTTGAGATCAAAAAGGAATTGCAACGGTTCCTCTTGCGTGGAAAACTTTGGGGGCAGTCATGTGGCATGCCCTCCAATAGGGAGCAGCGGCGGTGTCCGGTGTGGCACGGGACACAGGCGCACTGGCCCGGAAGGATGCAGCACAAGGGGCTGTTCTGGCTGCATTAGGTGCAGGACATGATTGTTGAAGGGTTTTGGATGAGTTTTTTTTTCTTTGGTCTGATGAAGGGGTGCGGTTGGAAGTGGTATAGCTTGGGTATAGTGGGATTTAGGTGAGATAGTGGTGGATCTCTGGGGACAGAGCTCAAGTTGCGGGGGGGTGGTGTTCTTTTATAGATGCGAGTTGGAATAGGCTGTGCGCTGCGCGCTCAGCAGTTGAGGCAGGCACAGGAGGGGAAGCGTGCTCATCAAAGGGTGCGGCTTTGCCGCAGCAAGTTGCGCTGTGGGCTCAGGAGAAGTCAAATTTGGCTCAGCATCTGGAGACGCAGGATGGATTGGATTGGATTGGATTTGACAGATTGGGCGCGGATTGCGCATTGCAAGATGCGGATCCGGATTGCACGGATATATCTTGGATATCTGAAATGGTGTGTTGGGAGGATATAGACATGCGCAGGGGGATCCAAGTTGGGGGCCGCACAAGGAAGCCTCATGAGAACAACAAACCGGGTGGACGTAATGGCAGGAGGGTAATACAGATGGATATGGGATATGGTATAACGGTTGTGGATTGGGAAGGATAGGGTTGAGGCTAGGGTTCTGTGCTTAGGGGTTGTATTTCATTATTCTTGCTTGTTTCTGGTTGTACTTAGGTTAGAGTTGAGGGGTAGGCTACTTCAGCTGCACCCTCAATTTGGATAACATAGAGGATAATTGGTTGACATAGTTTTTGGCAGGATCTTTAATCTCAATTCTCTACCTCTCAGTCAAAGGGTGAACAGTTGCACTTAGGGTTTACAGACACATGGGATCAATAAATTCAAAACTTGGAACCGTTAAAGGAGAATTCATCTTCTGAATTACACAACGTGCAGCACCAATGCCAAGTATTGGCTTTCCTACTCTGGATGAGACAGTCCGCCAATGCACTTTTCCAAGCCTATTGTTCTGCAGACTTCCAACCACTTCTGAGAAGCTTCAAGTAGAATTTCCAGTGCTGAGAACAATTTCCTTTGTGTCTATAAATAGCCACCACAAAGGATCCAATGGTGGTGCATTTCTATATGTTTGGTTCTGGCATGAAAGATGGATTTTGACATGAGATGTATTGCACTTATATTGTCACAGTGAAGAGTGATTGTTGTGTCAACTGGTATTTGAAGTAATTTGAGTGATTCAATTATCCACACAGCCTCTTGCCCAGCCTATGCCTTTAATCTATATTTGGATTTGGTGGAGGAAAGGGACACAGTTGGTTGAAGCTTTGAACCCCAATTGATTGGTCTGTTCATGAAGGTAAAAACATAGCCAGTTGTGGATTACCAGGGGGCTTTGTCTTCTTCCCAATCCCCATCAGCGTGACCATGGGGGATATAGTAGCTTTGGTTGGCACTCACTGCATTGCCAACACAAGTATTTTCAATGCCATACTCCAAGGTTCCTTTTAGGTACCTTAGGAAATTACCAAGTCCTTTCAAGTGGTTGAGTGAAGGCTTGTCCATATATCAAGTGAGTAGACCAACGGAGTGACTTAGGTCAGATTTTTTACATTGTTCTAGGTAGAGAAGCACGTAAACGCCCCTATGGCATGGAAGGTTGAGTTTTTCAAACGCAATGAATTCATCTTTGGTGGCTGGAAGATAGGTTTTGGTCATGGTAAACTGGGTAGATGCTGTCTTTTGGCCATGTTGGTTAAATTTTTTGAGGATTTGTTGGGCCATATTATGTTGATTGAGGGAGTGTCCGTCTGTGGTTTGTTTGAGCTGAATCCCAAAAATACTTTCTTCAAGGAAAAGGTCCTCCATTGAAAATTTTTGTTTGATTTTGGATTTTAATTTATCAATATTGTCTCCAGTGATAACCATATCATCCACATGGATGTATAGGAGATTGTATTTTTGATTTCTGGTACATACATAGATACAGGCATTGCATGGTGATTGGAAAAATTCAATGGAGAGCAGGAAGCCGTGAAATTATTCATTAAAGAGTTTTGGTGAATGTTTCAGTATTTACATTTCCTGGTTGATTTTCAACACTTTATTTATCCCTTCTATGTAGCTGTTGGGTTGTTCTAAATATATTTATCATTCAATGGGTGCTTTTAGAAAGGCTGTGACCGCATCCATTTGATGAATCTCCCATCTGTTCATGGCAGAAATAGCTATGAGTACTCTCAAGGAGATAGATTTATTGGTGGGAGAGAACATGTTGGGATAGTCTGCACCTTTGATTTTGGAGAATCACTTTGAAAAATATTGAGATTTCTTCTTGACAAAGGTTCCTTTAGTGTTTTATTTTGTCTTACAAAACCATTTTCCTTTGATTAATTTCTTGTGCTTTTGTCAATCCACCAGGGTGAATACTCCACAAAGCTTCATGGAATTGATTTTGTTGTCAAATTATTTGAAACAATTGGAGGTTTCCTTTCTTCAAGCAACATCATAATATTAAGTAGGTTCTGATGAATGCAAAATGGATGCTACATCATTAGTTAGAGCACAGCATTTAATGGATAGATCAATCAAGCAACTATATCCTTTTTGGGGGAAATTTTATAGATTTCTGGGTCAAGAGCATGGTCCAGGATAGGCGCCAGTGATTGTGGGCATGACTGTGGTGTGCTTGGGATTAATAGTGTAAGTCTGAGGAATATCATCATGTGAATTTTGGGGGGCTGGTGGTGCTCCTAGAGTAATAATGAGATGTTGTGGTTTAGGTAGTTCTTTGGGTGAGTGGAAAAAGGTTTCCTCAGTGGATTTTGTGGGAATGATAGGGAAGAATGTCTCAGGATCAGTATCCTTATTTGATAATTTTTTAAAAGAAAAAAGTTTCTTTTCAAAGTCAACTTTGCACAAGGTTTTTATTATAATTTGGTTGGTGACATATACAAGGTAATTTTTTTTTCCTCTGAAAATTCCAATCACCATGAAGAAAAAGGCTCCACCTGGTTTGTGATTGAAACCTGTTTTGAATTTGTTTATGTTTTGGATTCAAACATCAAATGGATTTCTGGATGAAAACAGAAGATTCATGCAGAATATTTGTGCAATGCATTGATTGAATTGAAATTAATTGCATAAAAGGAAGGATTGATAATTCTTCATTTAACTGTAAGGCCATAATTTAATTGAAAAACTTTTTGGAGGTTATGCATGGAATTGTACATCATGGGCCATGATTTCCATTGGATAAAGGTTCCAAAATGAGAAGAATCAAATTTTTAGATAATGATTATTTCAAAGAAATGGTGCAAACACAGATTTCCAATTTTCTGTTAGGATTAATGCTTCAGTTTTCTGAGATTAAATTTAGTTTCTATTTTTGAATTCTGTACCTTATGCAGGTGTTTTAGATAGATATGTGACACAATATCAAAAACTCTGCTTTCATCTTTTGCCAATATCTTTATTAAAAAAAAAAATTAGTCCATGGGTCTTTTTATACTTCCTTCTGTTTTGTAAGGAATCACCGGTGCGGTGTTTTATTTATAACCTTGGATCAGGAGCTGCCTTGCGGGCTGCGCCTCAGCAGTTGGGTATTTTGGGCTCAGCATTTGGGGTGCGCGGGGTCTCAGCAGTGCCTTCTGCGGTCTCAGAAGCAGCGGATGAGGGCTCAGCGGCAGGGATTGCAGGGCTTGGCGCCAGGTGCAGGTTGGGCCTACTCTGGGGGCGCCAGGCAGCAACCCGCCCAGGAAACGCAGACCAAGTGATGGAGCCAGCCCGACTAAGCTTGCGGGTGGCTTTTCTGGAAAGCAAGGGAGGGGCAATCAGGGGATATATGCGCTGGGGAGGTTCAGGCGGGCATAATTGCAGGCCAAATTGAAACAATTTATGGTGTAAAACCAGGACCACTTGATTTCATGAATGAACAAAGAGAGAAAAGTTGGTTAGACTGTTTAGATGAAGTAAACAAAAGCAATCAAAGAAAAGAGACCAACAAAGGCAATGGCTGATTTGAATCAATCATCCCGCAATCATTTCAGAAGACAATCAGTTGAGCTGGATAACATGAGGATAATGGAAACAATCAGAACTGAAGCATTTGATTAATTAGCTGAGCACTCAAAATTAGACTGCAAAAAATGGGGTTGGTCTTGAATGATGGTTGAGACAGTCTTTGACCTTCTGGATGGATTGAGATTCTTTGAGTTGTGATTCTGTAAAACAATCAAATTAGTGTTTTAGTGTTGCAAAGCTTGAGGAGTGTTGAATTACATTTACCAGCAGTGTGATTTCTTGGTGCGGTAGGAGTTGCAGTAGGAATCGTGGGAGTGGGATGTATGATGAAAAGAAAATGTTGAGAGATGAAAAATGGTAGAAATGAAGACAAGAAGATGAGATGGATTATCGACCAGCTTAAGGCGGGAGAGTCCTCCCAGAACATAAGAAGATGGGCTGGCTTGGAGTGAGACTTCACATTTGAAGTATTGAAACTGTAGCTGGCATTCCACTTCACAGACAGAGAGAAACGCAGGTCTGCGTTAGTCCAAGGCTTGGATTCCAACATCCTCCCTTAATTCAATTCTCCAATGACTATTCACTAACATGATGTACCAGTCTAATCACCAAGTTTTTATTAGCAGCTTTTGTTAAGCAGTCAGCAACCATATCTTCTGATTCGATGAGCTTAATTTTAATTGCTGCCGCTTCAATATCTTCTCTCAGACCTTTGGTTTTTAGATTGATGAATTTTGTCTTAGAGTTGCATCCAAAATTTTTAATTTTATTGTCAAAACCCTTGTTATTGATGAAATGGAAGCTAGGAGTAATTGGTTTTCTACAGAGTTCTTTGATCAGGTGATTAATTCATCTACATTTGAGTTGTCCGTCATTTAGATCATTACATTTGGCTTCAGTTGAAAAATAAGTAACGTTACGTTGTCTTCAACTTGTCCAATACAATGGTGAACCTCAAAAAAAACAGATGAATCCAGATTGTGATCTTCTTGTGATTGGATCGTCTGCCCAGGTGGAGTCACTATAGCATACCAAGTTGGGTGAGTCATTTTTCTTTGATATGAGAATAGATTGATCCTTTGTTTTTGTGAGATATCCCCAAACCTTGAGTACTTTGCGCCAGTGATTCATACCAGGATTCTCAGAGAACCAAGCAAGTGAGGACACGGAAAAGCTGATGTCCGGCCTGGCTAGTCCCGCGATGAAATTGAGTCTACCAATTGGAGATTGATAGTTGAAATTCAGTTTCTTGAATTCTTCTTGTTCCTCTTTGGTTACTGGTAAGAGATGAATGCCAGGAGTGCAAGGTGTACTGCAGATTGACTTAGACTCCAGGAGATTCAATTCCTTCAGCCCTTTTTCAATGTGCATAGGTAGGGATAGTCTAACTGCGTTTTTTGTTTGTTCAACTTTCATTCCAAGTAGCGTGTTAGGTTCATGACATGAAGAGTTCTTGAACTTGCTGAGAAAAGCTTCCTTGAATTTATTCACATCTCCAACCACCAGAAGATATTCAACATGCCCAAAAAGTGCTGATTGAACATCTGTACCAATGTAAATACATGGGTTCGCGTTGGAAGGGGTAAAACCTTGGAGTTGGATCCAATTTTGGAGCATCTAGTACCAGTTTTTCAGTGCTTGTTTTATTCCGTAGAGTGACTTATTTTACTTGAGGATTGGTTTCTTCCTTTTTGAACTAACAAGATGACGGATGAAAACTTCCTCATCAATTGGAGCATGTAAAAATGCACCCTTGACATCAAATTGCAGCATAGGAAGATCTTTTTTGACAGCAAGAAGAAGGACGGCTTGGAGTGATGCAGCTTTACCAGTTGGGGTGTATGTGTTGAATTAATTGATACCATACCTCTGACTGAAACCCTGAACACACACTTGTTATTTATGAACCTGTTTGCCTCCGTGTGTGTTTTGTTTAATCCTGAAGGCATATGTTACATTGAGGACCTTCTTTGGTTTGGGTACTTTGTAGTCCTCCCAAACTATAAAGTCTTCACAGGTACTTAACTCTTTGTCTAGCAATTTTGACCATATCAGATCCTTGAGCGCCTCCTCAGGTGATGATGGGGTATAGTTGCAATGATACCCATACCAATCAGGAGGCCGGATAGCAGATTGATCTCTCAGAGTTCTTCCTGGATTGAGTTTGTCTTGAATGAGGTTGTCTTCATTGCTGTTGACATCTGATTCATCCAAGAAGCTTTCTGTTTTAATCACCCTCATGGTATCATGCTCATTGGAAGTGGGCAAAGACTCAGGACTTGTGGGATTGGTTGACAATTGGAGTTCATATTGTATGGTTTGAGATTGGTCTGAAGAATAATCCAGAATGGAATTGATTGAAGGCAAAAAATTTAAATTCTTTGTTTCTACCACTTTACCACTAGGAGTGAGTACTTGATAAGAGAGGAGTTTGGGTGCATACCCTAGAAGTTTACCAGGGACTCCCTTCTTGTCAAATTTTTGTTGCAAGTGATTACCAAGATCAAGATAGGTGAGATTGGCTCCAATGGGTTTGAGATATCCAATTGGCAAGGGAGTCCTGTGCATAGTTTGCCAGGGAACTAAACCATCAGAATTTAGAATCTGATTGAGAGCAAGTGCACAGCTTTGAATTGTCTTGTGCCAGCAATCCTTGGGGATCTTTGAGGACAAGTGTGTTGCTCGGACTGATTCTGCAATAGTTCTGTTGGCTTGTTCTGCCTTTCCATTGTGTTCTGGATGGTAAGGCTCAGAAACTATTCTTTGAACGCCTTTCTCCTCAAATAACTTGGTCAAGGCTTCATTAATGAATTTGCCTGCTCCCTCCCTGCAGAATTCTGTAGTAAAATAATGGAGGCAATTAAATTTGTTGAGAAGAATACACTTAATGATTTCAGGAGCGTGGCTTTTGTTTTGCATAGGGATGCAACTGATATAACCACTGTGGCTGTTGAATAGTGTAAGAGAGTATTGATATCCGCCTTTAGCCGTTGGAGAGATTTGGCCAATAAGATTGGCATGGATCCTTTGCATTATTTTATCAGATTTGGTAGAGACTTTTCTAAATTGGCTCTTGGTGATTTTACTTCTGTTGCAGTTCTTGCAGTTGAATGACCGTTTTATGGAGTTTGGGACAGATTCTTTGAGATAATTTTCAATCCTTGATAGACTGGGTTGACCTAGTTTGAGATGAAGATTGTTTATGTCTTCCAAGGTTGCGCTGAAACTTTGATTGTCAGGGATGATAGCATAATGCAGGTTATTGAAAATCTGTCCTTGTAAAAAGGGTTTTTCTTTGAGACACTTTTTGAATGAGGGTGGGAAGCTTGAGTGGTTGATTACATGTTTAGCTCCCTTGCTCAGAAATACTCCCATCAATAGAAGGTTGATGCACAAATCCGGGGTCCAGGCTGCATCTTGGAGGAGAATGGTTTCAACAGGCAAGGTGAGACGAGCTGTTCCTCTAACCATGATAGACAGCAAAGCTCCTGGTTTTTTGGTTTTGATGACGTTTGATCCATCTTCAGGAGTAATAGTTTCAAAAACACGCCTGTAACAAATCATATGAATGGAGCATCCTGAGTCAAGAATGAAGTTGGAGGGAGCTTGCTGAGAGATATGTGAGAAGAAATGTAGAAAGGAGAAGAAATTGGCAGTCTCATCTGGTTTTTTCTTTTCTGATTTGCAAGGCCTGAAATGTTTTGGCTTCAACTCAGAAAACTCAATCCAACATTTGTCTTGGGGGTGATTTTTCACTTCTGGATTGTGAAAATCATTTTTGCATTGAGGATAGTTAGAGTACAGGTTGATATCAACTTTTGAGCTAGGAGATATTTCTTTAATCCTGGCGTTGTTCTTGTTCTTGTATTGTGTCAAGTGATCCAGAACCCTTTCAACAGAGATTTCTTTGTCTCCGTGCATGATTTGAGAGGCCATGTTCTTGAGATTAGTTGGAAATTTGAACAAAATGAGATACACCAAGATATTGGAAGAAAATTCTATGCTGACTTTGGAGAGATTGTTGAGATGTAGCCTGACAGTTGTAACAAATCTTTTGATTTTATCTTCACTGAAGGGAAGATAGAGAAATCCATTGAATACCCTGGCTCTATTGGCTGATTGTGATGAAGCAAAATAGTTCTTAGTGGTCATCCAGATTTCTTTGTCTTTTCAAAAGTTTCCTGGCTTGAGGATGTTAGTGTGCATTGCGGGTTCAAGTTTTGCCAGGAGGAATGGGGCAATGTCTTTGTTCATCTCTGTATGAAGTTATTTGCTTGTATCCGGATCCTCCATGATCTGAAGAATTCCTTGGATGTGAAAGAGGCTTTCCATTTTGCTTTTCCAGATCAAATAATTGTCTTCATTGAGCAGAGGTGTGAATTCAACCAAGGTTTTAAGCGTAATGGTCCTCAGTGCATTGTTGCCTCCTGGTCCTGGTGTGAGTCTTTCAGTCATTGTAAAGAGCTTTGGATTTTAGCTGTGAAAGGATTTATGGTGTAAAACCAGGAACACTTGATTTCATGAATGAGAAAAGAGAGAAAAGTTGGTTAGACTGTTTAGATTAAGTAAACAAAAGGAATCAAAGAAAAGAGACCAACAAAGGCAATGGCTGATTTGAATCAATCAGCCCGCAATCAGTTCAGAAGACAATCAGTCAAGCTGGATAACATGAGGAATAATGGAAACAATCAGAACTGAAGCATTCAATTAATTAGCTGAGCACTCAAAATTAGACTGCATACAAATGGGGTTGGTCTTGCATGATGGTCAAGACAGTCTTTGATCTGCTGGATGGATTGAGATTCTTTGATTTGTGATTCTGTAAAATAATCAAATTAGTGTTGTAGTGTTGCAAAGCTTGAGGAGTGTTGAATTACATTTAGTTAAAAATGAAGACAAGAAGATGAGACGGATGATCAACCAGCTAAAGGCGGGAGAGTCCTCCTGGAAAATAAGAAGATGGGCTGGCTTGGAGTGAGACTTGACATTTGAAGTATTGACACTGTAGCTGGCATTCCACTTCACAGAAAGAGAAAAATGCAGGTCTGCGTTAGTCCAAGGCTGGGATTAAAAAACAACTAGCGGATTGCGGGATCTGAGGTTGGGGCTGGAATAAACGCGGGCTGAATCACAGATTGCAGGATTGGCAGATGCCGGCCGATGGATAAACCCAAGGGGGCTCTGAGTAGGGCGTGGGGGAGGGCTGCGCTATGAGATGGAAAAACTGGACGTATGTGATATTGAAGGGGAGGGTTTCAGAAGGGGTGGGTGGTACGGGGTAGGGTTAGGGTGGAGCTAGGGTTCTGCACTTGGGGTAATATTTCATCTATCTTGTTGCTTGTGGTTGTACCTAGGTTAGGTTTGAGAGGGAGGACTCAAAAAATACCTCACTCTGAAATCCAGGTTGGGTCATCATATCATATATCATCATCACTGGACCACTAGGGAATGGTAGGGGAAGGATTGGAAGGCAAGAATTTATCTTGTCATCACTCTCTCTATTCTTAAACTAATTGCATACAATCTCCTTACAGACGCTTGGACCAATAACTTCCGGAACTTGAGTACAGCTTTGAGGGGTAACATGGCTCTTGTTTCCACACCAGTGGGGAAAATGAATAATTACAGTTCTTCAGAAATTAATACTTTTGATATCAACTTACCAAAGACTTAATTTCCACAAAAAAATAAATATCCTTGGAAGTGTGTGATTTTTTTGCTTCATAAGCCATGCCTTCCACCAAACCAAATATTCTACCTTGATTTATCACAGATACTGATCCAAATTCTTGATAAACCATTGAAGCATTGAGATAATTAAGGCCAAGGTAGAGATTTCTTGAACTATCAATTTTTTCCAATGGAGAAAAGGTGTCAAAAACAAGGAAATAGTGTGCACAGTTTTTTTCATGAAAGATGGAAAATACCTTCCCCATCACACAAGGGCCCTTATTTGATGTGGATGAACAGGAAATCTGAGAATTACTTTTATTTTAGAAATGCAGTGTTATGTGATGACCATGGAAGAGCATTGATTTTCAAGGCAACCACTCCAGCTGGTCCCATTGTAAGGAATTGTATGCTGAGTTATTTTCAATGGATTATTATAATTTTTCTTCTTCCAAAACATTTATTTATTTTTAATTTCTTGAAAAATCAACTGTCTTGGAAGAGTAGAAAAAACTATGCAGATCAGGGATTTGGTCAGAATTGATACCCAAAAAATTCCAATGGATTTAATTTGGTCAAACAAGCCTTGAAGTTTGGCCCTTTCAAGGAATTCATACAAGCAGGACTTATCAAGGAAACCTTAAAATTGAACAAAAAATCAATTAAAAGTGTTCCACCAAGAATCTACTTTTGAGAAATCTGTGTTACCTATGTTTATTTTTATTTTTTTAACCAAGGTCAAGATGTGATTCAGCCTTTCTCCTGAACAAAATGAAAATATTGAGGGAGGACAATAGAGATTGATCATCATAGTCATATGCTGAGAAAAATCGATTTTTGGCTGGGGTTTGATTTCAGATCCCCAATGAAGCAATAATTCCTTGCAGTAAGCAAGAATTAATTCATCAAATTGGTACAACTGGTAATCTGTAAGTTTATGAGACATTACCAAATTGATGATACCAATAATTTTGGAAGAAGTGGGGGTAAGCTTTTGATCCGGCAAGCTGTTGGCTGGGTTCCAATTCTCTCTTGGAATCAAAACAAGCACTACATGAATGGTGTACAAAACCAACCATTCAAAAGCCTTAGGAGTACCAGAAGCAGGAAAAAATATGTTTCTGTGCAACCTAGTAATCCAAGATGGAAATTTCATTTAATTGGTACCCTCTTGAAGACTTCTGATATCTTCATTAGTAAGGAAAAATTATTTGATGCAATACTTTTCTCTTCTATCAATGAACCTGCTTGATGTAGATTACTTTTATCTTCAAAAGAGTGGTAGGAGCTTTCCTGAAGGGAGATTTTCTTGCTCTTCCCAGGTTCATTTGGCATCATGATTTGCTTCCAATAGATCTCATTGGATTTGTTCATGGTAACATATCTTTTTTCTTTCCTTTTCCTTTCATTGAGGCCCATATTTGCATGAGCTGCTTGTGGATTCATTCTCAAGAAGCCTTGGAGAACTTGTTAAATTTGGTTGAAGGAGTTGAGATGCAGAACTTCCCCAACCTCTTGAGAATCTAGGAAGATGGAGCCCTGGGATTTTCTGGACCACAGAAATTTGTATAAAGTGCTATGCCGCATATTTGATGAGCCTTCTTGCTGATGATTTTCCCAATGTTTAACCTTTTCAATTGGATTAGGAGCAAGATCTTTCAGGTTTTTTGAACAGTTATCTAGAAATTTTTGAAATGTAATCCTGGTGAATCTTTTGGTATTTTCTGGTGAAAAATAGCGCTTTTTTTGGATCCAGATTTGAGGCTGCTGAATTGGCTAATTGTTACATTTCTTGGGTAAGGGCTTTTCCTTCTTTCCAAATATTGATGACTTTTGCCAGCCGTGATTATTCCAAGGTAGGTGATGCTATAATCCCATAGCACTCCAAAGATAAAGGTATGCATTGGATTGAGTTTTGTCATGTTTGTTGGTTCACAGTATGGTAGTGTTTGGAAAATTGTGTAGCAGGCACCATGTAGCTTGAGAATGTTGTTTTTGTCATTTAATGATTGAGCATTCTTCCAATTCTCCGCCCGTTTGATGTGATCTTGATTATTTTTCAATGTCCAAGTCTGAATTTTGGTTTTCCGGATATCATTCAGCTGGTGATTACAGTGGGCAAAGAAGATTGTTTCTGAGTGGGATGCAAATCCACCCATTTTACATAAGGCAGTTTTATCACCAATCAGTGGTAATATGACAGCACATATTACTCATCCTTTTGGGTATTTGTTATTTTTTGTGAAGAATAATCCTTTCCAAAGATCAAGTAGCTCATAGAAAAGAGGCTTGAGAAGGTTATTCAGTTGGAATTAGGTGCATTCCTTGGGTGTTGGTGTGAAACCATACACAAAAATATTGTGTGGCTTGGAAAAAAAACCACGTGGAAGATTAAAAAATATTAAGACTATTACGCCAAGAGAGATTCTTTTCCCACTGTTCATGATTCCATGGGGATTCATCCAATCAATTTAAATCTCAAAGACAAGTTTCCCTTTTTTGGCTGTGTAAATCTGATTGGTTTGATGCTTGAATTCTTTCCACATAGCTCCATCCCAAATATCTCCAAGTTTAGTACAATTACTGGCTTGATGCTCTTGAGGTGCACTGAGATTATTCAAACCAAGGGAGCAGTAATTGCCTGGAAATCCACTTCTTGAGAAATTGTTTCCCAAAATGCTTCAGAGGATAAAATTTAGATTTTTTCCTGTCTTGTTTCCAAAGTTTGGATCCACATGTAACAGGATCCCCAGCTATTGAATTAACTGTATTATGGAATGTTGGATAATGCCTGTGTTGGTGAATTTCTTTGCAGTTTGGCTTTCTGATGAAGAAACTAATCCATTTAAAGGATAAAGTTTGTAACAATTTTCACAACAGAAATTTTCCACAAGATCATTTGTAATGAAAATCTTTTTTTCAATGTTGCAAGACTATTGGGTATTTCTGCTGAATAATTGGGATGGCCACTGATAACTGAGTTCATGCATATTTTGTCATTTTCCATCTTGATATTTTTCTGAAATTCATGGTAACCAATGTTTTCCTCAATACTTGGGTGAAGGATTTGGAGTGATGAGCTCAGGGAGCTTGGAGTGTGATAGAGAAAATGAAGAGGTTTCATCTCTGATCTATTGTAAATTTTCATATTTTCTGGTGAGGATTATTGTTGTATTTCACCATAGCAAGTATCTCTTTCAGGGTTTGAATGTCCATTGGAATCTTCAATTGATGCCTTAAATGTTAAAAATGATAGGATTAATAAGGAATTGAACAAAAATTGAAGTATACATCAAGGAATGTCTCTTGCGCAAGATTTTCACTTACAGCCCTGATGTTTGCTTTTAGTAGTTCCCTGGTGGGGTTTCTTCTGGTAGTTGATTCGGAAGTGTTTGTTGTCTTTGGGGTTTATGTTTTGCAACAATAAAAACTCATCAGTGACCTTTCTAATATTGATAAAATGCAGGAAAAATTGAGTAACATAAATTTTTAGAATTGTTTGATTGCATTGTATGGGTTTAATGTGCTTTTTTGGACCTTCCAACACCATTTTATAGCTTCCTTACATTCTCAGAAGTCCTTTGAGAAAATTTGCAATGTTGGCATATCAAAGCTTTCCCAACTATCGTAGTGTTCTCCATAGTTTAGATTTATATGGATGTTGTGATAATTCAGATTTTTGGAGGTTGTCTGATATCTATTATTTCAAAGGGAAATAGAAATAAATATGAATGGAATTTTTGATTTTATCTTATACCGCCTGGTGATCCTAAGTATTCCAAAAAAAAGCTTCTAATTTGAATATTCATATTCACTCCAATGGGCAAGGAATGGAACTGCAGATTGTGTACATTTAAAAGTTTTTCAAACCAATACATCATATCAACTGCTCTTGTTTAGCCCACCTAAAATACTTAGCCAATCCTGAGGTTTTTGGATTGAAATGCAAGGTAAATTGCCTTGATGGAAAATCACATATTCTATCTTAAAATTAATTATTTTATTACAAAAACAAGATTTTAAATCAGATTTCAGCATTTAAAAATGTTAATGATGCACCATTTGACAAGGAAAATCCCAATGCCTAAAGTTGATGGTCTTTTCTCAAATTACACAATTCACATCTGGGAGTGTATTTTATATATATTTCTTCCATAAAACAATATTTGGGAATAGTTAAAAAGTGAGTGATCTCAAAAAGACTGCTGTACAGTGAAAAAAATGTATTGAGTATGTTATTATTCAAAAAATAATTCATGTATATTTCCAAAAGGTGGTCCATCAAATATAATTTATTCAGAATTTTTCAATGAGATTGTGTATTCTGTGCACATGTGTTTGTTGGTTTTTTCCACTCTCACTTCAATTTCGGCGTGGATTTAAAAACTTGGTAGAGATATATTTATTTGAAAATTTGATTAGTTTAATTGTGTAACCTGCATTGTTAACCTCTTCAATTCAGGGTGACCCCACATAATTGTATTTTTTACATTTGGTTAATCTAGCTTTAAATATAATTACAACTTTCTGGTTGAAAAAAAAAGAATGGGATGAAAATAAAAATAACTATAGTACTCAAGAAAAATTTCACCCAAGCCAATGATGCATCCAAACATACTCCTCCATATTTTTTAAAGTACTGATATAAAAATTACACTATTTGGAATATTTTTAAAATGTTTTTGTGTTTTCCATTGATCTAGAGGGCTTGGAAACTTGGGTTCTGAGATATTAAACTGCCTCTGTGAGATCAAATTCCAAAAGTAAATCCAAGGTGTTGTCTTTTTGATGTTCAAATTCTGTAACTAACAAATTTAGTTACCTTATTGCTATCTTACTGTTTTCATCATCTCATTACCCATGTCTTAGGCCCCCTCTGGGGCTCTCTAGTTGTCTCTAACCTGCTGCCTTAGGCCCCCTTTGGGGTTCTCTAGTTGTCCATAAATACTGGTCCTTCCCTTGGACCATGAATGAAAATCATCTGATTACCAGACAATCAAACCGGAGTGCCCCTTCCTCCTCTTCAGGTCAGTTCCCCTTGACTATACAAGTATTTTCCCTTTTCCTTGGATCTTTAAAGCCTTGTCATTACTTCTCATTTGGCTCTTCAGTAGCCCACCGTACTCCCTCTTTCTCCAAACAACCTTGCTCCTCATCTTAATCTTTTCACGGTTAAAAGCCAAAGCTCATCCCACTAAGTCATCCGGTCAACTTCATTGTTCCAACTGGTTGTCTCACCACTAATCTCATCAATCCTACACACTTCATCATTCTATCATCATCCATCGGGCTTCATTGCTCCTTCCTCATTCACTCATTGCTTCACCATTGATTGTCAACCCACAACGACCCAAATCCTCCTCAGCTTCAAATTATCATTGCCTTCAACTCCTCAAGTCCTACGACCCTCAATCAGTCCTCCGTCTCCCTCCTTGCTATGCCAACTCAAACCTCCACTCGCCAGATTGGTCTCCTCAAAGGTCAACAACAAACCCTCTCAAGCCAATCAGATCCTCTGCTTGGTCTCCAACCCTACCAATATTCCCCATGACTTTGATCACCAGTTCGCTCAAAAGGCCCAAGTGATCCGTAAGGAACATCAATCTCCTAGGTTTGATCACATTCACAATTCCATCGGATCCACTCAAAACCCTCAATCGATCCTTGATTCCTCATCCTCTCATCCCCCCCTTCATCCATTCATCTATCCATTTCTTTTGCTCTCAATCATTCCCCTTGTCCTTGATCCTCAACTTGTTGTCCTTGATTCCATCAACTCATCAACCCTATTCCAACCAACTCAACCACTTGTCCTTGAATCTCCTCCCTCAAGGTTCTCATCCAACTCTCAAGATCATTAATCTTGGATCAAACCTTGGCAGATAACCAACTTGTGGTCAACACCTGGTCTTATTGCTTCATCTGATCCGCCCTTCTCATCATCATCTTCTTCCTCTCCTATGTCTTCTCCAACCCTTCCTCCCAAGATCTCCAGCCAATCTACTGATCGCAATCCAGAGGGTCTGTCTAGTTGAAATATTCAGTTCATCGGCTTGGTTCACAATCCTCTATCACGCTAAGCTCATCAAGATACAAAGTCCATGCTCAACTTTAGTATTGCATCAGTGATCTTGGCCGGGTTAATACCGTCTCTGGCTCTAGTCAGAAAGACCAAATATATCATCACTTGTTGCAGTCATTGATGGGATCAGGTTTGAAGGACAATCTTGTACATCACCTCAAGAAACTTGTGGCCCTTTAGCCTCTCGTACTATGAAATACTCATGGCCTCTACCTTCAATATCCAAACTGGCCGCGGTGGGAGTTGTTGATCCCTATCAACACTGTCCTGCTCGTCTCTCAGCTTGTTTCTATCATTTCCAACCTTCACCTTGTCCCTTTCCCCATCCAGCTTGATCAGTCCTTCATCCTCCATCAGATCCTCCCTGGCTCACATCCTCCTTGATCTCAATCACAATTCCTTTTTTTTTTCTTTGCTTCCACCTCCATCCGCAACATTGTTTGCACTCTCTTCCCTTGCTACCTCCTTCTCATTCTTGCTGCCTGATGGCGAACTCAATGGCAACCTTACTGCCATGAGCAGCTCTCACCTTCACCCTACTCACTCTCGCTCTCCCACTGGATTCATCTCACCATCCGCAAGCTCTATCTCACCTGAAACCTCTTCAAAGAGTTTAGTTGGAAGATCTATAAACGCATTGGTGCCAATAGGAAACTCAAACGGATCTATCTCATGTATCAGATCTTCATGTTCCTCCTCAAATTTGATTAATTCTTCTTCCTGGCCTTCTCCGTCCAACTTGTCCTATTTGTCCCCTCCGTTGGTCTAGTCAAAAGGGTTCTCACCATCATTGCACTACCTGCAACCTTAATCCTACTTGTCATTGGTTACTATGCCGCTCAAAACAAACAACGCTCCATCATTTTTGCCTTCATGGTTGGACTCTTATCAGGTTAATTCTAATCACCTCCACCCTTGTCACAAATTCAACTCATTCTTGGTACCCCTCCTTCAAAGATCAACCTCAATCATTAATTGCTTTCCTCATCAACCATCATTCTATTTGGGGTGGTCCATTTGTTTGGCCCATCCTTCCGCTTTTCACCCTTCCCATTTCTCCATCTCAACCACTTGCTTGCTACCATCCATCTCCTCCACTTCATGTGCTACATCACCACATCGCTCCATTGCTTGCTTCCTCCCTTGCAACCTTGCTCTTCCACCTCATATTGCTCCATTGCTAAATCTCAACCACCGCTCGCTCGCTCCCATCCATCTCCTCCGCTCCATCTGTTACACAACCACTCGCTCCATCTCCTTCATCTCATTGCTCCATCAACATCTGCAAACTCGCTTGCGCTTTGTCTACAACTTCTCCTGCCGCCCTACTCACCATTTGCAACATCGTTTGCAACCTTGGTTGCTCCAACTTGTCCTCAACTACCATTGCCTCATCTCCTCAATCTCATCGGCTTCACCTGCTACATCACTACCCACTCAATCTCCTCCATCTTGTTTGCTCCACCCGCTACCTCAACCTCCATCTCTAACATCCCATCCTATTCTAAAACAACAACTCACCCATCATCCTCAACCTACATTTCAACTTGCTCCTCTACATCTCCACCATCAATCCTTTCAACCATCAACCATATCAACTACCACCTCAAAATATCATGATCATCAACCTTAAAAATTAACATCAAAATTCTTCCATCAATTATTGAACAGGCTGGTGTGTTGGAATTCTTCCCTCATTTTTTGTTCAATACTACCTGTTTATATCTTTCTATTGTCCACCCTCTTTCATTACAAAAATCACATTCATTACTATTCAACACTCTATCAACACCACCATTATCCTATAACTGTCACCACTCCATTCAAACTTCATCTCTAAAACCATCACCATCACCATCACCATTACCATTACCATTATCATCACCATTACCATCACCATCACCATTACTCTCATCACCACCATCATCATCATCATATCATTCTCCCCCATTAAGCTAGGCAATCATGCCTGAGGTCCTTGTTGCTCCTCTTAAAATAGGCTATCATTCCCCATATCATGCTAGGCAACTATGCCTGAGGTCCTTGTTGCTCCTCTTAAAATAGGCTATCATTTGGGATATCATGCTAGAAAACTATGCCTGAGGTCCTTGTTGCTCCTCTTAAAATAGGCTATCATTTCCCCATCTCATATCCTGACAAGGTGGTGTCTTGTCATTTATTACTCAACTCTCATATCTCTATCATTCTCATATTCTCCTCTCATTTCTCATGAATCTCTGGAATGTTTGCTGGTCTTAAATTGGTTCCTAAATTTTTCAGTTAAGGTGGTGTGTTGTCTTTTTGATGTTCAAATTCTGTAACTAACAAATTTAGTTACCTTATTGCTATCTTACTGTTTTCATCATCTCATTACCCATGTCTTAGTTCCCCTCTGGGGCTCTCTAGTTGTCTCTAACCTGCTGCCTTAGGCCCCCTTTGGGGTTCTCTAGTTTTCCATAAATACTGGTCCTTCCCTTGGACCATGAATGAAAATCATCTGATTACCAGAAAATCAAACCGGAGTGCCCGTTCCTCCTCTTCAGATCAGTTCCACTTGACTATACAAGTATTTTCCCTTTTCCTTGGCTCTTTAAAGCCTTGTCATTACTTCTCATTTGGCTCTTCAGTAGCCCACCATACTCCCTCTTTCTCCAAACAACCTTGCTCCTCATCTTAATATTTTCACAAGGCTCTGTTTTCAACTGCAGTTATATCCTCCAGAGCCTGCTCACTTAACCAGTTTTGAGGTATTGAAGTAGAAATTTTTGGTGGGTGACCACCTCTTGGTGAATAATTGGGTTTAGAAAGGTGACTAATTTTGAATTTTCTATCCCTCTTGACGCTTGAGTTTTTTGCCAGTTGAATGTATGCTTCATCCAGTTTTTGATAAACTTTGGATAAATTTTGAGCCCTCAAATGATTTTCATGATTGAATAATTACTCATATTCACCCTCAACATCAGATATGAATCCACTTTCCAAAAAAAGAGCAGAATTTTCTGGAACATGTCCATCATTTCCAGCTCAACTGCTGTGTTCTTTTAAATTTCCTTCTTGTTTTTCTGTATTTAAAAACATAATAAGCAGTTAGTCATTGATCATGAAGAGAAAATTAGAAAAGATTTATTTGACACACTTTCTTCTTGTTGAGAATTTAAGATGAAGAAACATTAGATTTATTGCTTCTGGAGCCTTCTTCTGCCTTGTTCCCCTTCTTCCAAATAGAATTCTTTGAGACAAGCCAACAATTGATTATGGCAACCCTGTTGGCTGGGGTGTTGGCATTCTCATTGATTTAATAGGAAGCATTCCCCCGTGTTTGTGGCTCATCTCCCATGCTCTGCTGATTATTTCAGTTAGAGAGGAGTTCCAGGAAGATGTTTCATTCTGTTCCAAGTGATAGGTGCATCTGGGAATACGGGAATTTTGTATCAAGGCCCAGGAACAGGCTATCCATTTCTCATCATGAGACTGAATTCTTCCCAAAGCAGCGGTTTCCAGGGATCAAGATGTTGAAGTCATATTATGTTCTAATTGGCATGAGGCATTCTTCTTCACAAGTTTCATCTCCTTTTATTGCAGTTTTCAATTGGAGATTTACTGTTTTGGCGTACCAGTGTTTGATGCTATGGCATCATCAATGGATTCCTTCTTCTTTGCCATGTAATTTTTGAGGGATCCTAGTTCATCACCAGTTGGAGGATTAGGAAGTTTTTTTTGTTGGAATCCATGCCAAGAATGGATTTTTTCAAATCAAGAAAAGACTTTGAAATACCACTTGAAGAGGCAGGGTTTCCAACATTGCTTGGATGACAAGATAGAGAATATTTTTCTTGGGGAAAACGTTTTTGCTTCTTTTGGTTTTGGTTGGATTGCAAGAGTTGTTGTGAAATCATGAAGTAGGATGGGGCAGCAGAGTTTTCAAAATCTTCATCTTTCTGAAAACCAGGCAGTTTGACTTAGTCATCTGGAAGGGGTGCTCTTGACAGCTTAGGGGATGGTTGTGTTGGTTTAGCTGGGGTTTTGGAATTTTAGTAAAATATAATGAAAACCATTATTTAGCAAGGGGTTTTTATTATTTTCATCAAGATCTTATACTTGGGAGATTATTTATTACTGGGTTCCATGTCTAATTTTCCAGCTTAGTAACCAGATAAAAAAGTTTGTGATTCTATTATTTTGTATTTATTTTTCACAAACTGATCATAAATAGGAAGTCAGATTTACTTTGACCAACCTTCTGAAAATTTTCAGATATGAAGATATTATATATTATGGTTCCCCTTGTTCTCAAATTTTTCTTCCAAGTGGGCAAAGGGTATGCACACGAGTATACTTGGAGATTGAAATAAAATATTCTTCAACAAGGGAAGTGCTAAATAAGATATAAATTAATGATTGATATAGAAAAGAGACTCTGTGGCTACCATCTGCACCAAAGAGTGTGATCATTTTTTTTGGCACTTATGCATGATTAATAAAAATATATAGGGATCATGCATTCAAATTTGATTTATTTATTCTGGGAATTTCTTCAGATAATAGATATGAAGATATTCCTATTGCATTTCATGATTTTAATGATCACAAAACATTTCCACAGAAAGCATTCTTGACAATTATATATTCCCAAAAAATTACTCATTCTCATATTTAGGAATTGACCAACAATTATTGAGTTTGAAAATGAGCTCAGAAATGCCAGACACCATTAGGAAGAGCTGAATTTGAAATATATAAAGATCCAATTTTGCTTAATATGGACTTCATACTGCTCCTGGAGAATCATACTAATTTCGTTGAAGTGCTAATTGAAAAATATATCAAGTAGAGATCAATAATACTGGCATGGGTCCAATAGCTTTTTGCATTGCTGTGTTTTTATTATAAGATTGGTGAACTCTCCAATTAATCAAAAATCCAATTCTGGGGAGCTCAAAGATGCAAGTTTCCTGCATAGATTGATATTCAGTGGGAATTGAATTTTGAGAGTTCAATTTTGGAAACCAATAATAGAGAAATATGATGAGTCAGGTGTCAGTTTTTGCATGGTTCTAATTCTTGGAAATGAGGGTTATGATTTTCCACTTTCCTGAATTGATCATGCCTCAATCTACTCAGGTCATATTGGATAAATAGTTAAGGTCAAGAAGAAAATTGCATGGTTTTCAATTTAATTATTTTGAAAATTGTGTGATATGAATTCTTCCTAATTCTTTTAAATAAGGCAGAGTGCTTTCTAATTCATGGATTTTCATAGACTGGTAATTAGGATCAATGAAATAAATGACATTTATGAATCATAATTCCAAAAGAATATATGATAATTCAACATGCCTGATCACTTAGCCCCAAAGAATAAAGAAAAATGTAACAGGGTTGCATAATATCAAGGAGAGATTACATTACCCAGGATTCACCTAGTTGATTTATTGGAAGAGGAAGGTGTGTATCACCAAATTGTCTGCTTCACCACAAAAAAAATATGAGTCATGTGCGGGCATCTGGACAACTTATGATAAGTTGTCCACCACTCCAGGACCATGAGAATGCTTGAATAATATTTAAAGGGAAAATCATGCCGGAAAGTTGGGGAGGTGGAAGACTTGTGCTAAATCTTCTGATTCCCCTCAAAAATGTTTTGGAGACCCCCTTGGGATTGGGTAAAAACTAGCAAATAGCTTTCTGGAAGTCACTTGCAGGGGAATTTAGTACTACAACTATTGATATGATTGAGGAATACTCAGGTTTTTTTTGAGTTGCCTGCCCCTTTAAGTACTATAGTAGTCTCACAAAAATAAAAGAAAATGAACGGTTGAAGCTAATAAATTCCTGAACCAAAACACTGAGTGCGTATGAATCCACAAGAGTTGTCAACGATTGGAAGAATGAAAAAAGAAGAAAAGGAAAATGATGGAGAATTCTAACACTAGGCAGGCATGAAAAATTGAGGCGTTCAAAAATAAAACAATGGCAACAAAAATGAAATAAAAAAAATAAAAGAAAACAAAATCTGACATGTATTGCAGGTGAGCATATGAGTGAGATGATAGTTAATTTAAATTTTAGCATAGAGACAACCTCACATATGAACACTAGAGAAAGGAACTCCTATTGATGTCAAGTGATGGATGTCAGGTTGAGGAAGTAATGATGTTGAGAAGATTATTGGGTTGAGCTGGAAGTCAATGGAAGCAAGGATTATGAACTGAAAGCAAATGGTGAATTGAGGGCAATGGAGTTGATTTTGTTGGTTAATCAATGTTGATGATGAGTGCAGAGGGAGGAAATGGAAGAGTTGATGAGTGGAGAGGGAGGAAATGATAGAATTGATGATGGAGATTGGAAGAGTGTTGTTGATGGAGAATGTTGAAGGAGCAAGAATGCAGGGTGGAAGGAGGAAGGAGATTGGTGAAAGGTGGGCAGCAGATTGGAGCAGTGGCAGAGTTGCAAGTCTCATAGGATTACCTTTCCACACGCCGCCATGTTCAGATGAGAGGTTGAAGGACAGCTGAAGTGAGTGTTTTGACGGAAGGTCTTATGGCTGACTTTGTCAATGGGTCTGCTAGCATATATTCAGAAGGAAAAAGGTTGGTGATCAGGAGTTTGGCTTCCTTTTGTTCCCTAAGCCATTTGATTTGAGTATCCACATGCTTGAGGGGGTTTTGATGAGATTCAAAATTGATAAGATCATTTAAAGCTTTGTTGTCAATGTACGACCCGTGAGTGAGGGATATAGACGGTTTCAGTTCTTTTATTAAGTTCAAAATCCAAATCTTTTCTTGAGTCGCCAGAACTCATGACTTGAGCTCCCCTTCTTTTGAGGAAAACAAGAGGGTAGGTTGCAATTTACTGTGCCAAGAGACTGCGCAGCCATAGAGTAGAAAAAGGTAGCCAGTGTGGCTCCTTTGTGAAATAGGATCATTGCCGCCATTGGAATCACTCAAGGTCTCAAGATCAAGTTTGAAGGAGTTGTTCTTGAGACGGCGGGCCAGATCACGAGTGTTCTTGACGTACCGCCAGGCGTGTTTTGATTCCGTCCAATGAGAAAGGCCAGGTTTTGCATTGAATTGAGAAAGAGAGGAGACAGTGCAAGAACAATTTGGTCAATTTTGAGTTGCTATGAAGTTGAGGAAACCGGTTGAAGAGCAATAATTGATGTTGAGATTGGAGAAAGAAGCAGCATTGGAATTGGTCGCAGGGTTGAGCACCACTCCAGGGGTCAGCGGTGTATTGATTGGTCTGGATTCCAACAGGCCAAGCTTGGCCAGTGCTGAGTCAATGTGGTTGGGTTGGTGTAGATAGGGTTGGTGTGACAATTCAATGATGTAGTTTCCAAGGATTTTAGAAAGTTCCCCTTTGTGGGAAATAGAGAATTTGGCCTTCAGTTGTGTTTGGAATTCTTGAGAGTTGCCAATGATGACCAAATCATCAACATAGAAAAAGATGAAGATTTGGGTGGTTTGATTTATGATCAAGCAGGGATTGGCAGAGGAGGTAGTAAAGTTTTGGTCAAGAATCCAGCATTTGAGTGTGTCAAACCAGCTTTTTGGAGCTTGTTTCAGTCTGTACAGAGCTTTTTTCAACTTGAGATAAGGAAAGATGATGTCATATGCAGGAGAAGTTTTGATGAAAATGGCTTCATCAAGATTGGCATACAGGAATGCGGACTTGATTTCCATTTGGATGATTGGCAGTTTGTGATGAAAGGAGTAGACTAGGAGAGTTTGGAGTGTGGTAATTTGGCCGGTAGGTGCATAGTTTTCGCCGTAGTCTATCAATTCTTGCTTTCAAAAGCCTTGAACACACAGCCTGGCTTTGAAGATGACGCCTTTGTCATCAGGGTTGGTTTTGAGTTGATAAACCCACACAGTGGTTAGGGCCCTTTTTCCTTTGGGAAGTGAGTGAAAGCCAGTCCAAACCCCCATAGATTCAATTCCATCAAGTTCTGACTTCATATCCTTGGTCCAGTTTTCGCAGTTGGGTGAGCATTTTGCCTCTTCATTTTTTTGAGGGATGGTTCTGGAGAGGAATCCATAGCGTTGGGGTTTTTGAAGGGTTGAGCAATCTCTGAGGGTTTGGGACAAAGGAGCAAGTTGGTTGGCTATGTTTTCATCATCAGAAGCTTTGGTGGCAGATTTATTGGACAAGGATGATTCTTCAGAAGCGCCAGAGTCTGAAATGGATTTGGAGGTTTGAGTTGGTTCAAGGGAAGTTGGATCAGTTGAGTTGTCAGCTTGCTACTATGTACAGAGCAACATGTCAATAGCAACACAAAACTATGAAAAATGAGAGTATCTCAATTAACAAAATAAGGAGTGAGAAATCCATGAATATTATTACAGAAATGGGTTCCTAACCCAAAATTAGGTAGGGTCACTCACTGACCCCACCCTTGAATTCCAAGTCCTTACATTTTTAAAATAATTAAAAAGGAAAGTACTAAAAAGGACGACACCAGTATGGCACTTTTTGGCCATTCTGATATTTCACACGTGTTGTCACATATAGGGTTTACACCTAAAATTGACTCAAAATTGAGGTGTTGTGTATATTTTAGGAGTTACACGCGGAAATGTGTTATGTCACAATTCCCGCGCGCAGCCCCGCATCATTACATATCCCTATGTAATCGTAGTAGCAGATTCCCGCGTACTAGAGACCCGCGCGCAGCTAATTTTTCCACGCACGCAGAGGATCCTACCCCGCGCACATCTGTACTAACTGATCCCTGTGTCTGGACCCGTCGCGACTAATCTGACAACCAGGTACCACTCAGAAGAACTACAACCTAGTTAGAGTTGCCTAGCATATGTAACAAATTGACATATGCATTATTAATAATCTAAAAGGATCAAAACTTAAATAAAATTAATGAAAATTAAGTTTAGAACATTTTTTAATAATAAATCAGAGATCAAGGATTACCACATAAATCACTGACCCTGATCTTTGAAGACCACAAAACACTACAAGGAGTGTTCATAAAAATTATGAAAAATTATCTACATGATCAGCAGATAATGGAGAATCAGTAAAAATCCACATCTGCCCGATTGAAAGCAATTTCAATAGTACAAATGAAGGATGAGTACAGAATGATCAAATTTACGCCATAATAGATTAACAGATCCTGTGGCTAAAATAGTACAGAAATCCAGCATATCTAAGGTCAGCTGATTGACAGCACCAAGTGGACGTGCCAATATTGCCCTGACTGGCTTTCCAGCATCAGCCCACGAGCAGAACCCTCTCTACGTGCCCTGAGAAGCTCAAAAAAACCCAAAAAAGGTATTTATACAGACCTCTTTTGATCCATTATTCCATGATCAGTTATCAGGAATTATTTATTATCAATCAGACACCATGTCATTGTTGATCAAGTGCTTATATGAAGATAAGCAAGTTATTTATGACTTAGTCTGTAGTAGTATTATTTATCCTTATTAACCAATCAACCCTTGAAGTTTAGTCAAGCAATCTACCCCATCTGCTCTGAAACCCTTCCAATTATTCCAGGATTCTCGTGGTAAAGTTCTCAGAGTGAGTTTAACCCTTCCTGTCTTGGCCATTTTTTCTGTTACGCCCGCCATCAGTGAAATAAGTCCTTTCTAAAGCACCCATCTTTATTCCAAGGTTCTTAAACTGCCTAAGGAGGCCCCTTGAAGAGAGGTTGCTATTCTGTAAAGATCCTCAGTAGTATAATACTGTGGCCCCTCTTTTATGTTATATTGAAAACCATTTATTACCAAACCAATTAAAGCTTGCAACTGCTCTTATTATACCATTTATTTTAGCTTCTAAGTGTTTATTATTTGAATAATAATTATTATTATCATTCCAGCATTTTTATCACTCTCTGTAGCTAAAGGACTGCAAGGTTCCTGGTATCAGAGAGCTGAAATGAGTTAGGAGAAGGATGAGTAATCTTTTTGTTGTTTTGTAGCTTTGATGGAACCAGCGCGGGTTAGATTTAGAGAAGCCCGGATGAGTGAGACAAATGAGGAGCAAGGACACAAGAATCACCTTTGATGGGACCAGCGCGGGTTAGATTTAGAGAAGCCCGGACGAGTGAGACAAATGAGGAGCGAGGACACAAGAATCACCTGAGGGTGATGAGTTTCCAGACCAGAAAAGATGAGAGTGTTAGATTTCTGACCCAGCAAGACATAGAAGATTAAGGAAACACAAGAGTTGTTCGGCAGGAGGAAGAGAAGGGAAATGGAGATGAACCTTTGATGGAACCAGCGCGGGTTAGATTTAGAGAAGCCCGGACAAGTGAGACAAATGAGGAGCGAGGACACAAGAATCACCTGAGGGTGATGAGTTTAGAGACCAGAAAAGATGAGAAAGAAAGAAAAAGGAGAATCTCAACGGGAAAACAACAGTGGCTATTTAAGTGCAGTCGGTGATCCATCCTCCCATGCATATGCATGTGTTTTCCTTGCTTTGCGTTTCTGGTTGCCTAAGCTCCTGTGTGTATGTATCTTCACACGCCCCCGTGCTTGGTCGGGAATCATACTGGGTGGTTCAGTCGAAATTGGGTAATGCATTGCCAAAGCTTCTTTGGGGAAACCAGCTTGGTGAGAGAGTCGGCCAGATTGAGGTCGGTGGAAATGTAAGAGAGTTGGAAATCATTGTTGTGGACATGTTGACGCAGGAAGTGGAGCCAAATGTCAATGTGGCGAGTACGATGTTGATATAGTGGGTTGAGGATGAGGTCTATGGCACCCCGGTTGTCACAGTACAGAGTTGAGGGCGGGACGGGAAGGGAGAAGGTCCAGAAGACCTGGGCAATTAGTTGCTTGCACCACAGTAGATCCTGAGCCGTCTTGGTGCAGGCGCGATGCTCGGCTTTGGTTTTTGAAAGCGTGACAATCGGCTGCTTGGCGCATCTCCACCCAAGCAGGCCCTTGAGGATGATGGCGGATCCCGAGAAACTTCTCCTATCCGCCAACGAGCCATAATTGGCGTCGGCAAATCCTTGAAGCATCCATGGTTCAGAGGGCTCACCCCCCATTGTTAGGCCAAGGTCCGACGAGTAACTAAGGTAGCGTAGCAGGTGAGAGAAGCAGTGCTGGTGGTGGGAGGTGGGGGCATTCAGGAACTGAGAGAAATAACTATGTGCGTGAGCTAAATCGGGCCTTGTTCTGAACTAGGTAGCCCAGTAGCCCCACAGCCCGCCGGTAATTGAATGTTGATGAAGGGGGGGTTTGCGGAGCTGGATCAAGAAGGTAGTCGGATGGAAGGGGAGATGTGATTTGCTTGCAGTCCTGCATTCCGTGCTCTTTGAGCATTTCTTGGATGTATTGGTCCTGCTTTAGCGTAATGGTACGTTGGTTTTGATCCCTTGTGATCCGCATCCCCAGGACCCACTTGCATGGTCCAAGATTGTGCATTTTGAATCTTGTCCTGAGGGCGGCTTTGATTGGTTTGATGTTCTTACCGGTGATGATTATATTGTCCACGTGGACAAAGATTAGCACTGGGTTAGAGGTATCGGACGAAATGAAGAGGCAAGGATTGGATGAAGTAGGCGTGAAGTGCAGGTCAGAGAAGAAGGTTGAGAGAGCCTTGTACAAGCAGCGCAGACTTTGCTTGAGACCATAGAGTGACTTCTTCAGCAGAAGTCCCTCATTAGGTTTCAGAGCAATGTTTACGCCTTTTGGAGGCTTGATGAAAATCCGCATGTTGGTTAGCCCATTGAGGAAAGCACAGCGTACGTCCATTTGGTCTACCTCAAAGTCTTCAGATGCAGCAATTGTGAGGAGTAATTGTAACAAGTTGTCACGGCCCGTAGGAGCAAAAGTTTCATTATAGTTGATTCCTTCAACTTGCCGGTTGCCCAAAACACAAAGTCGTGCCTTCTTTTTTACTACGATTCCGTTTGCATCCTTTTTGCTCCGGTAGGCGTACATGGTGTCCAATGCATTTTCACAAGGTCTCTTTTCTGCTACTTCCCAGACGCCATGTCAAATGATGTTGGTGAGTTCTGAATCTTCAGCAGCTATCCAATTGGCAGCGTCTGGCCTTTGTCAAACAGATTTGTATGAGGTTGGATTGGACAGAGAGGAGGGTTCTTTGATGATCATGTTTGCTTGTTGTCGATGAGGGTGGTTCAGGATTTGATGGGATCCTATGCTTAAATCAATGTTGTTTGGGGCTAGGTTGTATTGAGGAACATAAACGTATCCTTTGGATGACGGAAGGGTGGAAGCAGTGGTATCCGTGACACCTTCGGGAGTTTTGTGGACTGGTGAATCCATACTGGGAGAGGTTGTGGTAGGGTCTGTTGTTCCAGAGGAAGAGGCCCGGTCTGGAGCAATCATAGTTTGCGACATGGGGGATTGGGAAGAGACGGCAGAAGATGAGGTAGAGTGGGTTGCGCATGGAGGACGGGGAGGTGACAATTGGATGGAAGGAGTAGGAGAAGAGGGAATAGGAGCAGGAGAGATGCAGGGAGAAGAAGAAGAAGGGGAGTGAGAAAAGGGAATGAGAGGAGAAGGAAATGATAGAACGGAGTTGGACGGAGATGAGGGATTGAGAGCTTTAATATGAAGATACGGAAAATTATTGATTTTGAAACAAATGTGGTGCAATACGTGGATCTTGTTTGCAACAGGATCCCAAACCCGGTATGTTTGGTGCCCTTCTTCATAGCCAAGAAATATACATTTCACCCCTGCAGGGGAGAATTTTGACAAGCGTGAGTGTTTCTGGTTGAAAAGGATAGCTCTACAACCAAACGGTTTCAAATGAGAGAGATTAGCTACTTTGTTGAACCATAGTTCATAGGGGCTCTTCATCTCTATGGAGCTGTCAGGGGAAAAATTTTCTAGATAGACCACGGTACTTACTGCTTCCCCCCACCAGTGTAGCAGCAGTCCACAGTCAAGTAGCATGGCCCGGGCCTTCTCAATAGTGATCTGATTCCCTCGTTTGGCAAGCGGGTTTTGTTGAGGTGTGTATGGTGCCAATTTGAGATGAGTGATGCCTTTGGTTTCAAATAATTCTTGGAACGCATTATTGAAAAATTCGCCCCCGTTATCCAATACCACAAACTTTACACTTTCTCCGCTTTGAGTTTCCGCTACTTTGAGGAATTTCTTGAATAGGTTTAATTTTTGGGACTTCTGTTCCATTGTAAACAGGAATCAATACTTAGAAAAGCCATCCACAATCTTGAGGAAATATTTGTTCCCCCCTCGGGAGGTTGGAGTAACGGGACCACACAGGTCCATATGAATTACTTCAAGTTTGGTGGTCGGTTGCGGAAATTTCCCCGGAAAAGGTTGACAATGCATTTTGGATAGGTTGCACGATATACATTTGGTTTTTGTCAGGGATTGAGATGGGAACGCGGCTTGCAGGTACTTGTGACTGGGGTGTCCTAACGCTCGATGTAACCCTGCAGAGTTAGACAGCAAGGTGAAGGCTTGGTCTATGATGGAATCAAGAATCAATAGATTTTCAACTACCTGTCCAGTGAAGATGATGTCTTCTCCCTTGCTTCATTTGAATCCATATGGGGTCGGAGCGAGAGAGTAGCCAAGCTTTAGATAGGTGGATAGTGGAACCAGCAAATGGGTGAGGCTTGGAGTGTGAAAAGCCTTCTCAACATTAAGGTTTCCATTTTTGAGCTTGATGGTGGCTTGTCCACATCCAACTATTGGGATTACTGATCCGTTCGCGGCGTATAGGAGATTGGAGCATTCCGAGTAGGTGTTGAAGAGGCCCTTGTCCTTTAATTAGTGTCCTGAGGCTCCGCTGTCTAGAATCACGGAGTTGGAAAGCAGGCCAGAAGAAAGGCAGTGTCCGCGATGACTTTCCTCCTTTCCGTTGTTTTGCTTTTCCATGATGCTCTGGTAATAAGCTATTGCCTGTTCTGGGTTAGTTGATGAAACTCTGCTTCTGAGTGAGTGGTGAGAGGGTTATGTTTCCCATCGGAGCAGAAGGCCTGTTGCTTAGGCTTACAAGTCCCTTTGTGATTCGGTCCGGATCCAGACCCAATTGGTGCCTTTACCAGCAGTGCGGTGTTGGAGGAAGTTAATTTGTCTTGCCTTGTCAGCTCTGTCTCCAGGTCCGTAAGAAGACTTTGAAGTTCAATTACTTCCGTGTCCTTGAATTGCGAATATTGTAGGGACTTGAAAACATGAAAAGATTTGGGAAGTTGTTCAACAATGTGGTATGACCACATTGCTTCCAAGGTGTGGCTATCAAATTTTCCTGCAGAAACCTCTTGTAGGAGTCGGAATAATTCCCTGAATTCACTTATTGCCGCGGTGAGATTTCCTGAGGAGAAGTCAATGTTGTGCATTTTACCAATGGTGTTCAAGATGTTTTCCATTGATTTTGTTGCGTAGTGTGAACAGATGGCGTCCCATAGGATCTTAGGAAGGTACTCATAGGGGTCATCCACGAACATGGTGTAATTTTGATGATCCAGGTGCATCTGAATAAACGTGGTGGCCTGTTTGAGTCTAATTTGCTCCTGCGCGGTAGGGTTGGCGGGAGGAGAGTTTTGGATTAGGTTGTCCAGGTCTTTGAAGCCTAGTTGCGTGATTATCGCGTTTCTCCAACTTGGAAAGTTTGGACCCGTGAGCTTTGGAATGCTGGTTTGAAATAGTTCTTCAGCCATGATGGGTTGTGAGGGTATTTGTTGAGATGGGGAAACGGTGAGATTTTGGAATATGGTTTCAGTTGCGTTAGATAGAGTGGATGACTGGTATGACAAGTTATCTTCTGATTCATTGTGGTTGGACGAGGTGGTTGGAGAAGGAAAAGGGGCTGGGGGTGATGTCCGCTGGGAGTTTTCCAGGATGGTGGATTTTAGTGGGTTGATTTAGTTTTGAAGCAAGATGCGGTTGCGGTTTTCTGGGCTCATAAACTGTTTTGTAGCTTTGATGGAACCAGCGCGGGTTAGATTTAGAGAAGCCCGGACGAGTGAGACAAATGAGGAGCAAGGACACAAGAATCACCTTTGATGGAACCAGCGCGGGTTAGATTTAGAGAAGCCCAGACGAGTGAGACAAATGAGGAGCGAGGACACAAGAATCACCTGAGGGTGATGAGTTTACAGACCAGAAAAGATGAGATTGTTAGATTTCTGACCCAGCAAGACATAGAAGATTAAGGAAACACAAGAGTTGTTCGGCAGGAGGAAGAGAAGGGAAATGGAGATGAACCTTTGATGGAACCAGCGCGGGTTAGATTTAGAGAAGCCCGGACAAGTGAGACAAATGAGGAGCGAGGACACAAGAATCACCTGAGGGTGATGAGTTTAGAGACCAGAAAAGATGAGAAAGAAAGAAAAAGGAGAATCTTGACGGGAAAACAACAGTGGCTATTTAAGTGCAGTCGGTGATCCGTCCTCCCATGAATATGCATGTGTTTTCCTTGCTTTGCGTTTCTGGTTGCCGCAGCTCCTGTGTGTCTGTATCTTCACATTTGTGATTTAGTGAGGAAGGTGTGTCCAATAGGTCAGATTTGGGAAGGAGGAGAGTTTAAAAAGTGGATTTGGACAAGAGGAAAGACTCATTTAGCTTTACTTTTTCAAGAATTTTAACATGCTTGGAGAGGACCATCTCTCCATGCTCTGGGATATAGACTTGGTAGGAGTTGAATTGTAGGTCATGAACTACAAGAATTCCTTCCCAACCTTTTTTTTCAAATTTTCCAAGACTTTGTTGGAGATTCAGAACTATGGTCTTTGATCCTAGGGTTCAAATTAAGTCAAGTTTGGGTTGGCAACCATTCCACATCTCTGAGAGGCTTAATTTTGATTCTTTGACTGGCAACAGATTCATAATTTCACAACATCCAACTAAGACTTCATCCCAAAGTTCCATTGGAATAGCCATGTTGATAATTGTGGTTATGGCTACTTTAACAATGGTTCAATTTCCTTGCTTGGCAATGGGGTTGTGCTGTGGATTGTAAGGTTCAGACGTAGTGTGTATGATGCTGGAATTGGTAAGAAAGCTGGAGAGTTTGGAGTTAAAAAATTCTCTGCCGTTGTCTGAGTGAAGTGATTTGAGTTGATATCCAAATTGGTTTGAGTGAATCTTAATGAATTTGATTAACTCATTGGTCACATCCAGTTTGAGTTTGATGGAGAGACAGGTTTTAAAGCGCAAGAATTCATCAGTGAGAAGAAAGAAATATTTGTTTCTGGTCTTGGAGATGGGATTTATTGGTCCACAGACATTGGCATGGAGACAAACAGAGGGTTTCAAGCAGTTGGAGATGTGATTTTTGAAGGATGAAAAATAGATTTTTCCCAAGGAGCACGATTTGCATGAGAGTTCTTTCCATCTTAATTTTGGGAAGTCTCTTGAGAGTAGCTTAGTTTGATTGAGGTGAGGATGTCCAAATTTTTTGTGCAGAGTTTTGAGGGTGAGGAAAGCGTGAGATGATTTGGACTGAGGAAGAGCAAGATCCCTGATTACCAAGAGGTTGTCTTTGATGGAGCAAGTGAGGATTGTGTGATATTTGAAGTTCAGGACAAAATTGTGCGGACCAGATAATTGGAGTGAGCAGCCCTTGTTAAACAGTTCACCTAAGGAAACCAGGTTTATCAATAATTGAGGCACGTACAGGGACTGGCCAAGCAGGATTTTACAGTTTTCAGATAAGAGCTTTGCGGTACCAATATCTTCTGCATTAAGGGAGGTGTTTTCCTTCCCAGTCTGGATGTCAGTGTGGTCTTCAGTGAGGTCATCAAAGAAATCAGGGGAGTTGAAAATTGATTTGGATGCTCCAGAATCAAGAATGATGGAGTTTTTGGTGAGTAGTCTGGAATTCTTCATGGCAAAGTTGTAAGAGATGCAGGAGAGGTTGGCAGTGACTGGTTTGTTCTCGTTATTCTTGGTGTTGTTGTTTTTGTTGTTATTGAAATTTGGTCAAAGGTGTGGATACAGCCACCAGCAGGAATTCTTGGGGTGAGAGGATTGTGGATTGTGCCAGGTGGCTCTGCACTTCACTAACTCTTGTTTGACGCCAGTATTCAACATTGCTGAGGCGTAAATACCAGCTGCAATCTTGTTCTTAATTTGATTCAGGTGACAAAGCACCAGGTCACAATTGATTTTGGATTCGCTGAGGGAGTGAGTGATGGTTGTTTTGAGATGTTCTAGCTGCGGTGGAAACTTGTACAATATTATATATGCAACTATATCATTTTCCATTTGAATTCCAATTTCGGAAATTTGAATGAGGCAGGATTTCACTTTGGTTATGAACTTTTTGACGTGTTTAGGATCAAATTGGAGATTGAGGAAATGGAAGAAGACTTGCAAGCGGTTTTTAGTCTGGGAGGAGGCATAGAATTCATTTATCAATTTCCAGAGCTCAATTCCATTTTTGAGATGGTGATCTTTAACACAATTGATGTAAGTCCCATAGTCTAGCTTAGCCAGAATATATCCTACCAATTCAAGATTAACGTCTGGAGGACATTTCTCAGGTTCAGGTGATTGAAGCCATTGTGCAACTCCCTTCAAGGCAAAGATGGTCATGAGTTTTGAGCGCCACAGCAAGAAATTGGATTTGGTTAAAGTGGGAATGGAGTCCGTGAGGTTCTAAAGAAGGGGTGAGTTGAGATCTGTTGGTCCAGGTGATTGAGACATGGTTGGTTTGACATGTCGGTGCGTTTATTGATATTTTGGCTTTTAACAGTGAAGAGTTGAAGCTAATTAATTCCTGAACCTACAGAGTGAGTGCATATGAATCCACAAGAGTTGTGAAGGATTGGAAGAATGAAACAAGAAAAAAGGAAAATGATGGAGAATTCTCACTCTAGGCGGGAATGAAAAATTGTGGTGTTCAAAAAAAAACAATGGCAACAAAAATGAAATAAAAAAATAAAAGAAAACAAAATCTGACATGTATTGCAGGTGAGCACATGAGTGAGATGATAGTTAATTTAAATTTCAGCATAGAGACAACCTCACATATGAACACTAGAGAAAGGAACTCCTATTGATGTCAAGTGATGGATGTCAGGTTGAGGAAGTAATGATGTTGAGAAGATTATTGTGTTGAGCTGTAAGTCAATGGAAGCAAGGATTATGAACTGAAAGCAAATGGTGAATTGAGGGAAATGGAGTTGGTTTTGTTGGTTAATCAATGTTGATGATGAGTGGAGAGGGAGGAAATGGAAGAGTTGATGAGTGGAGAGGGAGGAAATGATAGAATTGATGAGGGAGATTGGAAGAGTGTTGTTGATGGAGAATGTTGAAGGAGCAAGAATGCAGGGTGGAAGGAGGAAGGAGATTGGTGAAAGGTGGGCAGCAGATTGGAGCAGTGGCAGAGTTTCAAGTCTGATAGGATTCCCTTTCAAAAGGAAGGAGTTGGTGGTTGATTTACAGATAGAGTTGCTACTATAGTAGTCTCTATCATACCTAGGGTCAATGTATCAAGCTTGATAAAGAAGAAATGGTGGAACAGATAGTTTATTTTTGTTATAGAAGCTGATTAAGGGAAGAATCTTTTATCTTCTGTTATCCTTTATCCTTGTTTGATTGATTACTAATGAATAATCCTTTGATTTTACAGGTGATGATTGATAAAATTGAAATGGTTGAGCCTATACTTGATAACTTACGTTGATTTTTGAAGATGATTGATGATTATGATGATAGATGGGGTAGGTGATGATGATGGTTAATGATGATTGATGATGATGATGATTTTTGATGATGGTTGTTGAGGTAGGTGATGATGGATGATGATGATGATGATGGAAGGAATGATGGATGGATGATGATGATGGAAAATGATGATGGTTGAGGTAGGTGATGATGGATGATGAAGATGATGATGATGGAAGGAATGATGGATGGATGATGATGATGGAAAATGATGATGGTTGAGGTAGGTGATGATGGATGATGAAGATGATGATGATGGATGGTGATGATGATGGATGGCCAAGGTATGTGGTGAAGCTTGGTGATGTTCAAGTTACGGGGAAACGGTGGTGATGTTCAAATGTATGGGTTATTGGGTAAAAAATGTTGGTGGTGGATGGTAAAAAGTATGGGTTACTGGGTTGGTTCATGGTCAAAAGTATGTGTTGATGATGATGATTTATGATGATGATGATGGTCATGGTGGTTTTGATGGTATGGAATAAGGAATTAGAGATGATCACAGTATGGGTTATGGGATATTTGGTTGAGGATAGCCAATTAAGGGTTAAGGGTGCCTAGGAGGCATGGTGATCCCTGGATGAGAGGTTGGGGGGATCTTCTGGGACCTGGATGGGGGTATCTGCTTGGACTTGGATGGGGGGATCTGCTGGGACCTGGATGGGGGAGAGAGGCCCTCTATTTATAGAATATCCTGCCCTCAGGGGTGCCCCTGAGGGTCTCCATAGTAGAGTTAATACACTTCATGAGGCATTTTGGATGGTCAGAGGAGGAGACTATGCAGGATCTACATGCATCTACACCCTTTCATGCATTGCTGTGCTGCATTGATAAATGTGCCCCCTGCATATATTATCTCATGTATAGTAGTGTTTGGTTATTTTTTTGGTTCTTCATGTAGTTTCTTGAATATATTACTTCTGTATGGTGGTGCACAGCCTCTGATCTACTGATGCATGCAGGAGTTTGCATATATTTCTGTGTGGTAATTTTTTTGGTGCTTTATTAATTGCTTGTGTACTGCATGTGCCTGCTTGCATATATTGCTGTGTACAGATGAGGTGATTTTTTCAGTGCTGCATTGACTGCTTCTGTATAGGCTGGTGAGGATTTTGGTTGGTGTATGGGTTCAATTTATGTGGTATGTACTTGAATTATTCCAGAGTATGTCCATATGTCCTTCACTGAGTTATGACACCTGATTGGGCTATATCTTCTAATCCATGAGAGATAGAGGGGTACTTTGGCTGAGTGAATAGGGGTTATTTTAGGTTTAGAATCCATTTTTGAGGTCTATTTGATGATTGGAGCTTCCCTTATGCTAGAAATGTGATTATGATGGCTATAGGTTAGGTTTTGGAGCACCTAAACGTAGTAGCTTTATTTTGAACAAGCCAGACAATCAATGATTTCTGGGACAGTGGAAGAATTAGCATAAGTAATCCACCTCCCCAGCCTATCCACAGGGATATCCCATTTCATGTTATTCCTGTATGCACAAAAGTCCGGGGAGGTGGACAAATTATAATAAGTTGTCCACCCCCCTTGAAATTGCCTATACATGTACTATGCAGTAAAGCTACATCCAATCTGATGGGAAGTTGGTCAACTTGACATAAGTTGTCCATCAATCCAAATTCATCCCATATTACATTGCAACCAGTAAAAAGTTTTTACAACTCAAGCACAATTTGACATCATTTCATGAAATAACTGGTAAGCATTTTGGCACAAATAGATGATGTTTGAATTATATACATTGAAGCACATTTTTAACCAGATCTATATTTTTTCCCATTTAATCTAGTGAAAATTTAAAAGGGAGGAAAATTTTGGAGCTTGAGAGAGGCTTTGGATACCATTTTTTTGGGGGGAAGGAACAACCAAAATTGGTAGGTTGTTTGGTTGATTTGAGAGCCACTGGAGGTAAAGTAGGTGGATTTAAAACAAGATCACCCTGATTCAAAACTTTGGGCTCCCAAGTGCTTTTATATCTGAAATTTTGTGGTGGTTCCTCTTTCTGAGGTGGTGCAATTAGCTCAAGTGGACCAGCTTACAAGTGAAAACTGGGGAGAATTTTTGGAGAATTGCTTTAAATGATGAATTTTTTTTCAAGTAATGGTCATTGAATTTCTGAATATCTGTCTTGGAATTTTGTGAATTCAAATGATTTCACCCAGTTCCCTCCCTGCTTTTATATATTCAACATCCCAAAATTTGTGTCATGTTATGGCATTGAGTCTAAC